>CM036761.1:20231605-20576605 GCA_020796225.1 Arion vulgaris
TTTTGTGACGAAAACGTCACCAGACTATAATACATGATCATGCATCACGTGACTCTAACGTCGTGAAAAACATGGAAAGACTCTTTCGCGATTTCTACACAGAATGTCCATGTGCGTTAAGTTGGAATATGTTTGAGAAACGTATTAAAAGTCTAGTATTATAATTTTCCCTCTTCGATTCATGAAAGCCACCTTCTTGCAAATTTCAAGTCCGTAGGATGTCCGGATATCTCCAAACAATTGGGACAGACATTCAATTTCATTCATCTTTCTTATATATATAAGATAATTATATATACATATATATATATATATATATAATTATAGTCATTTTCAGGACAAAGTTTTATGTGGCTTCAAGAAGAATGAATATTGGGCAGCAGGCTAAAATATATACTACTGCATTCCACATGACTTAGTTGACTCCCATGTGCATGATAGCTTTCTTCTTCTTCAGCGATCTCTGGTCATGCCTTAATTCACTGTGACCACAAACTGGGCAGACAGCTTCAGGTCTGTCAGGTTTCCCCAAAGCTTAGTTTTCAGGTCGACTGGGTGTGGCCACATGTTGTTTCTCAGCTCACACAGAAGAGGACAGTCTTGCAGGATATGCTCTGGTGTCTGTTCTGCCTGCTGACACTGGCAGAGAGCTGTTTGACTTATTCCTAGTCTGTATAAGTGTTTGTTGAGTCTGCAGTGTCAGGTGCGTAGTCGAAATATAATGACCTGGTCTGTTCTGCTTAGGTCTTTGAGGAGTCTTTTCCATAATCATATCCAGTGTTTGTCTTCCAGTCTACTGCAGATTTTCTCTGTATGAGGTTTTGACCTCTTGAAAAGACAAGGGTTGTAAATTTGCTCTTTGGCACTGCCCTCCTTAGCTAAGACATCAGTACTCTCATTGCCTGCAATGCCACAGTGAGATGGAATCCACTGCAAGTGAATTTTCTGCCTTTTCTGAAAGCTGAGCAAGTTCTCTTTGTAGTTTTTGTACTGTGCTGTCAGTGGATTTAGCCTCCAGGCTTGTATAGCTGACAATGAGTCTGTAAATACCATCTTGCTTGCAGCTGCTTGCAGCTTATTCATGTCTGTGCTGCCATCAGAAGGCTATGAGTTCTACTTTGAGTTGGAACTATATTCTTCCAGAGGAGCAGCTAGAGACACAGTGGCATCTGGGTGCCTAATGTACACTCCTGCTCCACCATTCATGGTTGCCTCCATTGCCGATCCATCTGGGTAAATTCTTATCCAGCTGTCTTCTGGAACATGTAATGGAGATGTTCCATTGTAATTGCTTTTTCACTAGATTAGGCTCGGCATCTTTGCTTAATAATTTAGGGATGGAGGTTGAGAAGTTTAGTGGTACTGAGTCTGGTTCCCAGTGATCAAAAAGCAATTCTTCAGGTATGAATTATGATTTAGTAGTTCCAAGTATGACTTTCCTATTTCTTTTGCTTTGTGGTTTAGACTTGTACGCTTTAGTCTGTTCTTTGTTCTAGCCGCCATTTTTTCATGCATTGGATGGTGAGGCATTCTTTTGATCCTTTCAGTCTGTAGAATCACTTTTCTCCTTCTTCGGTCTTCCAAGGGCTGGATGTTGGCTGCCTTTTCCATTTCTACAATTGGTGTAGATTTCATGGCTCCCAAAATAGTACGCAGACACTTGTTTTGTGTTTTTTCCAGTATCGATTTGTTTGAATGGGCTGCTGATATCCATGTCAATGATGCATATTCGAGGGTCGGTCTAACTGCACCAGTGTACACCTGACTCAGGATTCGAATCATCAGCTCCCAGGTAGTTCCAGCCAAGCTTCCACATCACTTTGTTTCCTCATAGCCTTTCTGTTTGTTTCCATTATGTGATGTTTCCATGTCAGACGACTGTCAGCAACTCCCAAAAGGTTGGAGTATGGAACGGGAACGATATCATCGTTAAATTTCAGTCTGAAGTGTTCTTCCTTTGTTGACAATGAGAAAAGCGTTGCTATAGTTTGCTCCGGTTTGTTCTAGACCCCATTTACTTGCCCACATTATGACGCTGTTCAGGCTGGCTGGAGTTTAAAGTGGCAGGACCAGAAACTCAGGTGTACCACAGCTAGATCATCAGCATGGAGAGAGTGTGATATGTCTGACAGAGTTTGTGGAGATCATTAATATATACCAGGAAAAGCAATGGGGACAGTACCTGCCTGTGGGACTCTGCTCTTAATTTGAATCTGGGACTGTGCACTCCATCCAATTTACAGATGCTTGTCTATGGGTAAGAAAGTCTTTTATCCAATAGTACATTCTACCCCGTATTCCACTGCGTAAGAGCTGAGTAGCAAACCATCTTTCCAGACTTTGTCGAAGGCCTTAGACATGTCGAAGAACACTGTGAGGTTTTTCTTCTTTTCTTGGAAGCCATTTTCTATGTCCTGTGCAAGGTATGCCACTTGGTCATCAGTGCTTCTATGCTGCCTGTAGCCGGTCTGGGCTGGATCCAGGTTTATGAGTTGGATTCTAAAAACCACTGAGTCTAGTGGTTATCACTCTCTCCAGCAGTTTGCAGTGCAACTTAGCAAACTTATAGGTCTGTAGCTCTGCGGATCTTTTTTGTCTTTTCCACTTTTGAAAATTGGGTGGATTGTGCATTTTTCCAGATGTCTGGGACTCTCCTTCTCAACTATTGTTAAAATCTGAGTAGAAGACTCTGTGCTATGAGGCCTATTTGTTTGAGCATGTCGTTTGATACTCCATCTGGTCCCGGGCCTTTTTACGATTGAGCTTTTCAGTGCTCTCTGCAGCTCAGTCAGTGTGATGTCTACCTCCATACAGGGTTCACTTGTTGCTTTTTGAATGTAGCATTTATCTCACTTCTGACTTCTTTCCTTGCTCCTGACTTGATGAGCATGAGCTTTCTTGCTTGTAACACTGGGCCATCAGGGTGGCTGCTCCTTTCCTGTGAGAGTTGTTCTCTCCTTGCTGGAGAACTGTTTTCCCTCTAGATGGGTTGTCATCGTTCAGGGCTTTTGTAAGTCTCCACAACTTTTGAGTATCTTTTTCCATGTTCAAAGAGGCTGTCTTTTCTTTCCAGGATTTTCTACACTGCTGGTTTCTTTCTCTACATAAAGGGCCCTTGCTCTATTGTGTTGCATTACATTTTGTCCGTTGGTGCAGTTCCATTGTATTTCTGGCACTGCAAAGCAGGCTATGGAGAACTCCATCTCTGGTGTCCAATATGACTTGAGTTTTTCTCCTCCTCTGGGTATAGCCTTTTTGCAGCATCTAAATGGCTTTGTTGAATGAACGTGCATCTCTGTCCACTTTTCCTGATTGATTAATTTCTTTCCAGTACTTGTCTGCTAGTTCTTGGAATAGCTTCCAGTCTGCCTTTTGTAATTCCAACTAGGGGCAGAGTTTGTAAGTTCCTCCTATTAATGTTATTTATGAGGAGTTTCACTGGTCTATGGTCACTACCTCCAATCTGGTCGCAGACTTGCCTTTCAGTTATCCTGTGAATGTCGTCTGTAGCAAAAGCCAGATCTGGGTTGCTTGTTGTGCGCCACCGTCGTGAGTAACATGTGTGAGGATCATCTGGTGGTTGAGATTGGTGAGACTGTTGGTGATCAGCCATTCTTCAAGGCTTTCACCTCGAGGATCTAACGTGTCATAGCCCCAGCTTGGTAGTCTGTTGAAGTCTCCTACTATAAGCGCATGATAGCTTCAGTTGTTCTATTTATTGCAGAAATGTGAATAGATTCATAGCTTCAGTTGTTCTATTTTATTGCAGAAATGTGAATATATTATAGATTCAGTTTTTCTATTTATTGCAAAATGTGAATAGATTCTAGCTTCAGTTGTTCTATTTTATTGCGGGAAAATGTGAATATATTTATAGCTTCAGTTTTCTATTTTATTGTAGAAATGTGAATATATTCACTTCAGTTGTTCTATTTTATTGAAAATGTGAATAGATTCATAGTTTATTGTTCTATTTTTAGAAATGGAATATTTTATAAGCTTCATTTGTTCTGTGCGTTTTGGCTAGGGTTGTGACTCGTCTATTAACCCGACGTTCTGAGTTCGAATCACGCTGCGGACGGTTTGCTTGCAAATTGTTTCCGTTGATTTTAACAAAAGGACGATGGCCCCGTTCGAAAACAATGGCAAACTACTGAACGATAAATGGTGCCTAGAAAATCAACGACTTGTTTTCTGTGGTTGATGCTCGTCCTTTGGGATATGACGTTTTCATTTCTAGTTGTTCTATTTTATTGAAAATGTGAATATATTCCTTAGCTTCAGTTGTTCTATGTTATTGAGAAATGTGAATATATTCTAGCTTCATTTTTATTTTATTGCAGAAATGTGAATAGATTCATGCTTCAGTTGTTCTATTTTTGTAGAAATGTGAATAGATTCATAGTTTTCTATTTATTGAAATCATGAAAATATTCATAGCTTCCCGTTTGTTGTTCTATTTTATTGTAGAAATGTGAATATATTCTCAATTTGAGCAAATTTTGAGCTATTCTAGATATCCGAACCTATCCCATCTAAATGTTAGTAGTATATTTTGGTATTTTCAGATGAGATCAGTATCGATCCAGATATCGCTAGATATGTATGTTCCTTTGCAGGGATTGCAGTATATATACAATGACAGTGTTAGAACAAGCTATGTTATACTCGTATAGATATAAATGTACATGTTTAATGTTACAAATACAATTGACAACATCGATCCAGGTGTTCTATAAAAGGAACGGGTGAATACCTCTTCTTCATCTCCACCTCTTCGTCGTCGACTTCTACTACTTGATGTCTCCTGTAATTTCAATCATCATGCATAATAATAATAATAATAATAATAATAATAATAATAATAATACCATGTAATATTTAATGAAAATACTAGTAACAAAAGTAAATGTTATTACATATCTCTGATTGACATCAAGGTTGCCTAAGTGCTTGCCTCCGACTGTCATGGAGAAAAACTATGCCAATGTTAAAACCATATAACAACAGATAATAGGGACAGGAAAATGAACAAATGATAACTTTAAATCACGTTACTGTAAACAAATAAAAAATAATTGTCTTTCTACTACATGCTAAAACGTTATGTTATTCCATTCCGTTCTTTTTTATTGCGTAGTTAGAGAACATCGATTAAACACAAGAGAAATCATAAGAAATCATAAGACAGAGAGAGAGAGAGAGAAATAAAGAGAGAGAGAGAAGGTGAAAGAAAGAGTGAAAGAAAAGAGAGAGAGAAATAAAGAGAGAGAGAGAGAGAGAGAGAGAAAGAAAGAGAAAGAGAGAGTGAAAGAAAGAGAGAGAGAGAAATAAAGGAGAGAGAGAGAGAGAGAAAGAAAAGAGAGAGAAGTGAAAGAAAGAAAGAGAGAGGTGTGTATGTGTAAACAACAACCAAAGTTCAGTAATATAATGGTAGTAATACTATCATATGATAAAGTTCAGTAATATAATGGTAATAATACTATCATATGATAAAGTTCAGTAATATAATGGTAATAATACTATCATATGATAAAGTTCAATAATATAATGGTAGTAATACTATCATATGATAAAGTTCAGTAATATAATGGTAGTAATACTATCATATGATAAAGTTCAGTAATCGCAATGAGTGTATACTTGAAAAATAAATGAAAGCATCAAATCCAAATAAGTAAACTTTGAAGTTTGTGCACGTCCACATACATACAATTAGCTATATACTTGAGATATGGTCTCTATTACTGGCTAAAGTAAATGAAGTCTTCATCTCCCTTCTACTTTATCTTACAGACACATACACCAATCTATTACTATCTCACCATCAGACCAGCTAGATGGTGTACATTGTACCTAGTGCATCAATGATAGTTGCTGATGAAAGCTGCTTTGAGAAGCAGCCCGATTCGTACATTATTTGGCTCAAAACGAATGATAGTTGCTGATGAAAGCTGCTTTGAGAAGCAGACCGATTCGTACATTATTTGGCTCAAAACGAATGATAGTTGCTGATGAAAGCTGCTTTGAGAAGCAGTCCGATTCGTACATTATTTGGCTCAAAACGAATGATAGTTGCTGATGAAAGCTGCTTGAGAAGCAGCCTCGATTCGTACATTATTTGCCAAAACGAATGATAGTTGCTGATGAAAGCTGCTTTGAGAAGCAGTCCGATTCGTACATTATTTGGCTCAAAACGAATGATAGTTGCTGATGAAAGCTGCTTTGAGAAGCAGTCCGATTCGTACATTATTTGGCTCAAAACGAATGATAGTTGCTGATGAAAGCTGCTTTGAGAAGCAGCCCGATTCGTACATTATTTGGCTCAAAACGAATGATAGTTGCTGATGAAAGCTGCTTTGAGAAGCAGTCCGATTCGTACATTATTTGGCTCAAAACGAATGATAGTTGCTGATGAAAGCTGCTTGAGAAGCAGCCGATTCGTACATTATTTGGCTCAAAACGAATGATAGTTGCTGATGAAAGCTGTTTAGAAGCAGCCGATTCGTACATTATTTGGCTCAAAACGAATGATAGTTGCTGATGAAAGCTGCTTTGAGAAGCAGCCCGATTCGTACATTATTTGGCTCAAAACGAATGATAGTTGCTGATGAAAGCTGCTTTGAGAAGCAGTCCGATTCGTACATTATTTGGCTCAAAACGAATGATAGTTGCTGATGAAAGCTGCTTTGAGAAGCAGTCCGATTCGTACATTATTTGGCTCAAAACGAATGATAGTTGCTGATGAAAGCTGCTTTGAGAAGCAGTCCGATTCGTACATTATTTGGCTCAAAACGAATGATAGTTTCTGATGAAAGCTGCTTTGAGAAGCAGTCCGATTCGTACATTATTTGGCTCAAAACGAATGATAGTTGCTGATGAAAGCTGCTTTGAGAAGCAGCCCGATTCGTACATTATTTGGCTCAAAACGAATGATAGTTGCTGATGAAAGCTGCTTTGAGAAGCAGTCCGATTCGTACATTATTTGGCTCAAAACGAATGATAGTTGCTGATGAAAGCTGCTTTGAGAAGCAGCCCGATTCGTACATTATTTGGCTCAAAACGAATGATAGTTGCTGATGAAAGCTGCTTTGAGAAGCAGCCCGATTCGTACATTATTTGGCTCAAAACGAATGATAGTTGCTGATGAAAGCTGCTTTGAGAAGCAGCCCGATTCGTACATTATTTGGCTCAAAACGAATGATAGTTGCTGATGAAAGCTGCTTTGAGAAGCAGTCCGATTCGTACATTATTTGGCTCAAAACGAATGATAGTTGCTGATGAAAGCTGCTTTGAGAAGCAGTCCGATTCGTACATTATTTGGCTCAAAACGAATGATAGTTGCTGATGAAAGCTGCTTTGAGAAGCAGTCCGATTCGTACATTATTTGGCTCAAAACGAATGATAGTTGCTGATGAAAGCTGCTTTGAGAAGCAGTCCGATTCGTACATTATTTGGCTCAAAACGAATGATAGTTGCTGATGAAAGCTGCTTTGAGAAGCAGTCCGATTCGTACATTATTTGGCTCAAAACGAATGATAGTTGCTGATGAAAGCTGCTTTGAGAAGCAGTCCGATTCGTACATTATTTGGCTCAAAACGAATGATAGTTGCTGATGAAAGCTGCTTTGAGAAGCAGCCCGATTCGTACATTATTTGGCTCAAAACGAATGATAGTTGCTGATGAAAGCTTGCTTTGAGAAGCAGTCCGATTCGTACATTATTTGGCTCAAAACGAATGATAGTTGCTGATGAAAGCTGCTTTGAGAAGCAGTCCGATTCGTACATTATTTGGCTCAAAACGAATGATAGTTGCTGATGAAAGCTGCTTTGAGAAGCAGACCGATTCGTACATTATTTGGCTCAAAACGAATGATAGTTGCTGATGAAAGCTGCTTTGAGAAGCAGACCGATTCGTACATTATTTGGCTCAAAACGAATGATAGTTGCTGATGAAAGCTGCTTTGAGAAGCAGTCCGATTCGTACATTATTTGGCTCAAAACGAATGATAGTTGCTGATGAAAGCTGCTTTGAGAAGCAGTCCGATTCGTACATTATTTGGCTCAAAACGAATGATAGTTGCTGATGAAAGCTGCTTTGAGAAGCAGTCCGATTCGTACATTATTTGGCTCAAAACGAATGATAGTTGCTGATGAAAGCTGCTTTGAGAAGCAGTCCGATTCGTACATTATTTGGCTCAAAACGAATGATAGTTGCTGATGAAAGCTGCTTTGAGAAGCAGACCGATTCGTACATTATTTGGATCAAAACGAATGATAGTTGCTGATGAAAGCTGCTTTGAGAAGCAGACCGATTCGTACATTATTTGGCTCAAAACGAATGATAGTTGCTGATGAAAGCTGCTTTGAGAAGCAGTCCGATTCGTACATTATTTGGCTCAAAACGAATGATAGTTGCTGATGAAAGCTGCTTTGAGAAGCAGCCCGATTCGTACATTATTTGGCTCAAAACGAATGATAGTTGCTGATGAAAGCTGCTTTGAGAAGCAGACCGATTCGTACATTATTTGGCTCAAAACGAATGATAGTTGCTGATGAAAGCTTGCTTTGAGAAGCAGACCGATTCGTACATTATTTGGCTCAAAACGAATGATAGTTGCTGATGAAAGCTGCTTTGAGAAGCAGCCCGATTCGTACATTATTTGGCTCAAAACGAATAATAGTTGCTGATGAAAGCTGCTTTGAGAAGCAGTCCGATTCGTACATTATTTGGCTCAAAACGAATGATAGTTGCTGATGAAAGCTGCTTTGAGAAGCAGCCCGATTCGTACATTATTTGGCTCAAAACGAATGATAGTTGCTGATGAAAGCTGCTTTGAGAAGCAGACCGATTCGTACATTATTTGGCTCAAAACGAATGATAGTTGCTGATGAAAGCTGCTTTGAGAAGCAACCCGATTCGTACATTATTTGGCTCAAAACGAATGATAGTTGCTGATAAAGCTGCTTGAGAAGCAGACCGATTCGTACATTATTTGGCTCAAAACGAATGATAGTTGCTGATGAAAGCTGCTTGAGAAGCAGCCGATTCGTACATTATTTGGCTCAAAACGAATGATAGTTGCTGATGAAAGCTGCTTTGAGAAGCAGACCGATTCGTACATTATTTGGCTCAAAACGAATGATAGTTGCTGATGAAAGCTGCTTTGAGAAGCAGACCGATTCGTACATTATTTGGCTCAAAACGAATGATAGTTGCTGATGAAAGCTGCTTGAGAAGCAGCCGATTCGTACATTATTTGGCTCAAAACGAATGATAGTTGCTGATGAAAGCTGCTTTGAGAAGCAGACCGATTCGTACATTATTTGGCTCAAAACGAATGATAGTTGCTGATGAAAGCTGCTTTGAGAAGCAGTCCGATTCGTACATTATTTGGCTCAAAACGAATGATAGTTGCTGATGAAAGCTGCTTTGAGAAGCAGTCCGATTCGTACATTATTTGGCTCAAAACGAATGATAGTTGCTGATGAAAGCTGCTTTGAGAAGCAGACCGATTCGTACATTATTTGGCTCAAAACGAATGATAGTTGCTGATGAAAGCTGCTTTGAGAAGCAGACCGATTCGTACATTATTTGGCTCAAAACGAATGATAGTTGCTGATGAAAGCTGCTTTGAGAAGCAGTCCGATTCGTACATTATTTGGCTCAAAACGAATGATAGTTGCTGATGAAAGCTGCTTTGAGAAGCAGTCCGATTCGTACATTATTTGGCTCAAAACGAATGATAGTTGCTGATGAAAGCTGCTTTGAGAAGCAGTCCGATTCGTACATTATTTGGCTCAAAACGAATGATAGTTGCTGATGAAAGCTGCTTTGAGAAGCAGCCCGATTCGTACATTATTTGGCTCAAAACGAATGATAGTTGCTGATGAAAGCTTGCTTTGAGAAGCAGTCCGATTCGTACATTATTTGGCTCAAAACGAATGATAGTTGCTGATGAAAGCTGCTTTGAGAAGCAGTCCGATTCGTACATTATTTGGCTCAAAACGAATGATAGTTGCTGATGAAAGCTGCTTTGAGAAGCAGACCGATTCGTACATTATTTGGCTCAAAACGAATGATAGTTGCTGATGAAAGCTGCTTTGAGAAGCAGACCGATTCGTACATTATTTGGCTCAAAACGAATGATAGTTGCTGATGAAAGCTGCTTTGAGAAGCAGTCCGATTCGTACATTATTTGGCTCAAAACGAATGATAGTTGCTGATGAAAGCTGCTTTGAGAAGCAGTCCGATTCGTACATTATTTGGCTCAAAACGAATGATAGTTGCTGATGAAAGCTGCTTTGAGAAGCAGTCCGATTCGTACATTATTTGGCTCAAAACGAATGATAGTTGCTGATGAAAGCTGCTTTGAGAAGCAGTCCGATTCGTACATTATTTGGCTCAAAACGAATGATAGTTGCTGATGAAAGCTGCTTTGAGAAGCAGACCGATTCGTACATTATTTGGATCAAAACGAATGATAGTTGCTGATGAAAGCTGCTTTGAGAAGCAGACCGATTCGTACATTATTTGGCTCAAAACGAATGATAGTTGCTGATGAAAGCTGCTTTGAGAAGCAGTCCGATTCGTACATTATTTGGCTCAAAACGAATGATAGTTGCTGATGAAAGCTGCTTTGAGAAGCAGCCCGATTCGTACATTATTTGGCTCAAAACGAATGATAGTTGCTGATGAAAGCTGCTTTGAGAAGCAGACCGATTCGTACATTATTTGGCTCAAAACGAATGATAGTTGCTGATGAAAGCTTGCTTTGAGAAGCAGACCGATTCGTACATTATTTGGCTCAAAACGAATGATAGTTGCTGATGAAAGCTGCTTTGAGAAGCAGCCCGATTCGTACATTATTTGGCTCAAAACGAATAATAGTTGCTGATGAAAGCTGCTTTGAGAAGCAGTCCGATTCGTACATTATTTGGCTCAAAACGAATGATAGTTGCTGATGAAAGCTGCTTTGAGAAGCAGCCCGATTCGTACATTATTTGGCTCAAAACGAATGATAGTTGCTGATGAAAGCTGCTTTGAGAAGCAGACCGATTCGTACATTATTTGGCTCAAAACGAATGATAGTTGCTGATGAAGCTGCTTTAGAAGCAACCCGATTCGTACATTATTTGGCTCAAAACGAATGATAGTTGCTGATGAAAGCTGCTTTGAGAAGCAGACCGATTCGTACATTATTTGGCTCAAAACGAATGATAGTTGCTGATGAAAGCTGCTTTGAGAAGCAGCCCGATTCGTACATTATTTGGCTCAAAACGAATGATAGTTGCTGATGAAAGCTGCTTTGAGAAGCAGACCGATTCGTACATTATTTGGCTCAAAACGAATGATAGTTGCTGATGAAAGCTGCTTTGAGAAGCAGACCGATTCGTACATTATTTGGCTCAAAACGAATGATAGTTGCTGATGAAAGCTGCTTTGAGAAGCAGCCCGATTCGTACATTATTTGGCTCAAACGAATATAGTTGCTGATGAAAGCTGCTTTGAGAAGCAGACCGATTCGTACATTATTTGGCTCAAAACGAATGATAGTTGCTGATGAAAGCTGCTTTGAGAAGCAGTCCGATTCTGACATTATTTGGCTCAAAACGAATGATAGTTGCTGATGAAAGCTGCTTTGAGAAGCAGTCCGATTCGTACATTATTTGGCTCAAAACGAATGATAGTTGCTGATGAAAGCTGCTTTGAGAAGCAGACCGATTCGTACATTATTTGGCTCAAAACGAATGATAGTTGCTGATGAAAGCTGCTTTGAGAAGCAGACCGATTCGTACATTATTTGGCTCAAAACGAATGATAGTTGCTGATGAAAGCTGCTTTGAGAAGCAGTCCGATTCGTACATTATTTGGCTCAAAACGAATGATAGTTGCTGATGAAAGCTGCTTTGAGAAGCAGACCGATTCGTACATTATTTGGCTCAAAACGAATGATAGTTGCTGATGAAAGCTGCTTTGAGAAGCAGACCGATTCGTACACTATTTGGCTCAAAACGAATGATAGTTGCTGATGAAAGCTGCTTTGAGAAGCAGTCCGATTCGATTATTATTTGGCTCAAAACGAATGATAGTTGCTGATGAAAGCTGCTTTGAGAAGCAGGCCGATTCGTACATTATTTGGCTCAAAACGAATGATAGTTGCTGATGAAGCTGCTTGAGAAGCAGACCGATTCGTACATTATTTGGCTCAAAACGAATGATAGTTGCTGATGAAAGCTGCTTTGAGAAGCATACCGATTCGTACATTATTTGGCTCAAAACGAATGATAGTTGCTGATGAAAGCTGCTTTGAGAAGCAGACCGATTCGTACATTATTTGGCTCAAAACGAATGATAGTTGCTGATGAAAGCTGCTTTGAGAAGCAGTCCGATTCGTACATTATTTGGCTCAAAACGAATGATAGTTGCTGATGAAAGCTGCTTTGAGAAGCAGTCCGATTCGTACATTATTTGGCTCAAAACGAATGATAGTTGCTGATGAAAGCTGCTTTGAGAAGCAGTCCGATTCGTACATTATTTGGCTCAAAACGAATGATAGTTGCTGATGAAAGCTGCTTGAGAAGCGCCCGATTCGTACATTATTTGGCTCAAAACGAATGATCGTTGCTGATGAAAGCTGCTTTGAGAAGCAGTCCGATTCGTACATTATTTGGCTCAAAACGAATGATAGTTGCTGATGAAAGCTGCTTTGAGAAGCAGTCCGATTCGTACATTATTTGGCTCAAAACGAATGATAGTTGCTGATGAAAGCTGCTTTGAGAAGCAGCCCGATTCGTACATTATTTGGCTCAAAACGAATGATAGTTGCTGATGAAAGCTGCTTTGAGAAGCAGTCCGATTCGTACATTATTTGGCTCAAAACGAATGATAGTTGCTGATGAAAGCTGCTTTGAGAAGCAGACCGATTCGTACATTATTTGGCTCAAAACGAATGATAGTTGCTGATGAAAGCTGCTTTGAGAAGCAGTCCGATTCGTACATTATTTGGTTCAAAACGAATGATAGTTGCTGATGAAAGCTGCTTTGAGAAGCAGTCCGATTCGTACATTATTTGGCTCAAAACGAATGATAGTTGCTGATGAAAGCTGCTTTGAGAAGCAGACCGATTCGTACATTATTTGGCTCAAAACGATTTTAGGAGGCAAACAAATATCGAACTCATTTCCATGGAAGAGATTAAGTGAATTGCCCATGACAGAACGGTATGGAGAAATTACTTGCAGGCCCTATGTTACATATAACGGTACAAGATATATATATATAGATATATATATATATATATAAATATAAATCTCATGTAAAGTCTGTCTTGCAGAAGCATTGAATAATCTTATTAACCTCAAGTGAACTTTATCTAACCTCTACTTTGGGAATATGATAAATATGATCAATTGTACTAGTTATACGTTGAATTTCCAGGTGTATGTCCACTAGATCTACGACATAATAGAAGAATTCAAGGCAAGGTAAGATGAGAGAATAGACATGAGAGTAGACAAGCCAAGATAAATTAAGAAAAAAAAAGGAGAATACAAAACAAGTTTTAAAAAGGAACGTGCGCGCATCATAAAGCATACACAAAAAATGGTATGTTTATTAAAAGTGCAATTGTAATGATAACGTCAACAAATAATAAGAGTACCTCTGCTGGAGTCTCGTCCTCGGTTCCTCGTCTTCTACCCCTTCTGCTGCTAGTGTCCTCCTCTGCAGGAGCATCTCTATAGTAATATTATAAGATAATGGTTATAGTTGATGTTATTAGTGGAGGGCATATATTTATCATCAATTATTGAACAGACATTTTTAGCACAGTCGTACACAATCACATTCAAGCAATGATAGAAACAATAACAGTAACAATAACAGAAACAACAACAACTGCAACAATAACATTTTGAAGAACATCACTAGTAACAACAACAATGACATAAACAATAACAATAACAATAACACTATGAAGAACATTACTAGCAACAACAACAATGACATAAACAATAACAATAACAATAACACTATGAAGAACATTACTAGCAACAACAACAATGACATAAACAATAACAATAACAATAACATTTTGAAGAACATTGCTAGCAACAACAACAATGACATAAACAATAACAATAACAATAACACTATGAAGAACATTACTAGCAACAACAACAATGACATAAACAATAACACTACGAAGAACATTACTAGTAACAACAATAATGACATAAACAATAACAATAACAATAACACTATGAAGAACATTGCTAGTAACAACAACAATGACATAAACAATAACAATAACACTACGAAGAACATTACTAGCAACAACAACAATGACATAAACAATAACAATAACAATAACACTACGAAGAACATTGCTAGTAACAACAACAATGACATAAACAATAACAATAACAATAACACTATGAAGAACATTACTAGCAACAACAACAATGACATAAACAATAACAATAACAATAACACTATGAAGAACATTACTAGCAACAACAACAATGACATAAACAATAACAATAACAATAACATTTTGAAGAACATTGCTAGCAACAACAACAATGACATAAACAATAACAATAACACTACGAAGAACATTACTAGCAACAACAACAATGACATAAACAATAACAATAACAATAACACTACGAAGAACATTGCTAGTAACAACAACAATGACATAAACAATAACAATAACAATAACACTATGAAGAACATTACTAGCAACAACAACAATGACATAAACAATAACAATAACAATAACACTATGAAGAACATTACTAGCAACAACAACAATGACATAAACAATAACAATAACAATAACATTTTGAAGAACATTGCTAGCAACAACAACAATGACATAAACAATAACAATAACAATAACACTATGAAGAACATTACTAGCAACAACAACAATGACATAAACAATAACACTACGAAGAACATTACTAGTAACAACAACAATGACATAAACAATAACAATAACAATAACACTACGAAGAATATTGCTAGTAACAACAACAATGACATAAACAATAACAATAACAATAACACTATGAAGAACATTACTAGCAACAACAACAATGACATAAACAATAACAATAACAATAACATTTTGAAGAACATTGCTAGCAACAACAACAATGACATAAACAATAACAATAACAATAACACTATGAAGAACATTGCTAGCAACAACAACAATGACATAAACAATAACAATAACAATAACATTTTGAAGAACATTGCTAGCAACAACAACAATGACATAAACAATAACAATAACAATAACACTATGAAGAACATTACTAGCAACAACAACAATGACATAAACAATAACACTACGAAGAACATTACTAGTAACAACAACAATGACATAAACAATAACAATAACAATAACACTATGAAGAACATTGCTAGTAACAACAACAATGACATAAACAATAACAATAACAATAACACTACGAAGAACATTACTAGCAACAACAACAATGACGTAAACAATAACACTACGAAGAACATTACTAGCAACAACAACAGCCTTTTGGATACGTCAGTATATGTGACCACAAGAAACAATTAGTTCAATGGCTGACTGAAATACTAATAACACACAAACACATTGCATATGTATATGTTATACTATATGTGATATCAATAGACATATATCTACAATATTAATAGTAGTAAGTATATGTCACAACTGAAAGTTATTGCAGTTTTGATGATGGTTCAGACATTACTTTTCGGAAACTTTCTTAAATAGCAAGGCCTTTGCAAAAAGTCGAGTTTATAATAGCCCGTCTGACAACTCTTTATCTCTAACCAGTTCTCCTACCTCCATCATCCTGTTCAATGTTTCTTTAATGTCCTGTCATCATTGTCTTGATTTTTCAATAAGCATGTCCTTTTTTTTTGCTTTCTCGAAACCACTTTGACGTTTGATGTGAAGTTTGATGTGAAGTTTGATATAAAGTTTGATGTAACGTTTGATGTGACGTTTGATGTGACGTTTGGTGTGACGTTTGGTGGGAAGTTTGATGTGACGTTTGGTGGGAAGTTTGATGTGACGTTTGGTGGGAAGTTTGATGTGACGTTTGGTGGGAAGTTTGATGTGACGTTTGGTGGGAAGTTTGATGTGACGTTTGATGTGACGTTTGATGTAAAGTTTGATGTGACGTTTGATGTGACGTTTGATGTGACGTTTGATGTGATGTTTGGTGTGAAGTTTGATGTAAAGTTTGATGTGACGTATGATAAAATGAAAATGTCCTGTAATCTTTAAAGATCGTAGGGAGGGAAATGCCTGTCACTTCACATTTATAATTTCAAGTATGCATAATGTAGACGGTCAAATTCCTGTCAATACTTTTCGTCCCACTTGAACTTTATTGTGTCTAAGATATCGAAATGTACGAGACATGAAATTGTTTATCATGGTATTGTTTATAAGTCAACATTCCTCGATGTTTATGTCTGGTAAGTCAACGTTCCTCGATGTTTATGTCTGGTAAGTCAACGTTCCTCGATGTTTATGTCTGGTAAGTCAACGTTCCTCGATGTTTATGTCTGGTAAGTCAACGTTCCTCGATGTTTATGTCTGGTAAGTCAACGTTCCTCGATGTTTATGTCTGGTAAGTCAACGTTCCTTGATGTTTATGTCCGGTAAGTCAACGTTCCTCGATGTTTATGTCTGGTAAGTCAACGTTCCTCGATGTTTATGTCTGGTAAGTCAACATTCCTCGATGTTTATGTCTGGTATATCAACATTCCTTGATGTTTATGTCTGGTAAATCAACATTCCTTGATGTTTATGTCTGGTATAACGTCTATATATTAATTCTTCTTTGTCCAGAATATTTTAAGAATGTTTCTATAACACTTTGTTTCAAATGATTCGATTTTCGTCTTCAATGTTTGTGTATTGGTTTATGAATCACATTTATATGTTGCAATGCAATAAACAAACAAAATGTGCTCAGTCTTTCTTATGAAAGCATGTGAGAGAAAAAATATACACCTTATTTCAGTAGAGAATCTCTGAACTCTATAGTATTATGATTGAGTTTTGTGCCTCAAACTTACTTTATCCCAGGCAGTGTTTAATGTTAGAACAAAGTACGTCTAACGGAGAATAGAAGGAGATCAAGCCAACGATATCGGAGACTCATCGGTAGAGCTGCAGCAGATTGACTAGAAACATAAAACGGCGGAGAGTGACAGTAGTTGTAGCAGTAGTAGAAGTAGTAGTATTAATATTAGCAGTAGTAGTAGTATATAGAAGAATAGGCAGAGTTTCATGGACAGAAAAACAGACAAATAAACAAGTTTTAGGAAAACTAGGCATGAAGAAATAATTATTAAGAGAAATAAAATTCAGACAAGTAAAGTATTTTGGGCACATAAAAGACATGACACCATGATAAAACATTTACTAGAGGGAAAGTTGAGGGGAGAAGAGCAAGAGGAAGACCGAGAGATAAGTGGAAGAGAAACTTTAAGAAATGGACAGGTTACAGTCTGGCAGTGTGCAATACCAAGGCGAAAGACAGAGGATGCTGGAGATTCATTGCAGCCAACCTTCGATGTGGAGACGGCACCTGATGATGATGAGTAGTAGTAGTAGTAGCAGCAACACCAGCAGCAGAAACAGCAAAAGCAGCAGCAGCAGTAGCAGTAGTAGTAGTAGTAGTAGTAGTAGTAGTAGTACTAATAAGAAGAAAATTTGCTGAAACGGTGGCAAAGTGTACCTACAATTAAAAGTAGTATACGAGAGATTGAATTAATGATACAGAAATAAATAATCACCAGAACTAATAAACATGATGTTGTAGAAAACAGTGAACGTTTATACTCTATGATTGATACAATCAGAAATTGTTATTTTCTTATGTAAAGTAAGTTAGAGTTAAAATTCTTGTTAACACTGCCAGACACTGTGATGTATACACATATATAGTAATGTGAATGTTATGTATTAATGTGACTCCTTTTGCAAACAACGCAAATACCAAATTTGTCAGTGATAACAATTCGTGTATCATAAAATAACTACATTCAAAAACTCAGTAACATACATGGTATGGAAAGAGTTAATAAAAAGAAAGAAACTATATACAAACAATAGATCGTTAAAAAAAAACAAATATCTTATTTTGGAATCGCTTTAATAACCAGCGATTGACAATGTTGCCAATATATTCTTGCCTTAATCTTGCCTCTCTCCTCTCTCGGCGTCGTTTCTCAGTATCATCTTCATCATTGTGGTTAGCTTGGGAAAATCTACACAAAAAACATTCAAGGGAATGGAGCACACAGATTAGTAAAGAATGTATTAGATAACACACATCACACTCACACCGCACACAGCAAGCACAGAAAACACACACATATACACACACAAGATGACATTGTGAGAAAATAGCCAAGAATTTATTCGTTAAATGTAATTGATCAAATTATTTTTAACGCGTTTTGTGAAGAAAAAAACCTTTTTGTTACCATGATTATAAATAGTTAAGGTAGATAATTTACTTAGAACATCTGAGAGCAACGGATAATGTGTTTAATTAAGTCCCCTTAGCTAGCACAAACATAAACAGTACTATTAAATTAACTGTTTATCTCGGCAATTGTGTTTACCTTCCGATGCATTTATATTGAAATATATACTGATATGTCAGTCTACTGACTTTACGTCATCTTAAAAAGTACAGCGAGCCGGCATATCGAATCAGAAGGTGAAGGAGTTATAGAGCTAGAACTACAATTATTAAAGATAATACCAAATGTGAAATATCAAACTGCGAAGTAACTTAACAAAGTACAAGAGGACCAAGTCAGCGTTTCGATTATTTTGCCTTTATAAATCACAGGGTAATCAAAGAAATAGACAAAATGTAAAAACTGATTGAGATGTTTCTTAAAAATTTCAAGACCCAAGTATGCAGGAAATAGAAAGGTTAATTGCGTTTCGTTCCTCGCAGAACATCAGGAACAGGAAATGAGCTCACAACATTAATGTATCATCATTAGTTGAGGTAATAACACAACATTAATGTATCATCATTAGTTGAGGTAATAACACAACATTAATGTATCATCATTAGTTGAGGTAATAACACAAAATGAGTTCATAGAACGTTCCTTTTTCAATTTGAACAAAATTACAATAAAACGATTATAGTTTGAATTCGCAACACCTACGTCTTAGAAGTCAGGAAAGACCAGCCTATCTTCCGCATACTTGAAATTGGAAATTTGAAATGACATACATTTCAAACTTTATGAAACATAATTTTATGGTACAAATTATGAAATATTTTCATTTCATCATCATTATAAATCTTATATTTATCAGTTAATAAAAGTACATCGTGACCGTTGCTAGCGTTATGACTGAGTGGATATTTTTAGACTATCAAACGAAATGGCAAATTCGAGTCCATGTTTGTTTGTTTATTAACACTCCGAAATTTATTTTACCTCCAGACGCATGTACTTTGCAATGTATACAAAATTAGTCAGTTTACCGGCTTTGCGTCGTATTAAAAAATACTATGATCCAGTATATGGGATCAGACTGGTGAAGGGGTTAATGCTATTTTCTAACAATGTCAAGAAAATCAATTAAACAATCAGAAAGTGTGAAGGAGTTTCCAACTAGCTAAAACTAGAATTTAGAAATAAAAATATTAGTGTTTCTATTATTTTTGTTTTAGTCAATAAACAAATAAAATCTGGCATAAGCATGGGACTCATGCTTTATCATACTTAGATCACGAGCTTCACTATTATAGAGTCGGTCGTACTTAGATATACTATAACTATACATACTTAGATCACGAGCTTCTCTATTATAGAGTCGGTCGTACTTAGATATACTATAACTATACATACTTAGATCACGAGCTTCACTATTATAGAGTCGGTCGTACTTAGATATACTATAACTATACATACTTAGATCACGACCTGCTCTATTATAGAGTCGGTCGTGTAGATATACTATAACTATACATACTTAGATCACGAGCTTCACTATTATAGAGTCGGTCGTACTTAGATATACTATAACTATAAATACTTAGATCACGAGCTTCACTATTATAGAGTCGGTCGTACTTAGATATACTATAACTATACATACTTAGATCACGAGCTTCACTATTATAGAGTCGGTCGTACTTAGATATACTATAACTATACATACTTAGATCACGAGCTTCACTATTATAGAGTCGGTCGTACTTAGATATACTATAACTATACATACTTAGATCACGAGCTTCACTATTATAGAGTCGGTCGTACTTAGATATACTATAACTATAAAATGTAGGAGAAAAGACAAATGTACAGTATTGTGAAGCAACAGCAGACTGAAAGATCTAGTATTGGTTGATGGAAGCGTTGTAGTAGATGTTGGTGAGTTTGTCTACCTTTACAGTAAGATCAGCCATTCAGGAGGTATAGATTAGGACATTAATGCCAGGATTAGGAAAGTCCGACAAACCTTTGCTCTCCTGCACACAGTGTAGAATCTACCGTCATCTCCACTTTGGTAGCTTTAATGTGAAATCCGTTTTGTTCTATGACTCGGAAGCGTGACGAGTCACCAAGTTTAACACAAATAAGCTTCCGACCTTTATCAATAAATGTCTTTGACGTATTCTTAAAGTGAGATGGAATAACAGAGGAGGTAAACACAGACCTAGGGGATAAGGACAGGGCAGATGATCCACGTCCGGAGACGAAAATGACGGTTAGTCGGGCATACCCTGCGGAAAACATAATCAAGTGTAGCTAGACAAGCTCTTGAGTGGAACACACAAGAGAAACAGAAAAAGGGGAACGTTCTAAACAGATCTAGAGACGAAAGTCTTCTTAAACCATAAATAAAACCGCCAGAAACTGGATAAAGTTGAGGGAAATAGTTGAAGCCCAATGACCCAAAATGAACGGAGATGAAAAAGCAATCATAAAATTGGGTACATGCTAAATAAAATTCATCAAAAACAGTCATGCAATGCTTTTATTTGTCTTTTTAGGTTCATTCGAATGTCATTGACAATATTGATTCATTCATGCCAGCTTTTCGCCATTTGCCCTTCTCTTCCCTTGACATATATTAAATGTAATGTAACTGTGTCTGACATATATTAAATATAATGTAACTGTGTCTGACATATATTAAATTTAATGTAACTGTGCCTGACATATATTAAATGTAACATAACTTTGACCTTTGCATTTCCTATGCACCAAAGAAAGTTTACATTGCATCCAGTTACAAAGGAAACTACTTCCGTTTCCTGTGTAGTAGTCCACATTAATAATTACGTTGCTTAGATACCAGCACAAACTAATCGTTTTATTTCTTATGTCACAATGAGAATATATTGTTTTATTGATAGGATCATCATCACTGCACTTTCGCGAATAGCCACGTGTGCTCCAATTTAGTTTTGGTGTAATTTTGAAGGTAATAACATTGTTTGCAGAAATTTGAATAATTTTAAGAAAATTCGCCAGTTCAAATAATATCATCAATTATCAGTTATACATAGACATGTTGGTTGTTCTTTGTTAAGTTGTTAGTTTCAAATATAAGTTATAAGTTGGTAGTTATTCTTTGTTAAGTTGTTAGTTTCAAATATAAGTTATAAGTTGGTAGTTATTCTTTGTTAAGTTGTTAGTTTCAAATATAAGTTATAAGTTGGTAGTTATTCTTTGTTAAGTTGTTAGTTTCAAATATAAGTTATACATAGACATGTTGGTTGTTCTTTGTTAAGTTGTTAGTTTTAATTATACGTTATATATAGACATATGTTGGTAGTTGTTCTTTATTGTTGTTAGTTTCAAATATAAGTTATATATAGATATATTGGTTGTTCTTTGTTAAGTTGTTAGTTTCAAATATAAGTTATATATAGATATATTGGTTGTTCTTTGTTAAGTTGTTAGTTTCAAATATAAGTTATATATAGATATATTGATTGTTCTTTGTTAAGTTGCTAGTTTCAAATATAAGTTATATATAGATATATTGGTTGTTCTTTGTTGAGTTGTTAGTTTCAAATATAAGTTATATATAGATATATTGATTGTTCTTTGTTAAGTTGCTAGTTTCAAATATAAGTTATATATAGATATATTGGTTGTTCTTTGTTAAGTTGTTAGTTTCAAATATAAGTTATATATAGATATATTGATTGTTCTTTGTTGAGTTGTTAGTTTCAAATATAAGTTATATATAGATATATTGGTTGTTCTTTGTTAAGTTGCTAGTTTCAAATATAAGTTATATATAGATATATTGGTTGTTCTCTGTTGAGTTGTTAGTTTCAAATATAAGTTATATATAGATATATTGATTGTTCTTTGTTAAGTTGCTAGTTTCAAATATAAGTTATATATAGATATATTGGTTGTTCTTTGTTGAGTTGTTAGTTTCAAATATAAGTTATATATAGATATATTGGTTGTTCTTTGTTAAGTTGTTAGTTTCAAATATAAGTTATATATAGATATATTGATTGTTCTTTGTTAAGTTGCTAGTTTCAAATATAAGTTATATATAGATATATTGATTGTTCTTTGTTGAGTTGCTAGTTTCAAATATAAGTTATATATAGATATATTGGTTGTTCTTTGTTAAGTTGTTAGTTTCAAATATAAGTTATATATAGATATATTGGTTGTTCTTTGTTAAGTTGTTAGTTTCAAATATAAGTTATATATAGATATATTGATTGTTCTTTGTTAAGTTGCTAGTTTCAAATATAAGTTATATATAGATATATTGATTGTTCTTTGTTGAGTTGCTAGTTTCAAATATAAGTTATATATAGATATATTGGTTGTTCTTTGTTGAGTTGTTAGTTTCAAATATAAGTTATATATAGATATATTGATTGTTCTTTGTTGAGTTGCTAGTTTCAAATATAAGTTATATATAGATATATTGGTTGTTCTTTGTTAAGTTGTTAGTTTCAAATATAAGTTATATATAGATATATTGGTTGTTCTTTGTTGAGTTGTTAGTTTCAAATATAAGTTATATATAGATATATTGATTGTTCTTTGTTAAGTTGTTAGTTTCAAATATAAGTTATATATAGATATATTGGTTGTTCTTTGTTAAGTTGTTAGTTTCAAATATAAGTTATATATAGATATATTGATTGTTCTTTGTTAAGTTGCTAGTTTCAAATATAAGTTATATATAGATATATTGATTGTTCTTTGTTAAGTTGTTAGTTACAAATACTGTAGAGATAATAATACAAATGATCTACTTAGAAATATATGAATAGAAGACAGTTTGTTTGTGTTATAGAGAAGGTATAAAGTCAAATAAACAAATATACTGAATAAATGTTGCATATTTTATAACGAGGTCGATTCGAAGGATTCTTCATCAGCTTTCCCCAGCCTTGAATGTTTTTTCATGTAGATAGCCACCGCCTCTATTGCTCTTTGTTCTCATCTTTCTCTTTCCCAATTATTCACATCTTCAATGTTTCTCACTCCATTATTTTCTTTTTCTGCATGTCTTGTGTTCTCTTTCCCAATTATTCACATCTTCAATGTTTCTCACTCCATTATTTTCTTTTTCTGCATGTCTTGTGTTCTCTTCCCTTTCATCGTTTCTGTAAATGCAATGTTGGGCTCTCTTTCTCTCTCTCTTTCTGCCATTATTTCAATATGTGTCCTAGCCATCATATTATATTAACCTTCATAATGGTACTATTTAATGTATAAATGCAATGTTGAGCTATCTCTCTTCTGTGCCATTATTTCAATATGCGTCCTAGTCATTAAATTATATTAACCTTCATAATAATAATAATAATAATTCCTCCCGTACCGTTATACGTTACATATGGCCTGCAAGTAATTTCTCCATACCGCTCTATCCTGGGCAACTTGCTCAATCTCCTCCATGGAACTGAGACCGATATTTCCTGCCTCTCTCAGCAAAGTTCGTTTCAGAGTCTCTTTAGATCGACCTCTCTTTCTTGAACCCTTTGCATCCCACTTCAATGCCTGCTTTGATATTCGTTGATCATTTCTCCTCAAGGTGTGTCCAACATATCTCCATCTCTCTTTCTTATAACAGTTGTCACTAGTGGTTGACCAGATATGTCTCTGATTTCATCACTTCTTTTGAATTTGTTCCATTTTATATTAATTATTTTTCGCAGACATCCATTTTTAAAAGCATTCAACTTGCTTTCTATATCTTTAGTCATTTTCCAACTCTCTCTGGCAATGTTAGGATTGATACAACATTTGAATTGAAAATTCGTAATTTAGTTTTAATACTATATAACTTGCAGTTCCATATTTTATTTAGACTTTTAAAAGCTGATGTTGCTTTGCCAATTCGTATCATAATTTCTTTTTAACATTTCCTGTGCAATCAAAATTGCTACCTAAATAAGTGAACTGCTCTGTTATTTTTATCATTTTAGATTCCAGTGTGATATCTGCATTACTTGCCATAGGTATCTTCATTATATTTGTTTTTTCATAGCTTATCTGCAGTCCAACTTTTGATGATATAGATGACAAGTTGTCTGTTTTTCTTTGCATATCTTGGTTGTTTCTACTTAACAAGGCAATATCATCTGCAAAATCCAAATCTTCTAGTTGACTATTTTCTACCCAATCGATGCCAGTTTCGCCTCTGCAACATTTTCGCATCACCCAGTCAATGGCCACTCCAAACAATAGCGGAGATAGAATACAGCCTTGCTTTACTCCGGTTTCAACCATAAACCAGTCGCTGTGTCCACCATCATAGAGGCTCTTAATAATGTTTATTATTTTGTCTGGTATTCCATAGAATCTCAGAATATTCCACAGAGAGATTCTGTGTAGACTATCAAGACTAACCTTTATAATGGTACTATTTAATGGGGGTTAAACAAATTATAAATATCCTTTTTGTTTCTTATTCTTTATTCTCCACCATTTTCCTCCATGTTGGGCCCAAAAGATTCATCTTAAATCTGTAATAATATTTCGTTTTGTTCTGCACCAGATTTTGGGATCCATATAGAACAATTGATCTTGTAAACTTTTGTATATTTTTGTATATTTTTGCATATTACTATCTTATTGTTACGAGCAGTGCCGGATTAGGCTAGCGCGGGGCCCGTAGCAAATTTTAGCGCGGGGCCCTAGGTTTTGTATGATAATAAAATAAAACACAACTTTTACAAACAAACTTTTCTTGATTTAATGTGAGCAAATTTAAAGATAACATTAGACAAATCAATTTAAGTAAATTACTTTCGATGTTCATTAAGGTGAGGTTATTTAGACGATCTTGTCCCATCATGTTCCTTAACTCACTTTTATACGCTTTAATTTCGAAAAAGAACGTTCTCCGCTGCAGTTAGTAATCATTAAAAACTAGTAAATTCGTAAGACTATTTCTACATTTGGGAAACACGACTCTAATAAATTTTCCATTATAAGTTTATAAAATTGCAGTTCAAGAGCCTCATGCTTTTCGTTGCAAATAGCAGCAGCTACATTAGTTTTAAGAAGTTCTGTGAACTGCATAAGTTCGTCGCCTAGGCTTTCTTCCAAATCCTCTTGGTAAGAGCTGACAATATTTGGAGTTCTTTTCAAGATCTCTTCTGTTGTAATAGATTTTAACTGCCGGAGTATTCCAAATACACCAGTCACTCTATGGTACAGCCTAAATCAATAACTTTGCAAACAAAACAGAACAGTTGTCCTTTAGTATCTGTATAACACAACCAATCTCTCACGTGAGTTTTGTTTGTTGGTGTATGTGTGTATGTGAAAAACGACTTTCGACAAAATCGTGGATTGTTTGAAGTTGTTTGACCATTCACCAATATCGTTGGAGTACATTTTACTTTCGTTGTGTTTTTGGCTTGTAGATGATGTTGCTACATTAGAAGCATGTGCGTCTTTCTGCCTCTTTGGCTTGAAGATGATATGGCTAAATTGAGAGGACTTGTTATACATTCGATTTCAGTTTGTCTTGTGAAAAATGTGGCTAAATCGTGAAGAGTTGCTGATCTTAATGGTAATATTGGTAATGATGATTCTTCTATAGCATTGCCTTCATCTACTACACAGTGGGACACGTCTTCTGTACTTTTCTGCTTCGATTTCGTTGGATTCAGTACCATCACATACGACATTTAAAAATCCAGACAGCTTGCGTGTTTTTGATATAACATATGGTTATTTTTTCCATTTTCATCTGTCACATAGGCGCGGGGCCCCTAGAAGCGCGGGGCCCGTAGCATTTGCTACTTCTGCTACTAGGCTAATCCGGCGCTGGTTACGAGACATATTTGAGCAGATGTTGTATAGTAAAGTAGACCTTATTTCCTGATGATATTCTAGACTTGATTTCGTTTATTATTATGTTGGAGCTATTGAAATTCATGCCCAAGTACTGAAATGTTTTTATTATTGGGATTTTCATATTACCTACTTGTATGTATTAGTCTCCCTTGTATTTTCCCTCTCTTTATATTATCATATATTCTGTCTTGTATTGATTGGTATTTAGTTTCATTTATTCCCGCTGATTCCATTTAAGTGTTTGGGTGTTGTCTTGGTTTTTCTTTTCATTATCTCCAACCGCCTCTATGTCATCCACATAACCAAGTATTCTTTGTTGTTTCATCTATAGCATCATCGTCTTGTAGCTTCATTACTATTTCTTGTTGTTTCATCTATAGCATCATCGTCTTGTAGCTTCATTACTATTTCTTGTTGTTTCATCTATAGCATCATCGTCTTGTAGCTTCATTACTATTTCTTGTTGTTTCATCTATAGCATCATCGTCTTGTAGCTTCATTACTATTTCTTGTTGTTTCATCTATAGCATCATCGTCTTGTAGCTTCATTACTATTTCTTGTTGTTTCATCTATAGCATCATCGTCCTGTAGCTTCATTACTATTTCTTGTTGTTTCATCTATAGCATCATCGTCTTGTAGCTTCATTACTATTTCTTGTTGTTTCATCTATAGCATCATCGTCTTGTAGCTTCATTACTATTTCTTGTTGTTTCATCTATAGCATCATCGTCTTGTAACTTCATTACTATTTCTTGTTGTTTCATCTATAGCATCATCGTCTTGTAGCTTCATTACTATTTCTTGTTGTTTCATCTATAGCATCATCGTCTTGTAGCTTCATTACTATTTCTTGTTGTTTCATCTATAGCACCATCGTCTTGTAGCTTCATTGCTATTTCTTGTTGTTTCATCTATAGCATCATCGTCTTGTAGCTTCATTACTATTTCTTGTTGTTTCATCTATAGCATCATCGTCTTGTAGCTTCATTACTATTTCTTGTTGTTTCATCTATAGCATCATCGTCTTGTAGCTTCATTGCTATTTCTTGTTGTTTCATCTATAGCATCATCGTCTTGTAGCTTCATTACTATTTCTTGTTGTTTCATCTATAGCATCATCGTCTTGTAGCTTCATTACTATTTCTTGTTGTTTCATCTATAGCATCATCGTCTTGTAGCTTCATTGCTATTTCTTGTTGTTTCATCTATAGCATCATCGTCTTGTAGCTTCATTACTATTTCTTGTTGTTTCATCTATAGCATCATCGTCTTGTAACTTCATTACTATTTCTTGTTGTTTCATCTATAGCATCATCGTCTTGTAGCTTCATTACTATTTCTTGTTGTTTCATCTATAGCATCATCGTCTTGTAGCTTCATTACTATTTCTTGTTGTTTCATCTATAGCATCATCGTCTTGTAGCTTCATTACTATTTCTTGTTGTTTCATCTATAGCATCATCGTCTTGTAGCTTCATTACTATTTCTTGTTGTTTCATCTATAGCACCATCGTCTTGTAGCTTCATTGCTATTTCTTGTTGTTTCATCTATAGCATCATCGTCTTGTAGCTTCATTACTATTTCTTGTTGTTTCATCTATAGCATCATCGTCTTGTAGCTTCATTACTATTTCTTGTTGTTTCATCTATAGCATCATCGTCTTGTAGCTTCATTGCTATTTCTTGTTGTTTCATCTATAGCATCATCGTCTTGTAGCTTCATTACTATTTCTTGTTGTTTCATCTATAGCATCATCGTCTTGTAGCTTCATTACTATTTCTTGTTGTTTCATCTATAGCATCATCGTCTTGTAGCTTCATTGCTATTTCTTGTTGTTTCATCTATAGCATCATCGTCTTGTAGCTTCATTACTATTTCTTGTTGTTTCATCTATAGCATCATCGTCTTGTAGCTTCATTACTATTTCTTGTTGTTTCATCTATAGCATCATCGTCTTGTAGCTTCATTACTATTTCTTGTTGTTTCATCTATAGCATCATCGTCTTGTAGCTTCATTACTATTTCTTGTTGTTTCATCTATAGCATCATCGTCTTGTAGCTTCATTACTATTTCTTGTTGTTTCATCTATAGCATCATCGTCTTGTAGCTTCATTACTATTTCTTGTTGTTTCATCTATAGCATCATCGTCTTGTAGCTTCATTACTATTTCTTGTTGTTTCATCTATAGCATCATCGTCTTGTAGCTTCATTACTATTTCTTGTTGTTTCATCTATAGCATCATCGTCTTGTAGCTTCATTACTATTTCTTGTTGTTTCATCTATAGCATCATCGTCCTGTAGCTTCATTACTATTTCTTGTTGTTTCATCTATAGCATCATCGTCTTGTAGCTTCATTACTATTTCTTGTTGTTTCATCTATAGCATCATCGTCTTGTAGCTTCATTACTATTTCTTGTTGTTTCATCTATAGCATCATCGTCTTGTAGCTTCATTACTATTTCTTGTTGTTTCATCTATAGCATCATCGTCTTGTAGCTTCATTACTATTTCTTGTTGTTTCATCTATAGCATCATCGTCTTGTAGCTTCATTACTATTTCTTGTTGTTTCATCTATAGCATCATCGTCCTGTAGCTTCATTGCTATTTCTTGTTGTTTCATCTATAGCATCATCGTCTTGTAGCTTCATTACTATTTCTTGTTGTTTCATCTATAGCATCATCGTCTTGTAGCTTCATTACTATTTCTTGTTGTTTCATCTATAGCATCATCGTCCTGTAGCTTCATTACTATTTCTTGTTGTTTCATCTATAGCATCATCGTCTTGTAGCTTCATTACTATTTCTTGTTGTTTCATCCATAGCATCATCGTCTTGTAGCTTCATTACTATTTCTTGTTGTTTCATCTATAGCATCATCGTCTTGTAGCTTCATTACTATTTCTTGTTGTTTCATCTATAGCATCATCGTCTTGTAGCTTCATTACTATTTCTTGTTGTTTCATCTATAGCATCATCGTCTTGTAGCTTCATTGCTATTTCTTGTTGTTTCATCTATAGCATCATCGTCTTGTAGCTTCATTACTATTTCTTGTTGTTTCATCTATAGCATCATCGTCTTGTAGCTTCATTACTATTTCTTGTTGTTTCATCTATAGCATCATCGTCTTGTAGCTTCATTGCTATTTCTTGTTGTTTCATCTATAGCATCATCGTCTTGTAGCTTCATTACTATTTCTTGTTGTTTCATCTATAGCATCATCGTCTTGTAACTTCATTACTATTTCTTGTTGTTTCATCTATAGCATCATCGTCTTGTAGCTTCATTACTATTTCTTGTTGTTTCATCTATAGCATCATCGTCTTGTAGCTTCATTACTATTTCTTGTTGTTTCATCTATAGCATCATCGTCTTGTAGCTTCATTACTATTTCTTGTTGTTTCATCTATAGCATCATCGTCTTGTAGCTTCATTACTATTTCTTGTTGTTTCATCTATAGCACCATCGTCTTGTAGCTTCATTGCTATTTCTTGTTGTTTCATCTATAGCATCATCGTCTTGTAGCTTCATTACTATTTCTTGTTGTTTCATCTATAGCATCATCGTCTTGTAGCTTCATTACTATTTCTTGTTGTTTCATCTATAGCATCATCGTCTTGTAGCTTCATTGCTATTTCTTGTTGTTTCATCTATAGCATCATCGTCTTGTAGCTTCATTACTATTTCTTGTTGTTTCATCTATAGCATCATCGTCTTGTAGCTTCATTACTATTTCTTGTTGTTTCATCTATAGCATCATCGTCTTGTAGCTTCATTGCTATTTCTTGTTGTTTCATCTATAGCATCATCGTCTTGTAGCTTCATTACTATTTCTTGTTGTTTCATCTATAGCATCATCGTCTTGTAGCTTCATTACTATTTCTTGTTGTTTCATCTATAGCATCATCGTCTTGTAGCTTCATTACTATTTCTTGTTGTTTCATCTATAGCATCATCGTCTTGTAGCTTCATTACTATTTCTTGTTGTTTCATCTATAGCATCATCGTCTTGTAGCTTCATTACTATTTCTTGTTGTTTCATCTATAGCATCATCGTCTTGTAGCTTCATTACTATTTCTTGTTGTTTCATCTATAGCATCATCGTCTTGTAGCTTCATTACTATTTCTTGTTGTTTCATCTATAGCATCATCGTCTTGTAGCTTCATTACTATTTCTTGTTGTTTCATCTATAGCATCATCGTCTTGTAGCTTCATTACTATTTCTTGTTGTTTCATCTATAGCATCATCGTCCTGTAGCTTCATTACTATTTCTTGTTGTTTCATCTATAGCATCATCGTCTTGTAGCTTCATTACTATTTCTTGTTGTTTCATCTATAGCATCATCGTCTTGTAGCTTCATTACTATTTCTTGTTGTTTCATCTATAGCATCATCGTCTTGTAGCTTCATTACTATTTCTTGTTGTTTCATCTATAGCATCATCGTCTTGTAGCTTCATTACTATTTCTTGTTGTTTCATCTATAGCATCATCGTCTTGTAGCTTCATTACTATTTCTTGTTGTTTCATCTATAGCATCATCGTCCTGTAGCTTCATTGCTATTTCTTGTTGTTTCATCTATAGCATCATCGTCTTGTAGCTTCATTACTATTTCTTGTTGTTTCATCTATAGCATCATCGTCTTGTAGCTTCATTACTATTTCTTGTTGTTTCATCTATAGCATCATCGTCCTGTAGCTTCATTACTATTTCTTGTTGTTTCATCTATAGCATCATCGTCTTGTAGCTTCATTACTATTTCTTGTTGTTTCATCTATAGCATCATCGTCTTGTAGCTTCATTACTATTTCTTGTTGTTTCATCTATAGCATCATCGTCTTGTAGCTTCATTACTATTTCTTGTTGTTTCATCTATAGCATCATCGTCTTGTAGCTTCATTACTATTTCTTGTTGTTTCATCTATAGCATCATCGTCCTGTAGCTTCATTGCTATTTCTTGTTGTTTCATCTATAGCATCATCGTCTTGTAGCTTCATTACTATTTCTTGTTGTTTCATCTATAGCATCATCGTCTTGTAGCTTCATTACTATTTCTTGTTGTTTCATCTATAGCATCATCGTCCTGTAGCTTCATTGCTATTTCTTGTTGTTTCATCTATAGCATCATCGTCTTGTAGCTTCATTACTATTTCTTGTTGTTTCATCTATAGCATCATCGTCTTGTAGCTTCATTACTATTTCTTGTTGTTTCATCTATAGCATCATCGTCCTGTAGCTTCATTACTATTTCTTGTTCAGGGTTATGTTAAAAATGACTGCGAACAGGGCTTCACCTAGTTTTAAACCAGTCCTTATTTGAAATGAATCTGATTTTTGTTTAGTTTATATATAAATATAAATGTGAGCGTCTGTAGCTCAAGCGGTAGTCAGTTCAATCACAAACCCAAGCGTACCTGGTTCAAACCCACGGTGGGCAAGTTTGGAAGCAAATTCGTTTCGTTGGAATTTTTACAAAAGGTAAAATAGACCTCACCGTTCAGAAAGCAATGGCAAACTACTGAACGTATAAGTGGTGCCTAGAAAATCATCGACTTGTTTACTGTGATTGATGGATACGTTCTGTCAAGGCAATGCCACGATTTTCATTTTTCATATAAATATGAAATATGTATCCTTCATGCATGAGACAAGAGTCATGCGTATTTACTTGTTTAGTATTCTAAATTCCTGCATGCTATTCTACAGGATATTCCTGTGTATATTTAATATGCTGTTCTGAAATCTACAAAAATAAAGGAAAGTGAAGAACGTTTCATTGTAGATTGTAAAACACACACTGTCACAAACACACCAGATGACATTTATTAGGAAATAAGCAAACTAAATCTCACAAGCAATCACTACAATAAAAACTGTTTGAACAACAAAAAGTTCGATATGTTGAGTGGTGACTGTGCTGGTAGTTGGAAAAGATAAGAATAAAAGGTTTGTTGGTTACAGAACAATAACTAGTAAGCAAATGTACAAAATGGACACACCACGAAATGAGACTTACTCATCGTCAGCTCCACGACGTCGACGACGGGCTTCACGACGTTCTTCTAAGGAGCTCATGATTGGTCACACTTGGTCACGTGCGAAATACTGAAAATAGAAATGGTGAAGAGAACATTAGCTTTGAAAAAATAGGGTCCTCACCGGTGCTACGGAGTTCGTGCAATGCAGCTGAGATTTTCCTGTGTAAGAAAAAGATCGGAGCACACATGGTTACTACCGTTGTACAATGATGATGGTCCTATCAATCAATCAATCAATCAATCAATCAATCAATCAATCAAATTGTGATATGTGTATACATGTGTGTATGTATGATATTGTCTCGTCTCAAATATATACAAGCACAATAAGCTTATAGCATGTGTTTGTGCAGACACTGTTCGAACGAACCCTACCTGATTGTTCTGTGTCTAGTTATAACGAGCGTTTGAGAAAGACACTCCCCGTGAGTCATTTTTTAGAATGGCTCATTGGTTGTGTTCGTAAAGCGCTCGTATTGCTAGGCTAAGCGATTGGTGTCGTAAGGACTAGGGTAAGTGGTTCGAGTCCCGTGTTTGTCTATTTGTTTTTCGGAAGCTCTTAACACCTGTATTCTGTTTATTTGTTGATCAATCAATCAATCAACTTTGAAAATGCAATAACTTATTCGTCTTCTTTGTATACAACACGACCAACATGATCTGACTTCAGGCTAACACAACTTGATTTTTCAACAATACGTTCTTATGTTAAAAACATCTGGACATTTTGAAATAAAAAGACTTTATTGCCATAAAATACACAATAAACAACAAAGTTTTCTCATGGAGGTTATTCATGTAGACGCACACATTAGCCCCCAAACGTTGAAAATCTTGGATCTAAATTAATCTAAACCACAAATTTATATTTACATTCCTTATTTCTTGTGACACTGATTTTTCTATGCAGCGCCACTGAAGTATTGAGAACAGTTGAGTAATTAGTTTTTCTTAGACACATTTAATTGTGTTCAGAATTTGTGTCAAAGAAAGTATTGGGGACGTAGTGACAACAATTCTAAAATACACTGTCCATTGTTATTTATCTTGCTAAAACCAAAGTGTATACAAGACATGTAACGTTCATGGTTAGAGTCAACTATGGCTTTAGTCTTTCCAAATATAGAGGAGTTGTAGCTCTAATACTTCAGTGATCGCTTTATCAAGATCGTTTTAAAACGTGTCTTAGAACTCAGATGTTAAAGTAATCTTGGTGTCTACACGCTTATAATACTAACTGGCCCGTCTGCCCAGCGTGTTCGTAGCGCGTTGGACTACGGGTGACTATCCCTCTGTGTGTGCGGGTTCAATTCCGCGGGATGGCAGAAAAAGCAGCAGATTCCCCAGATTTACGGTGTTCGTGGCACCGAACCGAGGGTTACGATGTCCATGACACCGAGCCGAAGAGCTTAAAAGCTCAAGTGCTTCTGGATCAGAAAATTTTTTTTAAATAATACTAACTGAGCTTCAAAGGTGAATCTTTTGTATTATTTCGGTTCCATTGGTTGGAGTTACAATCAGATTTAGTAGTTTGTTTCTGATAGCAAAGCCCACAGTTTGTTTCTGATAGCAAAGCCCACAGTTTGTTTCTGATAGCAAAGCCCACAGTTTGTTTCTGATAGCAAAGCCCACAGTTTGTTTCTGATAGCAAAGCCCACAGTTTGTTTCTGATAGCAAAGCCCACCACTCCATGCTTTCTGGTTCCATCCAACAATTTGCCCAGTTAGAAGAGACTAACGTTTGTCTCCCTGATGTTTCCAGATTCTAAGAGTCTTGTCCCTTGAAGTGCAACAATACCCATGCTCAACCTGTTTAGTTCATTGTTTATGACCGCAGTCTTGATGGCATAGTCAATTTTTGGTAGATCTACTGACAGTCCTGGGTGACATGGTTCTTACGTTTCATGTTCCTATTTTTAAAGATAAGTCATTTAGAAAAAATAATTCGTATTGTTTTGTGCATAGTTTGCAGTCCACTTGTTTGGAATTCAGCCTAAGTCACAGACATCCACTGCAGCAAGTGAACATTGACGAGACAATCATTTACTGGCTGGAGGTTGTCAGCTAAGACGATAGGAAGTTGTCTATGAGGCGCAAAGATTTCTCCAACTATCGGAAGCAACCCATGGAGCATTGCTCTACATCATAGGTTCCCAAAATGGGCGGTACGATCCCCCAGTGGCTGCTGAACTCTTCTGGGGAGGGGAAGGCGATAGTTGGTTGAGAAGAATATTTGGGCGTTCAGTCGATCTAGGGGTCGGTGGTTCCTTAAAGAAAAAATGAGTAATATCTATTAAAATAAATTATTTTCGTGATTTTGCGATTGAATAACTGTGTTTAAGATGAAGCACACATTGACCACTACTTTGTCAATAATTTCACGGCATATGCAGTCATGCATCAATAGTTGCTATTTAACGGCATATGCAGTCATGCATCAATAGTTGCTATTTAACGGCATATGCAGTCATGTATCAATAGTTGCTATTTAACGGCATATGCAGTCATGTATCAATAGTTGCTATTTAACGGCATATGCAGTCATGCATCAATAGTTGCTATTTAACGGCATATGCAGTCATGCATCAATAGTTGCTATTTAACGGCATATGCAGTCATGTATCAATAGTTGCTATTTAACGGCATATGCAGTCATGTATCAATAGTTGCTATTTAACGGCATATGCAGTCATGTATCAATAGTTGCTATTTAACGGCATATGCAGTCATGTATCAATAGTTGCTATTTAACGGCATATGCAGTCATGTATCAATAGTTGCTATTTAACGGCATATGCAGTCATGTATCAATAGTTGCTATTTAACGGCATATGCAGTCATGTATCAATAGTTGCTATTTAACGGCATATGCAGTCATGTATCAATAGTTGCTATTTAACGGCATATGCAGTCATGTATCAATAGTTGCTATTTAACGGCATATGCAGTCATGCATCAATAGTTGCTATTTAACGGCATATGCAGTCATGCATCAATAGTTGCTATTTAACGGCATATGCAGTCATGTATCAATAGTTGCTATTTAACGGCATATGCAGTCATGCATCAATAGTTGTTATTTAACGGCATATGCAGTCATGCATCAATAGTTGCTATTTAACGGCATATGCAGTCATGCATCAATAGTTGCTATTTACGTCGAAAATATCAAACGGCTTGAAACGCGAAAAACTTTTATATTGGGGAAAAGGGGAAAGCGTTGCAAAATGTATGTCTTACAAAGTGGGCGTTGGTGCCAACAAGTTTAGGAACCTGTGCTCTACACCTCTTATTCTTCTTCTTTGCGTTCATTCTTTACGACCAATTTTAATCACACTTTGTGATATGTTTGATCTTTGTCAAGAACGTGTATACGTTGCACATTGGTTTGTAGGCCCCTAAACGCATAGACTTCTACACGTTTAGGACATGTGCATCCGATTTCAGCCAAACCTCCTTAGTCGCCTCTTACGACATGCGTGGCAGGTAACAGTGGTTCTATTCTTTACACCCAAATTTGGGCCCCGGTAACCACTCGGGCGGCTCTACACCAATCAAGCAGTAAGGAATATCATTAGAAACTGCTGTTTCTTTTGTTGTGTCACCGCTAGATACTGGAGCTGTATCTTCAATGCATTTGTCAGGTCAGTAGAATACGATAATCTGGTGTTGCCAAGTATTAGTTTACTCCTCTCTACGACTCTGGTGTTGCCAAGTATTAGTTTACTCCTCTCTACGACTCTGGTGTTGCCAAGTATTAGTTTACTCCTCTCTACGACTCTGGTGTTGCCAAGTATTAGTTTACTCCTCTCTACGACTCTGGTGTTGCCAAGTATTAGTTTACTCCTCTCTACGACTCTGGTGTTGCCAAGTATTAGTTTACTCCTCTCTACGACTCTGGTGTTGCCAAGTATTAGTTTACTCCTCTCCACGACTCTGGTGTTGCCAAGTATTAGTTTACTCCTCTCTACGACTCTGGTGTTGCCAAGTATTAGTTTACTCCTCTCAACGACTCTGGTGTTGCCAAGTATTAGTTTACTCCTCTCCACGACTCTGGTGTTGCCAAGTATTAGTTTACTCCTCTCTACGACTCTGGTGTTGCCAAGTATTAGTTTACTCCTCTCTACGACTCTGGTGTTGCCAAGTATTAGTTTACTCCTCTCTACGACTCTGGTGTTGCCAAGTATTAGTTTACTCCTCTCCACGACTCTGGTGTTGCCAAGTATTAGTTTACACCTCTTCACGACTCTGGTGTTGCCAAGTATTAGTTTACTCCTCTCCACGACTCTGGTGTTGCCAAGTATTAGTTTACTCCTCTCTACGACTCTGGTGTTGCCAAGTATTAGTTTACTCCTCTCCACGACTCTGGTGTTGCCAAGTATTAGTTTACTCCTCTCTACGACTCTGGTGTTGCCAAGTATTAGTTTACTCCTCTCTACGACTCTGGTGTTGCCAAGTATTAGTTTACTCCTCTCTACGACTCTGGTGTTGCCAAGTATTAGTTTACTCCTCTCCACGACTCTGGTGTTGCCAAGTATTAGTTTACTCCTCTCTACGACTCTGGTGTTGCCAAGTATTAGTTTACTCCTCTCTACGACTCTGGTGTTGCCAAGTATTAGTTTACTCCTCTCCACGACTCTGGTGTTGCCAGTATTAGTTTACTCCTCTCTACGACTCTGGTGTTGCCAAGTATTAGTTTACTCCTCTCTACGACTCTGGTGTTACCAAGAGAAAAGCAATAATCAAAACAGCTGGACATCAGAGCCTTCTCTTCAGTTGTCAGAACTAAATTTTAGACAACGTCGAATCGTCTTAGTGACCGTCTCCGGATTTGTCCGCTGGATTGATTTCTGATGCCTTTCTGATGATTTTGTATAGCTGCAAGATAGCGGAGCTTTTGAAATCAAAGTTTTCCTTCTTCAAGAAGAGACCGTAATAATAATAATAATAGGAATAAACATTATAGGAACAACTATGACCTCACAATATTGTGTGTCTTTATTGACTTCTTGCTTGTAGTAGACTTACAGTCACAATATTGTGTGTGTTTATTGACTTCTTGCCTGTAGTAGACTACAGTCACAATATTGTGTGTGTTTATTGACTTCTTGCTTGTAGTAGGCTTACAGTCACAATACTGTGTGTGTTTATTGACTTCTTGCTTGTAGTAGGCTTACAGTTACAATACTGTGTGTGTTTATTGACTTCTTGCTTGTAGTAGGCTTACAGTCACAATACTGTGTGTGTTTATTGACTTCTTGCTTGTAGTAGGCTTACAGTCACAATACTGTGTGTGTTTATTGACTTCTTGCTTGTAGTAGGCTTACAGTCACAATACTGTGTGTGTTTATTGACTTCTTGCTTGTAGTAGGCTTACAGTCACAATACTGTGTGTGTTTATTGACTTCTTGCTTGTAGTAGGCTTACAGTCACAATATTGTGTGTGTTTATTGACTTCTTGCTTGTAGTAGGCTTACAGTCACAATACTGTGTGTGTTTATTGACTTCTTGCTTGTAGTAGGCTTACAGTCACAATACTGTGTGTGTTTATTGACTTCTTGCTTGTAGTAGGCTTACAGTCACAATACTGTGTGTGTTTATTGACTTCTTGCTTGTAGTAGGCTTACAGTCACAATACTGTGTGTGTTTATTGACTTCTTGCCTGTAGTAGACTACAGTCACAATACTGTGTGTGTTTATTGACTTCTTGCTTGTAGTAGGCTTACAGTCACAATACTGTGTGTGTTATTGACTTCTGCTTGTAGTAGGCTTACAGTCACAATATTGTGTGTGTTTATTGACTTCTTGCTTGTAGTAGGCTTACAGTCACAATATTGTGTGTGTTTATTGACTTCTTGCTTGTAGTAGGCTTACAGTCACAATACTGTGTGTGTTTATTGACTTCTTGCCTGTAGTAGACTACAGTCACAATACTGTGTGTGTTTATTGACTTCTTGCTTGTAGTAGGCTTACAGTCACAATACTGTGTGTGTTTATTGACTTCTTGCTTGTAGTAGGCTTACAGTCACAATATTGTGTGTGTTTATTGACTTCTTGCTTGTAGTAGGCTTACAGTCACAATATTGTGTGTGTTTATTGACTTCTTGCTTGTAGTAGGCTTACAGTCACAATACTGTGTGTGTTTATTGACTTCTTGCCTGTAGTAGACTACAGTCACAATACTGTGTGTGTTTATTGACTTCTTGCTTGTAGTAGGCTTACAGTCACAATACTGTGTGTGTTTATTGACTTCTTGCCTGTAGTAGACTACAGTCACAATACTGTGTGTGTTTATTGACTTCTTGCTTGTAGTAGGCTTACAGTCACAATACTGTGTGTGTTTATTGACTTCTTGCTTGTAGTAGGCTTACAGTCACAATACTGTGTGTGTTTATTGACTTCTTGCTTGTAGTAGGCTTACAGTCACAATAGATATAAATGCTATTCGCCCCCACCCCCCTTCCCGTTTCTCTTGTTGCTATTCATGTTCTAGACCCCCCGTCGTCTCTGGTGCTGTCATGTTCTGGTTCAATCATCTAAACAATTAGAATAATATATTAAAAATAAAAATATAACACACATATTTGCTGAGCTGGTCCGAAGTGTGTCAAAGTTAGACAGTTGTTTACAACCGCGACGTGTATATCACTCTTATATTCTCAGAGATTCTTCCACTGAACTCATACCACTAGTTATGGCGGCAGCTAATGCATATTACGTAGTTGACCAAGTAGCGTGATAGTTTATTTAATTGTGCTAGGTACAGTAAACATGTGGCGTCATCTTGAACTGACCAGATATTATTCCATGCATTATGTACCCATATAATTTTGGTTTCTAGAGGTGTAGACAATGGAATATAGCGGGATAAAAATCCCTAACTGATTGAGTTAGCTTGAGAACTGTATAGTGCAGACTTGGACGATTCCATATTCTGGACAAAGTAGGTTGGCTACACTCATCCTTGGCGACCTCCGTGATGACCTTGTCCCTTAGATTAAGAGAATCTAAAATATGTCGTTATGATGAAGTTTGTAAAGCGCCCTGTTATTATTATATTTCCCTGATGATGAATGTATTTATCAAGCAAGCTACAGAAACCATCAGTATGTATTGCCTTGGGCATCTGCTCAGAGATAATGCGCACATGTAGGTCTGTCCAGACACATGTGATGGCAATTTGATTTAGCAGTAACTAAAAGCATATTATAAATAGATATACATATATAGCTAGGAAACCGCCGTGCACGAGTCTTAAGCGTGAGCAGTTTCAGAAATCGGCAACAAGATCGGCTGGCATATGGCAGCAGACCGATAGAAGGTATGACACACGCACCGTAATGGCGCAGGCTGTGGCTGTGTTTATAAATAACGAAGACGGCATGCAGACAACTTGACGTCACGATTCTGTGCGTGCCCGAAATCAGACTGGAATCATGGGTAATTATACTCAGGTGTGTACGTTACAAAATGGAGACTTGTTTTCTGGGTAAACCTGGTTTACAACAGCCAAATCAAATCTTGATGAGTTAACCCGACTTTAATTTCAGACAACCCCGGTATTAACTAGAAGAGAATCACTGACTTCTACCTCACAGACAGGGTTACAAGACAATACGACCAATGGGCAACAGACGGCCATTCACTATTTAGGAGAAGCTGAACAATTGAAGACATTGTATTCATCTCGTCAAGTTATACTTTACATAGAACACGCAAGCAATTTCTCCATACAGCTTTATCCTGTGCAACCTCTTAGTTCAACCTCTTAGTTCAACCTCTTAGTTCAACCTCTTAGTTCAACCTCTTAGTTCAACCTCTTAGTTCAACCTCTTAGTTCAACCTCTTAGTTCAACCTCTTAGTTCAACCTCTTAGTTCAACCTCTTCTATAATTTCGTCCGATGTTTCTCGTCTCTCTCAAAAAAGTTCGTTTCATGGTTTTCTTGTGACGTTATTTCTTTCTTGAATCATTGGCCTCCCACTTTAATGACAGCTTTTTTATGTGTTGATCATTTTCTTCTCAGAGTATGCCTAACGTATCGTCATCTTAATTGAAGACATGCGAAAGAAGTATTACGATACGACGAGGCAGGACATGCGAAAGAAGTATTATGATACGACGAGGCAGGACAAAGCAAAGAAGTATTATGATACGACGAGGCAGGACAAAGCAAAGAAGTATTATGATACGACGAGGTAGGACAAAGCAAAGAAGTATTATGATACGACGAGGCAGGACAAAGCAAAGAAGTATTATGATACGACGAGGCAGGACAAAGCAAAGAAGTATTATGATACGACGAGGCAGGACATGCGAAAGAAGTATTATGATACGACGAGGCAGGACATGCGAAAGAAGTATTATGATACGACGAGGCAGGACAAAGCAAAGAAGTATTATGATACGACGAGGTAGGACAAAGCAAAGAAGTATTATGATACGACGAGGCAGGACAAAGCAAAGAAGTATTATGATACGACGAGGTAGGACAAAGCAAAGAAGTATTATGATACGACGAGGCAGGACATGCGAAAGAAGTATTATGATACGACGAGGTAGGACAAAGCAAAGAAGTATTATGATACGACGAGGCAGGACAAAGCAAAGAAACTTTACAGCTTTAGTAACCAAAAACCCACAAAGTTAACCAAATATATTAAGCTTACAAACTGTCAAGTCAGAGTCAAAAATCAACTCTGAAAATGCAACTAGATTCTCTGATGATGATGATGCTCGTCCATCACTGGTGATGATAATAATGCTCGTCCATCACTGGTGATGATAATGATGCTCGTCCATCACTGGTGATGATGATGATGTTCGTCCATCACTGGTGATAATGATACTCGTCCATCACTGGTGATAATGATACTCGTCCATCACTGGTGATAATGATACTCGTCCATCACTGGTGATAATGATACTCGTCCATCACTGGTGATAATGATACTCGTTCATCACTGGTGATGATAATGATGCTCGTCCATCACTGGTGATGATAATGATGCTCGTCCATCACTGGTGATAATGATACTCGTCCATCACTGGTGATGATAATGATGCTCGTCCATCACTGGTGATAATAATGATGCTCGTCCATCACTGATAATAATGATGCTCGTCCATCACTGGTGATAATGATACTCGTTCATCACTGGTGATGATAATGATGCTCGTCCATCACAGGTGATAATGATGCTCGTCCATCACTGGTGATGATAATGATGCTCGTCCATCACTGGTGATAATGATACTCGTCCATCACTGGTGATGATAATGATGCTCGTCCATCACTGGTGATAATAATGATGCTCGTCCATCACTGATAATAATGATGCTCGTCCATCACTGGTAATAATGATGCTCGTCCATCACTGGTGATGATAATGATGCTCGTCCATCACTGGTGATAATAATGATGCTCGTCCATCACTGATAATAATGATGCTCGTCCATCACTGGTAATAATGATGCTCGTCCATCACTGGTGATGATTAACCACAAAATTTTCATCCAAGGAAATGTAGTTGCGTTATGTTTGTCTGTGCGTGCGTAGATGACTAGTGAATCCCTTTCTGCCCTGAAATGTTCTTGTACAGTGTGGGCAAGGTATACTTGCACTTTGGAAGGGCGGGGGATTACTGTTTTCTATTTATACCTTTTGTTCCAACCGTGCTGTTCTATCTGCCTCGCAGGCCGAAGAACCGTGTCGAAGAAGTGTGCTCCAGGCTGATCTGTCTTGAGCAACATTCTTCCAGTTGTCGACATCTATGCCAAAGGATTTCATCGAGTTCTTGAGTGTATCTTTGAATCGCTTTTTCTGACCACCCTATGAGCGTTTACCGCTATGCAGCTCACCATAAAAGAGTCATTTGGGTATTATGCAATCCGGCATTTGAGCCACATGTCCTGCCCATCGTGTCTGGGACTGCATCAAGATTGTATAGATGCTGGAAAGAGCAGCTCTTTTTAGGACCTCTGTATCTGGGATCATATCCTGCCATTTGATGTTCATTATTTTTCTGAGGCAGACTGTGTGAAAGTGGTTTAGTTTTCTTGCGTGTCTCTGATATGCAGTCCAAGTTTCGTACGCGCGAAGAAGGACTGGGAGTACGACAGATCAATATACCTTCAGTTTTGTGACTTGGCGAATTCTCTAATTAACAACTGAACGACACTTTGGAAATTGGAAACATTGACATCCAACCAACAGAACAGTGGACTTCTTGGAGACGAACATAGAAAATACACTTTGAGAGCGGTTAGCCCTTTTCTTGCCTTTATGATTACGTTCTCAACATGGCTCTTAAATGACAGGCTTCTGTCAACTGTTATTCCAAGATACTTTAGTGTTTCGGTTCTGTCAATGTCTTTGTTACACATGCTGACAACCGGGGTAGGTGTCTTTACTATGTGAGTGTTAAGAGAGAACCATGTTAGAGAGGCCTTTGCTGGGTTCACATTCGCTTCGAATTCATTGCACCAGTCACCAATCCTATTCAGCTCACACTGTAATGCAGATGCGATCTCATTTCTGTCCTTGCCCATGCGATACACCAGAATATCATCGGCGTACGACATTGTTCTGCCAACTCCGACCCTTTGTGTGCTGGTTACCCCGACGGTGTATACATTGAAAAGGACTGGCGAGTGGTGATCCTGGGAAGGCTCATTAGGACCGGTTGTGGTTGTGATGCCCATGAACCGCAACGCATTGATAACGTGCGCTCAAAAGGTGCAGCAGCAATCCACTTGACCAAGCGTGTTTCCACCTGCATATCCATCAATAACTGCATAAGTAAGGTGTAAGAGACATTGTTATATGCGTCCTGCAAATCAATGGCGGCTGCTGCCGTTTCCATCCCCATCTGAAACCCCTCATACGCAAAGACCGCTGCATTGCACCAGGTGTCCTTTCCTGGGCGATAGCCGCCGAGAGTGGAGGGAAAAGACCATTTGTCTCCATTATATTTGAAACTCTACGAGCTATGAATTTTTCAAGCAGTTTGCCGACAGTGTTTTGCAAGGTAATAATTCTATATCCATTTGTGCCTGTGAGATCTTTTCCAGGCTTAGGCAAGGGTCTCAGATAGCTGTGCAGCAAATCATCAGGAATAGTGCCAGTATGGATACTTTTATTGAAAATCTTGCATAATTCAGCAAGATCTTTGTCCTCAGACATTTTATGTGACTGTACCGAACACCATCAGGACCAGGCGCTGTATCAGAGCATGTCTTTAGTATTGATTTGATATTATCGACAGAAATGTATTCTATATTGTCGTCCATGACAGTCTGCATCTCATGCGAATGGTATACGATCTGCTGCATCCTTTTACGTTCCTCTCTGTCTTTCTTTTCTGTCTGGAGAATAAAGTTATGCAAGTTATGGCGGGGGCGGATATTGAGCAACGCCTACTACTCTTTCTTTATCAAGGACTAGTGCTGAGCGTGGTGGACTATGGCCTTGGTCTTCTAACAGTAAGCAGAACATCGCTGGATAAGTTAGAAAGGATCCAAACTGAAGCGATGAGGCTTATACTCGGTTGCACACGTGACACTTCTTGTGAGGCAATGCGCTATGTCCTTGGATTGCCAACGATGGCCACGAGACACAAAGTCGCACAGGTAAAAGCGTATCTGAGAGTTTCTGCGGACACAAATCATCCTCTGCACAAATCCATAAATAAGAACAAGGGAAGGCGATTGAAGAGAGGTCGATCCTGGATGGCCGAGGCAGAGGATATTATTAAACAGGTCTGTACTCTAGATGAGCTGAGGCACGGTGACGAATGGATGCCTATATCAGAGGATATGACTGCTTACGCCAGGGTTATCAGCACACTTGGACGCCGCTGTAGAGAATGGGCCCCGGGCGTCGTCAATGCAGAAATTCTTGCACTCGTGGATCAGCACTCCCACCCAGGTGATATCATTATCTACACCGATGGCTCTGTCAAGCGTGGCACCAGATCATCGTGGGCTTACTCAGCACAACGAAACGGTCGCACACTTCATGAGGACTGCGGGGCTTTCGAGACAACGACATCGAGCATGACTATGGAGATCACCGCTGCCTCCAGGGCTCTGTCATGGGTGGCTGAGCAACAGGTTACCCATACGATCATCATATCAGACTCGATGAGTATGCTTCAACTGATTGCATCTGGAAGTATGCGGGTGGAATGGGTGAACAGCATTCGGAGATCACATCTCAAGAAAATGACTTGGCTGTACACGCCTGGACATGCTGGAGTGCGGGGTAACGAGCGTGCTGACTCTCTTGCAAACAGTGCCCCGACTCAAGTGGGCAGAAGCATGGACAGAGCCGATATCATCAATGCGGTATGCTCTCAATTGTGTGACATGGGCGGGTCTCAGACACTGGAACGAGTTCGAGAATTAGGTGTTAAGTTTGGACATGCCAGACAGTGTCGTCTTCGTGGTAGAGAGAGAAGATATAGTAATCAACTTCTCATGGGTACTGTGAGCAAATGGACTTTGGGATGGCTGCTGCAACGGAGGACAGAGCACGAATGGGAATGCCCAATGTGCCATGACGTCGATCGCATAACATAACATAACATAACATAGAAAATACACATTAATTAGGTATGCACACTAAGCATTTTCAGCACAGCTTCGATCACGCACACACACACACATTCATATCCACACACACACATGCACACACAGATATATTAATGTTTGAATTAGAAAAGCGATTGCAAATAGAGATCGGGACATTTTGATAAAATACCAAATTATAATAATCTATTTAGTAACAGTTGACAGTGGGCGTCTGTAGCTTAGAGGTAGTGAACTCAATCACAATCCAAGAGTACCTGGTTCAAACTCCCCGGTATGCAAATCTATCTGATTAGAAATGTGACAGACGCACAAATCTATCTCATTAGAAATGTGACAGACGTACAAATCTATCTCATTAGAAATGTGACAGACGAACACATCTATCTCAGTAGAAATGTAACAGACGTACAAATCTATCTGATTAGAAATGTGACAGACGCACAAATCTATCTCATTAGAAATTCGTGGACAGACGTCTACAAATCTATCTTCATTAGAAATGTGACAGGACCATGAACAAATCTATCTCATTAGAAATGTGACAGACGTACAAATCTATATCATTAGAAATGTGACAGACGTACAAATCTATCTCATTAGAGATGTGACAGACGCACAAATCTATCTCATTAGAAATTAGAATGTATGACTAATCTCTTGGGAAGATGACAATCGAATACCACCACATTGTAACACATTGCAAATGTAATAGAATCATTCCTGCCTCTGTGATCTTTGTCATTCTAATCTTAATTCTCCCAAACATGATATCATGATATCATCAGCGTGCTTGAGCAGCGACATTGGTTTGACATTAAATAAACGTTTGCTTTGAGACCGTAATAAATTCATATGAGAAAATCAAAATATTGGAAGATATGGGAATTAAATCTCTCGTACTGTCGATAGTAATACTACGGTAGTTTCCCCTTGCAATAGGTCATGTAGGATTTGGTAATAGCAGTAATCAAATAGAATGAGGTCCGTACACAACAATAACAATACGACCTCGACCCTGTTAGAATTTCAAAGATTGTCACAGTGTAGATATCTGTATAAATAATCCATCATAGTTCTTTGTCTTCTACTTTTCCAAGTGTGAATAAGTGCTTCATAATATGTTCTAACGAAGCAAGCTTACGTTGTTTCACAGCTAAAAGATGTTCATGTCTGCCTGCAAGCATATTTATTTTGACTTCTGCATAAATATTTGTAATACGTTAATTAAAAGAAACAATGTTGCATCAAACACATGTAGCACGTCTGTCTTGAGCCGTACCTTTCTTTCCGTGTCTACAGTGAGTGTCTAACTCACACATCTCTATAGTGAGTGTTCAACTCACACATCTCTACAGTGAGTGTCCAACTCACACATCTCTACAGTGAGTGTCTAGCTCACACATTCCTACAGTGAGTGTCCAACTCACACATCTCTACAGTGGTGTCTAGCTACACATCTCTACAGTGTGTGTCTAGCTCACACATCTCTACAGTGAGTGTCCAACTCACACATCTCTACAGTGAGTGTCTAGCTCACACATCTCTACAGTCTGTGTCTAGCTTACACATCTCTACAGTGTGTGTCTAGCTCACACATCCCTACAGTGAGTGTCCAACTCACACATCTCTACAGTGAGTGTCTAGCTCACACATCTCTACAGTGAGTGTCCAACTCACACATCTCTACAGTGAGTGTCCAACTCACACATCTCTACAGTGAGTGTCTAGCTCACACATCCCTACAGTGAGTGTCCAACTCACACATCTCTACAGTGTGTGTCTAGCTTACACATCTCTACAGTGTGTGTCTAGCTCACACATCTCTACAGTGAGTGTCGAACTCACACATCTCTACAGTGAGTGTCTAACTCACACATCCCTACAGTGAGTGTCCAACTCACACATCTCTACAAAATAATATAACATACCAACAATCTATATTTGCTAATTCTTTTTTAATAGCGATTTTGCTTTTCTAAATTACATTTCAACGAAATACTGCAGCTGTGGCCGGATATCTTTAGTCCTATCCTGATCTCTTGTCTACAATATCCATGCGCTTCATATATGAGACACAATATATTTAATCCATGCGCTTCATATATGAGACACAATATATTTAATCCATGCACTTCATATATGAGACACAATATATTTAATCCATGCGCTTCATATATGAGACACAATATATTTAATCCATCACTGTTGCATATATGAGACACAATATATTTAATCCATGCACTTCATATATGAGACACAATATATTTAATCCATGCGCTTCATATATGAGACACAATATATTTAATCCATGCGCTTCATATATGAGACCCAATATATTTAATCCATGCACTTCATATATGAGACACAATATATTTAATCCATGCACTTCATATATGAGACACAATATATTTAATCCATGCGCTTCATATGACATACGTTCTAGACACAATATATTTAATCATGCACTTCAGTATATGAGACACAATATATTTAATCCATGCCTTCATATATGAGACACAATATATTTAATCCATGCCTTCATATATGAGACACAATATATTTAATCCATGCACTTCATATATGAGACACAATATATTTAATCCATGCGCTTCATATATGAGACACAATATATTTAATCCATGCGCTTCATATATGAGACACAATATATTTAATCCATGCACTTCATATATGAGACACAATATATTTAATCCATCACTGTTGCATATATGAGACACAATATATTTAATTCATCACTGTTGCATATATGAGACACAATATATTTAATCCATCACTGCTGCATATATGAGACCCAATATATTTAATCCATGCGCTTCATGTATGAGACACAATATATTTAATCCATCACTGTTGCATATATGAGACACAATATATTTAATCCATCACTGTTGCATATATGAGACACAATATATTTAATCCATCACTGCTGCATATATGAGACACAATATATTTAATCCATCACTGCTGCATGTATGAGACACAATATATTTAAAGGTTTCAACGTCTTATAGTTTTTGACAAATACCAACGATACATAACAATCTACTCACAAATATTATATGTAGCTTTACAAAAGAAGTTAAGTCAACAAATGATCAAACTAACACACAAATGACAAAACTAGCTGACAACGTGAACTGAACAGGAGAATAATTGAAAGTGAACATAAAAACTAAACTAACAAGTGGTGATGACCAGTGGAGATTTAATGCAGAAAAATATGCTAACAGTATTATGAGAAGACTTTGAGAGCAAATTTAAGAGCAAATAATAGAAGCACAAGCAAATATGTTGTACTTGTCATTGATAAGTCTAACCAATGTTGTTTAAGGAGATGAAGAAAATGTTGTACTTGTCATTGATAAGTCTAACCAATGTTGTTTAAGGAGATGAAGAAAATGTTGTACTTGTCATTGATAAGTCTAACCAATGTTGTTTAAGGAGATCAAGAAAATGTTGTACTTGTCATTGATAAGTCTAACCAATGTTGTTTAAGGAGATGAAGAAAATGTTGTACTTGTCATTGATAAGTCTAACCAATGTTGTTTAAGGAGATCAAGAAAATGTTTTACTTGTCATTGATAAGTCTAACCAATGTTGTTTAAGGAGATGAAGAAAATGTTGTACTTGTCATTGATAAGTCTAACCAATGTTGTTTAAGGAGATCAAGAAAATGTTGTACTTGTCATTGATAAGTCTAACCAATGTTGTTTAAGGAGATGAAAAAATGTTGACTTTTGGCACACAAGAAAGAGATTCTATCACACATCCGCATTCTTCTTGTCATACTTGTACATTTATTGTGGTGCATGCTGTGATCATAAATATTATTTCTACCATTTTGGTGAAGTCGTTCAAATTACGAAGATCTCCATGATCTTGTACAAATTAAAAAGAAACACGTGGTTTTCTTTGATAGTTTTCAATAAATGTTCACAAAGTTTGAAATAATTGCCTTGGACTGAAAATATCGTTCAGAATATATGCGGTGCAAGAAAGCTTTACATTACATAGAAGACACAAGAAAGCATTACATTACATAGAAGACACAAGAAAGCATTACATTACATAGAAGACATAAGAAAGCATTACATTACATAGAAGACACAAGAAAGCTTTACATTACATAGAAGACACAAGAAAGCTTGTCATTACATGGAAGACACAAGAAAGCTTTACATTACATAGAAGACACAAGAAAGCTTGACATTACATAGAATCAAGAACACTTATACTTTACGCTTGGAGTTGGATATTTGTGGGAGAATAATCACTATAAACAATGGTTAATTTTAATTTACATTTATTGTTATATGAAATTTCATCAAAGCTGTTTTCAGAACCCAAAAAAATATCATTTCAACATTTTGAGACTGCAAGATTCTCCAAGTATCTGTAAAAACTGATATTTGATAAATGAAAAGAGTGTAACAGTATAAGTCCAATATAAAATATTTAATTCATGAAATATTTGGTCATAATTATATTCTAAAAGATAAATTGGTATTGTGTGTTCTTTAATCTTTATTTCATTGTCGTTTTCACTCAAATATGACCCGGAATGTATGGGGTCTGGCATATGTTACGGGAACAGTAGAAAATGGGGCCGACTCGGGGAGAAAAATATGCAGAAGAGCTGAGCTGAAACAACATCATTTGACAAAACCTGTCTAAAGTCAATATCATCATATTTTGCTCAGACAATAATAGCAACTAAAGACTGCTGAACATGTGCAGATAGGAGGGAATATACACATTGATAAATAGCAGCTAAAGACTGCTGAACATGTGCAGATAGGAGGGAATATACACATTGATAAATAGCAGCTAAAGACTGCTGAACATGTGCAGATAGGAGGGAATATACACATTGATAAATAGCAGCTAAAGACGCTGAACATTGCAGATAGGAGGAATATACACATTGATAAATAGCAGCTAAGACTGCTGAACATGTGCAGATAGGAGGAATATACAATTGATAAATAGCAGCTAAAGACTGCTGAACATGTGCAGATAGGAGGGAATATACACATTGATAAATAGCAGCTAAAGACTGCTGAACATGTGCAGATAGGAGGGAATATACACATTGATAAATAGCAGACTTTGCCGGAAAGGAGAAAGAGACAGACCAATTACAACATGACAGAAGAACATCACAGACAACTTCACAGATAACATAACAGAAGAACATCACATACAACATGACAGAAGAACATCACAGACAACTTCACAGATAACATAACAGAAGAACATCACAGACAACATGACAGAAGAACATCACAGACAACATGACAGAAGAACATCACAGACAACATGACAGAAGAACATCACAGACAACATGACAGAAGAACATCACAGACAACATGACAGAAGAACATCACAGACAACATGACAGAAGAACATCACAGACAACATGACAGAAGAACATCACAGACAACTTCACAGATAACATAACAGAAGAACATCACATACAACATGACAGAAGAACATCACAGACAACATGACAGAATAACACCACAGACAACATAATAGAAGAACATCACAGATAACATCACAGACAACATGCCAGAATAGCATGACAGAATAACATCACAGACAACAATGACAGAAGAACATCACAGACAACATGACAGAAGAACAGGAAGTCATAGATGCACAGTGTGGCCAGACTTTGGGTGCTTTGCAGAAGGATATACCAGGATCAAGGTTAGGTATGGAGAGATTTAGTTGTTGTCTACAAGAAACCACGTGGCATGTCAATAACTCTCACTGACACTCTTTTCAATCCCTGAATGATGAACTCAATCAGTCAATTCCCTCACTGTCTTCACTCAGTCGATACAAAAACATCAACTACTCCTCCAGCAGCAATCAGTCATTCCCTATCTCCCTCGCTAACTCCATCAGTCACTTCACCCACCGACTCTCCTCAGATGCTCAAAGACCCACCCACTCGCGAATCACGAGCAACATCCAAAAGCAAACCTGTTTCCTGTCTGACTAATGACACAACAATTCCCAGGTAAATACACAGGTAAATACACAGGTAAAAGTATAACTAGGATAGTTCCTGATGCGATCAACATCAGTGTGTTGCCACCATAGCGACACATCACGTCTGATATGTTCTGTTTCTATAGCTGCACATTACTATGCCGCCGAGCGTGCTACGCAACAAGAAAACATCGTAACGCTAGTTGATACATCAACGTGTAACAGAAGTAGACTTCCAACAGTAGACTCACATTTATGTAACAAACTATCATGTTTCTTGGAATAATGTTTATGTTAGAGAAACATGGCGAGCTACCGGTTTCATGACATCCAGAGAAAATGATGATAACACTGAGAACAATATAGATGTTAACTTGCGAGGAAGGAAGGAAGGGAGGGAGGTAGGGAGGAAGGAAGGAATGAAGGTAGGAGATTTAAAATAGAATTGATGTTGATGACGAAAATACGGCCATGACCGAGGTCAATTTAGATCACTGGCTAAAGGTAGATAACTAGTTAAAGGTAGATAACTGGCTGGAAGTAAAGAAATGAACTATGAAAGTGAATAACAAGTTTATTTGTTATTTATGGAATGTTCAGGAATCTAGCTGAAGTTTTTTAACTAGCATACGTGGAAGTTTCGTTGCTAAGGGGAACAGTGTATACATGACAACTACTTTCAGTATGAGAATCGCACCGTGCTGTTACTACCGTTCTTCACTGGTTTTTCGATGCTTCATTTACTAAATCTAGCATCAACGAAAAAGAGTTCACACAAGGAGTTCTCCCTCCAAGTGGTGACCCTGGTAACAGGCACTGTAGTCTGGATAAGCGAATATGGATCGAAATAGTATATACATACGTAATCCCTGTGTACTAACACGAAAGTCCTCATCATATGCTACTACTACTACCACCACCACCACCACTACTACCACTATTACTACTACCACTACTACTACTACTACCACTACTACCACTACTACCATCACTACTACTACTACCGCTACTACTACTACCGCTATTACTACCACTACTGTTACTACTAAACCTTCTTGTTGTCAGTGTAATATAGGGCTACATTGGTTATTCTTCATTTTACTCTAATCTGCTCGTTCTTCTCAAGTTTGTCCATTTCATCGTTCTGACCTCATCTTCCCTAGTTCTTGGTCAGATATTTATTCTTCTTCCAACTTCTCTCTTCATCTATGGGCTACAGTTAAGTGCATATCTAGTTGTGTTATTTCCTTGTTTTGGGCTACAGTTAAGTGCATATCTAGTTGTGTTATTTCCTTGTTTTGGGTTCTATAGTTAGTTTGGCTTATATCTAGTTGTGTTATTTCCTTGTTTTGGGCTACAGTTAAGTGCATATCTAGTTAAGTGTCATATCTATGTTGTGTTATTTGGCTTGTTTTGGGCTACAGTTAAGTGCATATCTGTTAGTTGTGTTATTGGTTGTTTCTAAGAGTGTTTCCAATCCATCTTCACTTTCTTTCCCAAGTCTATAGTTTGACTATGTTGTGTCCCATATTCAACGAAAACTGGCTGATGCTACAAATAAGAAAGAGAAAATTGAGATATTTTGAACATATAAAAAGACGCGAATTGCTGGAGAAGACCATCATGGAAGGAGGCATACCAACTAAGAGAAGAGAAGAAGAGGAAGACCACGGAGAAGATGGAACTGATGGTTGAACATGACAGCTGTAGAGGCGGGGCATCTGGCATATGAGAGAGAGAAATTCAAGAGGACTGATGGGGTGGCAAAGCTCTGCTCAGGACAAACTATTTGATGATGATTGTTTTATTGGCTTATGATCTGTTCGACTTTGTTGTTTTGTATTTGTTATCACTGCTAGCTATCTGATATATCTAGTACGAGCTATCTGATATATCTAGTACGAGATATCTTATATATCTAGTACGAGCTATCTGATATATCTAGTACGAGATATCTGATATATCTAGTACGAGCTATCTGATATATCTAGTACGAGATATCTGATATATCTAGTACGAGCTATCTGATATATCTAGTACGAGATATCTGATATATCTAGTACGAGATATCTGATATATCTAGTACGAGCTATCTGATAATTCTATCTAGAGATATCTGACATATCTATACGAGCTATCTGATATATCTAGTACGAGATATCTGATATATCTAGTACGAGCTATCTGATATATCTAGTACGAGCTATCTGATATATCTAGTACGAGCTATCTGATATATCTAGTACGAGATATCTGATATATCTAGTACGGGCTATCTGATATATCTAGTATATTGATAGAGATATGTGTAGATATATGTCTGTAACTTGGCTCTACTATTCAAGGTCACATGGCACATAGCTATAGATCAAACTTTAGCTTCTTCTTCTTCAAACGCTCCATATCGACCACTTGTTAACCCTCTGTGTGATTTGTATGTGATTTGAGCCTAAGAGCGATTGTAAGTTGTGCCAGTTATGCCTCCTACAAGTAGGTCAGCATCCCTAGGTCCTACATCAGTCGCCTCTTACGACAAGCCTTGTAGGTCACAGTGGTACTATTCTTTGCTTCTCCTGTGGTCCCCTCAGACTTTATATAAGTGTTTACTAGTCTTACTATTGTTAGAGAAAACTATCAAGTTCTATACTAGATGGAGAGTAATGAACACAAACTTGACTTTCTCTGTTCTAGTATTGACATATTCCCTGTGTTCCTCCATATTTGCTCATATATTTGACATCAAAGTATACATCTCTAGCTTAAGCGATAGTGAGATCGATCACAACCAAAGCGTGTCTGGTTCTAGCTCTGCGGTTGGCAAGTTTGCGAGCAAATTACTTCCCTTGGATTTTGACGAACGGTAAAAACAGACAAGAAAAGTCTGCTGCTACAGGTTATTTGATTGCATTTTTTTCTTGTTGGTTACAACTTTGTCCCAGCATCGTTCTACTTTATATCATTCTGTCTGATTTATCTGCATAGTTATCACATCTTCTTTCAGTTTATCTTAATATGCTACGCACGCACACACACACGCACACACACAATGAGCGGAGGCATATATATATATAAAAAACAATAAGATAACAAATTAGACTGTAACTGTAAGAGTGGTAGCAGACCTGGTTCACCTTGGCATGATCTTCACCGAGAATACCATCAGGCCACATCTGTTTCACATTAAATGCGTGTGTGTTTTAAAAGCTGCGTGTTTTTTCCTGGCTATTTTTTGGTGTGTTATCTTTCTTCTGCGGCTTTATAGTGCCATCTACTATAGATTTTGTGATCAAGCGCACAGAAAGCTCTGTCTTCTTTTACGAGTATATAAAACTATGTAATATAAATGCGCTATATATATATATATATATATATATAAAACTATCTTTACTACCCAGCTTGACATGGGATTAATGTGTGGAATTGTTTCCGACCGTAACTGCTATCCGGTAAACCCAGCTTTAAATGATTACAAGAGAAACATAACCTTTGCCTTGCAAGTCAAAGGTCATGAGTTCCAATCCGGACCGCGTTGTTCTGTTCACGAGTGCATTTTTTCCAAAGACCCTAGGATTTCTGCGGGTGCTACGGAGTTTGAGCTTGGTGAAATACTCTCGGCAGGTGGCGTGCCATTTTTGTGGATAGGGACCGAACCATATGGGGTAAATCCCGGTGCAATGAAGTCAATATCCTTCCACTAAACAAATAGAGTAAAGTTGGCAGGGTCTTCTTCCACTAAAGCAAAAAGTAAAATACGGCCTAACAGAGCCTTCCATAAACAAATAAAGTTAGTTTTAAAGTTGGCAGGGCCTTCCACTAAACAAATAGAGTAAAGTTGGCAGGGCCTTCCACTAAACAAATAGAGTAAAGTTGGCAGGGCCTTCCACTAAACAAATAGAGTAAAGTTGGCAGGGCCTTCCACTAAACAAATAGAGTAAAGTTGGCAGGGCCTTCCACTAAACAAATAGAGTAAAGTTGGCAGGGCCTTCCACTAAACAAATAGAGTAAAGTTGGCAGGCGTCATATTCATCACATCCATCCCCCTCCCACCCCCATGTGCCGTAGGTTAAAAAGAAACAAATACGGACCTAACACTGTATTCGCCAATTTACTTCATATAATGAACGTATACATTTTAAAAGTTTACTTTTTGTATTTATATATTGTATGTTGCATTTATGGGTGTGAAGCATGGCCATTTAATAAGACAGTAGAAAAACATATGTGCTTTTGAATACAAGTGTTACAGAAGAGTCATCCGTATATCTTGGACAGAGAAGAGAACAAATAGATCTATCCAGAAAGAACTCAAAATCAAAGAAAACTGGCTGATGCTACAAATAAGAAAGAGAAAATTGAGATATTTTGGACATATAAAAAGACATGAAGGGCTGAGAAGACCATCATGGAAGGAGGCATATCGGCAAAGAGAAGAAGAGGAAGACCACGGAGAAGATGGATTCAGGATGTAACTGATGGTTTGTACATGACGGCTGCAGAGGCAGGGCATCTGGCCTATGAGAGAGAGAGACATTTAGGTGGACTGTTGGTGTGGCAAAGTTCTGCTCATGACAAGCTATTTGATGATGATGTTGCATAATATTTGACAGAAAAATATATCAAAGACATAGATGTTTGCTTGTCAGAATAAAGCAGAAAACTAAATTTGTATCCTGTCTTTTTATAAGCAAAAAAATATTGATCCGTTTTAAAAAAACAACTTATATTCAATGCAACTACGTTTTATCCCGTTTACCGCTGCACATTTTCAGTGACCTATTATAATGGCTAACTGAAAACGCCATGAAATGTATATATTATTAAACCAAATTACCTAATTCATAACTCGATAAAGAAAGCTAGTAAAGAAATGAAAATGGTTGCTTCGATCTACAAATCTCTGCAGGAATCAGCTCTTCAAATGTAATGATTCCAAAGTTTGGCGTTCTTTAACTTTTCTGTGACACACAATCAGTTTGATAATGAAGAAACCAGGTATGAATAGTTTACACGCTGCACACTTATTGTATGCAGGCTACTGGATTATTTCTTCTTATTGCACTATACCTTTAGTATTTCATCAGTTGGTGTTTGCGCAAATAGATGTATGAGGTGGTATGATAGGGTCACAAATGAGGAACTTACTGAGAGAACATACATTTTTCAGCGAACCAAGAGGTTAAAAAAGACGCTGGCGCTGGATAGGACACACTTTACGAAAACCTGAGGGAATATAACAAGAAGGGTAATTTCCTGGAACCCGCAGTGACAGCGAAAGAAGGGGAGCCCGAGAAATACACGGAGACGGGATTTGGAGGCAGATATCAATAATATAAAGAAGAGCTGGAGAGCTGCGAGATAGAGATAGGAAGACTTGGCATGAGTTGTTGAGCCTATGCCAATCCGGTTAAGAAGGAGAGAAGAGAGAGAGAGAGAGAAAGCTACTGTCTTCTGCTGCATACATCACAGAACAAATACAGAATACATACTGGAACACATACTTGAGATATTTATCACTAATCACGTGCTTGTTTTACAATGTACAGTAAACAAAGCCTGAGAGATGAGCGAGAAAAAGAAAAAGAAGGAAGCTAATTCAGGAAAACATGGTGGAGGATGTTGCTATGTTCACTTGTCTTAAATTCATCTGTTTCTGAGTGGGGATGTGTATTTTCACTATGAAAAATCTTATCTGGTTTCTGGTGGGGATGTGTGCTTGTTCACTTCGCTAAAATCTTATCTGTTTCTGGTGGGGATGTGTACTTGTTCACTTCGCTAAAATCTTATCTGTTTCTGGTGGGGGATGTGTGCTTGTTCACTTCTTAAAATCTTATCTGTTTCTGGTGGGGATGTGTCTTGTTCACTTCGCTAAAATCTTATCTGTTTCTGGTGGGGATGTGTCTTGTTCACTTCGCTAAAATCTTATCTGTTTCTGGTGGGGGATGTGTGCTTGTTCACTTCGCTAAAATCTTATCTGTTTCTGGTGGGGGATGTGTGCTTGTTCACTTCGCTAAAATCTTATCTGTTTCTGGTGGGATGTGTCTTGTTCACTTCGCTAAAATCTTATCTGTTTCATGGAGGGATGTGCTTGTTCACTGCTAAAATCTTACTGTTTCTGTGGTGAGTGTTCCTAATCTTACTGTTTCGAGATGTCTTCCTCCAATCTATCTTTCTGTGAGTGCTTTCCTTCAAAATCTATCTTTTCTGTGAGATGTACTGTTCACTAATCTTATCTGTTTCTTGAGATGTACTTTCCTCAAATCTACTTCTGTGTATGTTTTCACTCAAATCTATCTTTCGTGTGATTTTTGTTCCTTCAAATATCTTTCTACGAAACTGTATATTAATCACCTACATTCGTCAAACTCATGAGATAATTATTGGACATGTAGCCATATATCTTGCCGCTAGGCAATCTGTGATGAGAAGATAAATGGTGAGGTATTTCCTTGATGTATGGCTCTTGGACACGCACATGTACACGCACGCACACAGGCATATTACAAATACCACGCACGTCAAACACAACACACAAGATACCACAAACACAACCAAATAAACGAACCGCACACAACATACCGACACACACACACCACACCATACGCTATTTCAAATATAATCAAAATTGCTACCTAAATAGGTGAACTGTTAAATAGGTGAACTGTTGAATAGGTAAACTGTTGAATAGGTAAACTGTTGAATAGGTGAACTGTTAAATAGGTGAACTGTTAAATAGGTGAACTGTTAAATAGGTGAACTGTTAAATAGATGAACTGTTAAATAGATGAACTGTTAAATAGGTAAACTGTTGAATAGGGGAACTGTTAAATAGGTGAACTGTTAAATAGGTGAACTGTTAAATAGGTGAACTGTTAAATAGGTGAACTGTTGAATAGGTAAACTGTTGAATAGGTGAACTGTTAAATAGATGAACTGTTAAATAGATGAACTGTTAAATAGGTGAAACTGTGAAATAAGGAATGAACTGTTAAATAGATGAACTGCTAAATAGATGAACTGCTAAATAGATGAACTGTTAAATAGGTAAACTGCTAATAGTAAACTGTTGAAGTGAACTGTTAAATAGTGAACTGTTAAATAGGTGAACTGTTAAATAGGTGAACTGTTAAATAGGTGAACTGCTAAATAGTGAACTACTAAATAGATGAACTGTTAAATAGGTAAACTGTTGAAATAGTGAACTGTTAAATAGGTGAACTGTTAAATAGGTGAACTGTTAAATAGGTGAACTGTTAAATAGGTAATATTATAACTGTTAAATAGGTAAACTGTTAAATAGGTGAACTGTTAAATAGGTGAACTGTTAAATAGGTGAACTGTTAAATAGGTGAACTGTTGAATAGGTAAACTGTTGAATAGGTGAACTGTTAAATAGGTGAACTGTTAAATAGGTGAACTGTTAAATAGGTAAACTGTTGAATAGGTGAACTGTTAAATAGGTGAACTGTTAAATAGATGAACTGTTAAATAGATGAACTGTTAAATAGATGAACTGTTAAATAGATGAACTGCTAAATAGATGAACTGTTAAATAGTTAGTTAGTTAGTTTGTTCCTTTCGTGCCAAAGGCGGCACATAGGGCAGAGGTTTTAGATCTCCATGTGATACGGTTCTTTGCTACAGTTGCAGATCTTGTATGGTTTTACATCCCAATAGTTTACTTTCTTGTTGGATGGTTCTTCAAGAGTGGTCTTTGGTCTTCCACGTTTTCTTTTCCCAACTGGTGACCACATACGGACTTGTCGATTTAGTCTCTTTTCGTCTGATCTAAGCACATGACCTAAATATTTCCACCGACGTTTCCTTATAATATTTGATATGGGTTGTTGGTGTGTTCTATCTCTCACTGTGTTGTTGAAACGAAATCACTCCATTTGACTTTTAATAATTTTCGTAGACATTTATTCTCAAAGCTGTCCAGTTTCTTATCAATTTTCTTTGTTGATTTCCAACTTTCACAACCGTAGGTCAGTACAGGAATCACACATGACCTAAATAATTTAACTTTTGTGCATATACTAAAGTCTTGAGATTGCCAGATATTCGTTAATTTAGTGAAGGCACTAGCTGCTATAGCAATACGAGAGTTTATTTCTTTCATCGTGTCTCCGTTGTTTGACACTTTACTACCCAAATATGTAAAATGTTCAACTTCTCCAGTGTTTGGCCATTTATTACGATGTTGTCTGTCGAGTTTGTGAGGTCCATAATTTTGGTCTTGGCAGAATTGATCTGGAGACCAACCTGTTCTGCAAGTGTGCAAAGATTGCTCGTTAGTTTGTGGGTTGCTTGTGTAGTTGAATTCAATATGGCCACGTCATCTGCAAAGTCAAGATCAAATAGTCTGCTGTTATTAAGCCATTTGATGCCTAGTTGATCATCTTGGGTGCATTTGCGCATGATCCAATCTATAGCTATCCCAAAAGCATAGGTGACATAACGCAGCCCTGCTTCACACCCGAATTGACTGTGAACCAGTCTGAGTTTCCTGCATCTGTTCTTACACAGCAGGATGCTTCAGAATAGAAGGCTTTATAATATTGATGTACTTTTCCTGGAAGCCATAGGTCTTAAGAATCTCCCAGAGAGTAGAACGGTGAAGACTATCAAACGCTTTCTGAAAGTCTATAAAATTTATCACTAGTGGTGACTGGAATTCAATTGATTCTTCTATAATGGATCTCAGCGTGAAGATATGATCGGTACAAGAACGATGTGGACGAAAGCCAGCTTGTTCTTCTCTTAGCCTTGCGTCGACGGCTTTTTCAGCCTCTCCATCAAAATACTGCAGAATAGTTGCCAGGGTGTTGATAGCAGAGTTATTCCGCGCCAGTTGTTGCAATTTGACAAATCGCCTTTTTTTGGGAGCTTGAATATCACTCCGTCTTTCCAATCTTTTGGAGGGTCTCATTCTGCCAAACATCGTTCATTAAGGTACGTAGGAATCCCATTGATTCCTCGTCAGTTGCTTTAGCATCTCTCCTGAAATATCGTCGTTGTTAAATAGATGAACTGTTAAATAGGTGAACTGCTAAATAGATGAACTGTTAAATAAAATGAACTGTTAAATAGATGAACTGTTAAATAGATGAACTGTTAAATAGATGAACTGTTAAATAGGTGAACTGTTAAATAGGTGAACTGTTAAATAGGTGAACTGTTAAATAGGTGAACTGTTAAATAGGTGAACTGCTAAATAGATGAACTGTTAAATAGATGAACTGTTAAATAGGTGAACTGTTAAATAGATGAACTGTTAAATAGGTGAACTGTTAAATAGGTGAACTGTTAAATAGGTGAACTGTTAAATAGGTGAACTGTTAAATAGGTGAACTGTTAAATAGGGGAACTGCTAAATAGGTGAACTGCTAAATAGGTGAATTATTAAATAGGTGAACTTCTAAATAGGTGAACTTCTAAATAGGTGAACTGCTAAATAAAAAACTTCTCCGTTATTTTTATAATGTTTATGTATTACTATGTATTACTGATGCGTATAAATGTGTAGACTGTAAGAAGAAATAAACCAGAAATATGGCAGCTAAAAAAATTCATGAAGATTTTGCATTAGAAAATGTTACACTCGGAACTACTGTATGTATAATCTTGCATACTTATTTATAGAAATGTTTATTCTGCACAAATTTCGACAGCTGAGTTGTCTATTAATAGAATATAGCCACTAGATGTACCTGTCATATATTTCTCTTGCTGTCTTTGTATCCAGATTTCGAACTAACAAGAAATGTAAAGAGGTGATAAACGTCTTTTTTCCTAGATTTATAATGAAAGAAAACAATATGATTCTTGCACTGATGTTTATAATTCATTACTGTTACATTCTGGTTTTCATTTCTCTCTTTCCCTCTCTCCCTCTATCAAGTTATTTTGCAAGAGACTAGCTCTGGAGAACCTTACATTGACTTAATAACAAAGGAGGATGTTGTTAATGCACTCAAGGCAAGCCACAGCACCGCTCCAGGGCCTGATGGTGTCCAATATCATCACATCAAACAGCTGTACGAGACTTATTAATGCAGTTGTGATGGATTTTAACAAAAGTGTACAGAATGCTGTGGCACCCGGAGGATTGGCTTCATAGCTATTTACGACCGCTCCATAAACATGATAAAGATGCTAAACTGTTCAGCAGACACTGCATACTCAGACAATATTAAACTTGTGAACAACACCTGTTGCGTATCAAATGTAAAACTCGTTGAGAACAAAGCTGTAAAAAAAGAAATATTACTCGAAGCTTAACGGATATAACGTATGTTAATGTGATTTATAATGAATGTTGATGTGATTTATAACATATGTTGATGTGATTTATAACGTGTGTTGATGTGATTTATAACATATGTTGATGTGATTTATAAAGTATGTTGATGTGATTTATAACATATGTTGATGTGATTTATAACATATGTTGATGTGATTTATAACATATGTTGATGTGATTTATAACGTATGTTGATGTGATTTATAACATATGTTTATGTGATTTATAACGTGTGTTGATGTGATTTATAACATATGTTGATGTGATTTATAAAGTATGTTGATGTGATTTATAACACATGTTGAAGTGATTTATAACGTATGTCGATGTGATTTATAACATATGTTGATGTGATTTATAACATATGTTGATGTGATTTATAACGTATGTTGATGTCATTTATAACATATGTTGATGTGATTTATAACATATGTTGATGTGATTTATAACATATGTTGATGTGATTTATAACGTATGTTGATGTGATTTATAACGTATGTTGATGTGATTTATTTTTCATTATTTTTGAAAATAAATATAGTTTTACATCCGATCTTGCTTGAATATTGAGTGCGGGCGGTGGGGCAAAGATTGAATATTGAGTGCGGGTGGTGGGGCAAAGCTTGAATATTGAGTGCGGGCGGTGGGGCAAAGATTGAATATTGAGTGCGGGCGGTGGGACAAAGCTTGAATATTGAGTGCGGGCGGTGGGACAAAGATTGAATATTGAGTGCGGGCGGTGGGGCAAAGATTGAATATTGAGTGCGGGCGGTGGGACAAAGCTTGAATATTGAGTGCGGGCGGTGGGGCAAAGATTGAATATTGAGTGCGGGTGGTGGGGCAAAGATTGAATATTGAGTGCGGGCGGTGGGACAAAGCTTGAATATTGAGTGCGGACGGTGGGACAAAGCTTGAATATTGAGTGCGGAAGGTGGGACAAAGATTGAATATTGAGTGCGGACGGTGGGACAAAGCTTGAATATTGAGTGCGGGTGGTGAGGCAAAGCTCTGGACAAGCTGATAATGATGACTGTTGTTTACTATGACAATATTTGATATGCTAAATGTGAACTTATTGTTTCATTTCAAGTATAAGAACATGACAATAGAACAGAGAAACAACAAAAACTAACAAGTGTTTCCATCGTTTTGCAACTGTGACTAAATTAGTAGGTTACTCTTGCGCAAATTGCTATTATTTTGAAATTGGTTATATTCTCTAATTTGTCTCTTTACTAAAGTAGCGTGCATCGTATGCCGTCTTTGTACTTACTAGCTTGGGATCTCCGGCTTGTATTTCTTATTGTATTTCTTCTATACCTTTGCTAATGTTTAAGGTATGCTTGTTCTTGCTATTCCCTTGACAAATATTAACAGATATGTATAGCAGTTGTATGACTCATGTTTAAGGTATGCTTGTTCTTGCTATTCCCTTGACAAATATTAACAGATATGTATAGCAGTTGTATGACATGTTTAAGGTATGCTTGTTCTTGCTATTCCCTTGACAAATATTAACAGATATGTATAGCAGTTGTATGACTCATGTTTAAGGTATGCCTGTTCTTGCTATTCCCTTGACAAATATTAACAGATATGTATAGCAGTTGTATGACATGTTTAAGGTATGCCTGTTCTTGCTATTCCCTTGACAAATATTAACAGATATGTATAGCAGTTGTATGACATGTTTAAGGTATGCCTGTTCTTGCTATTCCCATGACAAATATTAGCAGATATGTATAGCAGTTGTATGACATGTTTAAGGTATGCTTGTTCTTTACTATTCCCTTGACAAATATTAGCAGATATGTATAGCAGTTGTATGACTCATGATATACCGAGATAAGAATACATTGGATAAATCTCACAAGACAAGTCTAAATGGAAATAGATGTCAGTAACTTGTCTAGTAGCAGACAAGAGAAAAAATGAACGAAACTGATAGTTGGAATTTTGTCTGTGTGAATTTTGTGTGTGTAAGCATGAACCTGTGTGCGTGTAAATGTATGCAGTGACACAGCGGATAACGTATGAAATCAACAACGATGACGGACAGCATTTCCATTACTTTTAATAAATAGAAAGATGCAAAGAAAGTGAATAGAATTAAGAAATAACTATACGTTAATTAAGAAATAACTATACGTTAATGAAGAAATAACTATACGTTAATGAAGAAATTACTATACGTTAATGAAGAAATTACTATACGTTAATGAAGAAATTACTATACGTTAATGAAGAAATTACTATAAGTTACTGAAGAAATTACTATACGTTAATGAATAAATAACTATACGTTAATGAAGAAATTACTATAAGTTAATGAAGAAATAACTATACGTTAATTAAGAAATAACTATAAGTTAATGAAGAAATAACTATGTTAATGAAGAAATTACTATAAGTTAATGAAGAAATTACTATAAGTTAATGAAGAAATTACTACAAGTTAATGAAGAAATTAAAAGAGACAAGAATGAAATAAAATGTTAAATGATATAATAAATACAAAAAATACGATCGAGAATGGGTTTCTATGGAAGAAGTGACATCATCAACGCTCTAGAGAAAGTATACGCTCTGAAGATTTGAACGAAGAAGTTAAAGGGTATTCGCTATCTCGGTTACGCAAGTTATGCATACCATTATGTGCGGCAAGACGGAAAACCAAGAGAAAACCAGTAGATACATCAATCGAGAGTTGTTAGACTAAACACACGGAGCATACATGCTTGGGGAAGATCGAGCAATTATGGACATGTCCGATGTGAGATGAAGATGATCTTCAAGTGAACAATGAACAATAAATACAAATAATAGTATCCTTATATTCATGATAAAGTTGCAAATAAATGAATTCATGTCTACTTGTCTATACACCTTCTCCGTCTTGTATGTTGGAAACAGACTTAACAAAGAACTCATGTTTTCTAAATGTTTAAAAGTTGATGTAAAAAAATAATTACAAAACATAAAACATCAGATAAGTTCAAGCAAAGAAAAAGCTGACTGTTTTTCAATTGCATGTCTCTGTTTCTGGTTAGATTTCAGTAACATTGTCGCCCGAGTGGTTGTCGGGGCCCAAATTTGGGGTGTAAAGAATATAACCACTGTTACCTGCCATGCATGTCGTAAGAGGCGACTGAGGAGGTTTGGCTGAAATCGGATGCACATGTCCTAAACGTGTAGAAGTCTATGCATTTAGGGGCCTACCAAACCAATGTACAACGTATACACGTTCTTGGCAAAGATCAAACATATCACAAGGAGTGATTAAAATTGGTCGTAAAGAACGAACGCAAAGAAGAAGAAGAAGAGTAACATTGACCTTGACATGAAAGCAATACCAGAACACATTTGGTCATTAACTACAAAGATATGCCGTGTGCAGCTCTCTCTCTCTCTCTCTGTCTCTGTCTGTCTCTCTCGGTCTCTCTCTCTCTCTCTGTGTCTGTCTCTTCTCTCTCTCTCTCTCTATACTTAATCTTAGAATATATACAGTAGCAAGTTTTCGTTTATAATAATTTCATTCTATGCTCAGTTCTGCGGGTGGAAGTCAAGGCGATTCTATGCTCAGTTCTGCGGGTGGAAGTCAAGGCGATTCTATGCTCAGTTCTGCGGGTGGAAGTCAAGGCGATTCTATGCTCAGTTCTGCGGGTGGAAGTCAAGGCGATTCTATGCTCAGTTCTGCGGGTGGAAGTCAAGGCGATTCTATGCTCAGTTCTGCGGGAAGAAGTCAAGGCGATTCTATGCTCAGTTCTGCGGGAAGAAGTCAAGGCGATTCTATGCTCAGTTCTGCGGGAGGAAGTCAAGGCGATTCTATGCTCAGTTCTGCGGGAGGAAGTCAAGGCGATTCTATGCTCAGTTCTGCGGGTGAAGTCAAGGCGATTCTATGCTCAGTTCTGAGGGTGGAAGTTAAGGCGATTCTATGCTCAGTTCTGCGGTAGGAAGTCGAGGCGATGGAAGGGAAAGATATATAATCATACTAGAATGATCTTGTATTAAATGAAACACTTCCATATTTGTTGACTACTAATGGGAATGAGAGGGAATCAATGCAAGAATGAATGAGTGTGAATGTATGTGAAAAGAAGTCTATGTAGATATGGCGATGGGGGTAAGAGATGGCTAAGATTTACTTTAGAAGATGGGCGGTTTGTGTGTTCAAGGAATAGTGGATCTGCTAAAAGAACTAAGGAAACCCTACAGTTAATGGACGGTAGAGTGGCGTTAGAGAGACTAAGTAATTAGACAGGGGACGGTAGAGTGGAGTTAGAGAGACTAAGTAGTTTAGTGGAAGTTAAAGTGGAGATCTAATTAATGAGTGGATGGTAAAAGTGAAGTAAAATTGTAATTAGAGAGTAGGTGGTAAAAGTGAAGTAAAAATGTAATTAGAGAGTGGATGGTAAAAGTAGAGTTATAAAGTTAAGAATTTAGATATGTAAACTGTCAAGACTAAAGTGAATAGAAAATAATGGATATAAGTTGAGAAGAACATGATACATAGAAGAGAAAGTCATGTGTAAGATGCAACTGAAGAATTGAAATATGCTAGAGACAGAGGAAGATTGGCGACCGTAGAATCCGTTATCCCATTCCTCATTGTGAGGGTCGTTGCACCATGTTATGCGCCTTACGGCCTGGTTCATCCGTTTTCTGCAAGCATTTGTTTCGGGTTAGCATTCCCTAGCGGACACGTGCATCCGATTTCAGCCAAACCTCCTTAGTCGCCTCTTACGACATGCATGACAGGTAACAGTGGTTCTATTCTTTACACCCCAAATTTGGACCCCGTAACCACTCGGGCGCTCCTTTGATTCTATTAAGAATGATTTTGCAGAAAGTCTTGGTCACTACTGATAATAGGGTGATCCCTCTCCAGTTGTTGCAATCTAAAGTATTACTAGTTACAAGTTAGTAAAAACAATTTTAAGTTAGTTGGCCATGCATTGGAACCATTGATTTTTTTTTTAAATGATGACGAATATATTCTAATGATGGATGGAAGAAAAGTTAATGTTAATAGTTTGTCATAAAGATGTATATCAATAGTTAATGATGACGAATATATTCTAATGATGGATGGAAGAAAGTTAATGTTAATAGTTTGTCATAAAGATGTATATCAATAGTTAATGATGATGAATATATTCTAATGATGGATGGAAGGAAAGTTGATGTTCATGACTTGTCATAAGATGTATATCAGCATTTAGATACCGCTCTTTTAGTAATTTGCACTACTTTTTTCAGCGCAGTCCGTGACGGTAAATAAATTTAACACAAGTCAGCCATTGTGTTTTTTTTCGATCGAATCGATGAAACAGCGTATAAACAATTGCTTCATATGAAATATGTGTCATTCATATAGTAAAACCGATTGTTCTACGTGTAACTGTAACATATTCTACAGATCTGGAAAATTCTATGATTATATGTTAAGTAGAAGCTATTTTGAACGAAATTTTTTCGATGGTCACTACCATTATTTTGGAACCTTGAAAATTTCGCTTGGTTACTACCCATAAACATCGTATTTACGTGAAACGACATTATTAACTTCTCTTTACTCATAAATTTTCATTACTAGAAACATTTTTCTCTCTTCTAAGGGCAACTTTACGTCTGCAACTCGTCAATAACCTACCAGACTTACCATTTATCTGTGCTACGAAGCCGGTTTGCTTTTGACGTCCATAACAACCGCTGCAGTTTGCGATCTTCTCGTGAATTCTTTTCGTCATTTTACTTGTGTCAACGATATCCAGCAATGCTAAATACAAATTTTAAATTTTCTTTTTATATTTCAAACATTATTTATGCCTTTCAGTTGACTTTTGTATCAAGTATCAACGGTAATATTAAATATCCCACACTAGATCTAGCTGTCCAAAGTGAACCATTCGTCAGCGATAGACGGCAATAATGATTGGCCCGATCTTTATCGTACACTAAATGTGATAATTAGTGATGAAATACTGCATCATGTCTTCTATATGAACATACATTGAACAAGAAACATTTTATGTCATTGAAAGTTTTGTGTAGGACCTGAGCTTTGAGTAAAATTGATTAATCAAAGGTACAGTAAACACAATGATACAGCAAATCAGATCTTTGTATAAATCCTAATTTCTATATAGTTGAAGTACAGGTAAATGATTTACCAGTGTGTTTTCATTATTGTCAAAACCTTTCTTGATTGTTTTAAAAATGTATTGACTACTAGATCAACAATTTCATTAAATAATATCCTTTCTAATTTCCCCATGCATTTGACCTTAGTCTTGCAATGATGGTCAAGCTTTAACACTTTCTGAGTAAATTATTCACACAACCTCTATCTCCAGTTTTTAAAATAAAGTAATAAATATATTTAATGTTATTGCAAGGTTGAAGTCAGTTGCTTGGGGAGATCATAATGAATATTATTTATTGAAACTGTTGATCTAGTGCTCATGATATGTTCCACACAACCAAAACAATTTAGAAAATAATAAAAGCATATTGGTAAATTATTCACTCTAGCATCAGAGGTTAATGTTTGTATTCATATATTTCTTGATTTATCTGCAATATGTTGTGCTGTTCTGAGTGACTCTTTGAATAGTGTGAGTTTTTTATATATTTACTTATGTATGCACATCTCACATACAAACATGCTGGATACTTATTTGGTAAATCATTTATATATGTTGAGTAAATATAAATGATCACATTTAGTTCAACCACTTACAAATTGAAAGTCACAGAAGAAGTTTACATAAACAAGAAAATGTAGATGATCTTGCAATAGTTACATTTGAAATTGCTACTAGACTATATTTTGTCACAGAGCTTCATTGCAGTTAAGCAATGAGTGCAATTTAAATGGCACAACTTTTAAACATGAAATGCCTATAATTAAGAAAGACAATTAACAGAATACTGAAATGATTCACTTGTTATTTTAATTCTGAAATCACAATACAATAATATGAGACTTCTCAAGTAAATCTGAATAGTGTACGATAAAGATCGGTCCAATCATTATTGCCGTCTATCGCTGACGAATGGTTCACTTTGGACAGCTAGATCTAGTGTGGAATATTTAATATTACGGTTGATACTCGATACAAAAGTCAACTGAAAGGCATAAATAATGTTTGAAATATAAAAAGAAAATTAAAAATTTGTATTTAGCATTGCTGGCTATCGTTGACACAAGTAAAATGACGAAAAGAATTCACGAGAAGATCGCAAACTGCAGCGGTTGTTATGGACGTCAAAAGCAAACCGGCTTCGAAGCACAGATAAATGGTAAGTCTGGTAGGTTATTGACGAGTTGCAGACGTAAAGTTGCCCTTAGAAGAGAGAAAAATGTTTCTAGTAATGAAAATTTATGAGTAAAGAGAAGTTAATAATGCCGTTTCACGTAAATACGATGTTTATGGGTAGTACCCAAGCGAAATTTTCAAGGTTCCAAAATAATGGTAGTGACCATCGAAAAAATTTCGTTCAAAATAGCTTCTACTTAACATATAATCATAGAATTTTCCAGATCTGTAGAATATGTTACAGTTACACGTAGAACAATCGGTTTTACTATATGAATGACACATATTTCATATGAAGCAATTGTTTATACGCTGTTTCATCGATTCGATCGAAAAACACAATGGCTGACTTGTGTTCCGTCGCGGACTGCGCTGAAAAAGGTAGTGCAAATTACTAAAAGAGCGGTGTTGGTTGCCTGCTAGATGACGAAATATTCTAATGATGGATGGAAGGAAAGATGATAACAATAATTACTTACGTAAAAGATCTTGGAATGCTTACTGATGGCACAGTTTGCAATGTGTCCAATGGTAACCCCTGAAATAAACATACAGAAAGAAATTAATATTCACAGATCGGAATCAGAGTAGTAGAACATGAAATGAAATGAATGTCGTGGCATATCCTTTACAGGACTCAGTCATCACCCACAGTACACGAGTAGTTGATTTTCTAGGCACCACTTATACGTTCAGTAGTTTGCCATTGCTTTCTGAACGGTGAAGTCTATTTTTACCGTTCCTAAAAATCCACTGCGACGAATTTGCCCGACGCGGAATTTGAACCATGTACGCAGGTTGTGATCGAGCTTACTACCTACTTACCTACAGAAGTCTATACAAGTACAACATAGAAGTAGTCTTACACTACAGAAATCTATACAAGTACAACATAGAAGTAGTCTTACACTACAGAAGTCTAGTCTATACAAGTACAACATAGAAGTAGTCTTAAGCTACAGAAGTCTATACAAGTACAACATAGAAAGAAGTCTATACGTACATAGAAGTCTATACAAGATACAACATAGAAGTAGTCTTACATACAGAAGTCTATACAGAGTACAACATAGAAGTAGTCTTACACTACAGAAGTCTATACAAGTACAACATAGAAGTAGTCTTACACTACAGAAGTCTATACAAGTACAACATAGAAGTAGTCTTACGCTACAGAAGTCTATACAAGTACAACATAGAAAAAGTCTTACACTACAGAAGTCTATACAAGTACAACATAGAAGTAGTCTTACACTACAGAAGTCTATACAAGTACAACATAGAAGTAGTCTTAAGCTACAGAAGTCTATACAAGTACAACATAGAAGTAGTCTTACACTACAGAAGTCTATACAAGTACAACATAGAAAAGTCTTACCTACAGAAGTCTATACAAGTACAACATAGAAGTAGTCTTACGCTACAGAAGTCTATACAAGTACAACATAGAAGTAGTCTTACACTACAGAAGTCTATACAAGTACAACATAGAAAAGTCTTACCTACAGAAGTCTATACAAGTACAACATAGAAAAAGTGTTACGCTACAGAAGTCTATACAAGTACAACATAGAAAAGTCTTCGCTACAGAGTCTATACAAGTACAACATAGAAAAGTCTTCCTACGAAGTCTATACAAGTACAACATAGAAAAGTCTTACGCTACAGAAGTCTATACAAGTACAACATAGAAGAAGTCTTACACTACAGAAGTCTATACAAGTACAACATAGAAGTAGTCTTACACTACAGAAGTCTATACAAGTACAACATAGAAGTAGTCTTACACTACAGAAGTCTATACAAGTACAACATAGAAGTAGTCTTACACTACAGAAGTCTACAATACAACATAAGTAGTCTTAACTAGAAGTCTATAAAGTACAACATGAAGTAGTCTTACGCTACAGAAGTCTATACAAGTACAACATAGAAAAAGTCTTACACTACAGAAGTCTATACAAGTACAACATAGAAGTAGTCTTACACTACAGAAGTCTATACAAGTACAACATAGAAGTAGTCTTAAGCTACAGAAGTCTATAGCAAAGTACAACATAGAAGAGTCTTACACTACATAAGTCTATACAAGTACAACATAGAAGAAGTCTTACACTACAGAAGTCTATACAAGTACAACATAGAAGTAGTCTTAAGCTACAGAAGTCTATACAAGTACAACATAGAAAAAGTCTTACACTACAGAAGTCTATACAAGTACAACATAGAAAAAGTCTTACACTACAGAAGTCTATACAAGTACAACATAGAAAAAGTCTTACGCTACAGAAGTCTATACAAGTACAACATAGAAAAAGTCTTACGCTACAGAAGTCTATACAAGTACAACATAGAAGTAGTCTTACGCTACAGAAGTCTATACAACATAGAAGTAGTCAAAATAACTTTTTAGAATTTCAAATAAAATGGATTTGTAGGCTATTTCCCGTGTAGTGATGGAAACGATTGTATACTCCACCAGATACTCTAAGAGCTATGTCGACGGTAGCATTGCACTCCATGTATGTTTAAATAAACCAGACATGCCTTGAGGATAGGAGACAAACTAAAGCATGCTGGTCATCTAGGTTTGGGTGGGAGGTCTGGGGAAGGCGAGTTATAACTCAGGGCTAACAACTCTATTTCTAAACAACAAAGCTTACTGTTAAGGAAACAAGTAATAGAAGTCACATTTTGTCGGTGAGTGAATACCCGAAGCGCTTCAAGCTAGCATGACTGTCATCAACGAAAGCCGCAAGGAAGATACTGATAAGAAAAATGATGTTATAACTGTCAAATAAGAAATAACAATTGCTTTCTGGAACGTAAGAACGAAGAAGTAGATTTGCTTGCTGTCCCTACAAGAAACCAGAATTGCTTAATGGAACGTAAGAACAAAAGAAGGAGATTTGCTTGTTGTCCCTACAAGAAACTAGAATTGCTTTCTGGAACGTAAGAATGAAGGAGATTTGCTTGTTGTCCCTACAAGAAACCAAACTGCAAAACGTAGTATTGCGAATAGCATCTCCCATCTCACACATGTGTTGTCGTCACATTGCAACATATTACTCTGTAGAATACAAATTAGAGACATATTAGGGATGATCTAGTGTAACTAAAAATAACGTTAACACATAGGCTAGTGCACTTGCTTAGTAGACGCGTGGTTCCATGTTCAAAATCCCAAGTTGTACTGGGATTTTTAAAATGTAACCGCTGTTATGTCGATCTAGCCTTCATTGGGCACTAGAGAAACGCTGGGAAGTATATATGGACAACGTGATGTTGACCACATTGGCCATCGGGTGTGGTTGGTCAACAAATAACAACGGATCTGACATCATATATACCAAGTTATATGAAAATGGATTCTTTATCTTAATTAAATCCTGCATGTGTTGCTATCAGATATCGTTGCTAAAGTATTGTAGTCATTAGATCCATATATATGATTAGTATCCTGCATATGTTGCTATGAGATATCGTAATTAAAGTATCGTAGTCAATAGATCTGTCATAGCCCCCACCAGGTGGCAGCTGAAGAATCAGACAGTTAAGTTTAGTGTAGTATGTAATTAGATATTTAATAGCAGAATCTATGTGTTGCACTCTCTAAGCAGAAGTGCAACACATAACAACGAGACATTTTTGACGTAATAAAAGTAAAATACGTAGTTAGTTAGCAACATTGGAGAAAAGGGATAGGACAAGGAAAAATGATATGAAACATTGCAGATGAATGGATGTGTTGGTCAATGATATCATCCATCATGTATCAATAAACATATGAAGTTAACAAGTCGTGTTGCTCAATATATGATTGTTATGCTGTTTATCGTTATTAACGGCAACACTTCATCAGTTGAGACACCAAGGGTAAAGAGTATCCCCACATTACTACAACCACAACAAAAATTAATAGCTTCTAAGGGTAATAGCACAGTCTACTAGTATTAATACCATTTAATACCTCAAGTAATAGCGAGATATCATTTGGGCAGTATAGGTTGTATAGAAGAATCTGTATTTCGTCACATGTGATGAGCACGCCTATGATCTCTGCTGCACCGGCGGCTCCTATTGTCACATTTGTTTGTTTTGCTGGAATGTCGTTTCGCACCAGGTGAGGACTCCACCTATGTATCCCTCTTTATCTAATCTCCAGGGTGAGGACTCCACCTATGTATCCCTCTTTATCTAATCTGAAAGTTTGATAACCTCTGATCCAGAATCTGTACTGGGCATTTAAGTACAGTCGATTTTAATGTTCTATGATAGTTCTTGTTGGTACACAGCTGATTTAATGTTCTATGACAGTTCTTGTTAGTACACAGCTGATTTAAATGTTCTATGACAGTTCTTGTTGGCACACAGCTGATTTAAATGTTCTATGACAGTTCTTGTTGGTACACAGCTGATTTTAATGTTCTATGACAGTTCTTGTTGGCACACAGCTGATTTTAATGTTCTATGACAGTTCTTGTTGGTACACAGCTGATTTAAATGTTCTATGACAGTTCTTGTTGGTACACAGCTGATTTTAATGTTCTATGACAGTTCTTGTTGGCACACAGCTGATTTTAATGTTCTGTGACAGTTCTTGTTGGTACACAGCTGATTTTATTGGTTATTGGTTATTGGTTACTAAACTGACGTCATTGCACTCCGGGCAGACCCATATGTGCTCAGTCTCCCCAACAGATATCGAAGAGTATGCATACTGATGGTTCCTGTGGCTCGTTGATTAAACACACCTCTCTCTCTGCTTCTCAGGCATCCAGTTCGACTTGAACAACGGGTAACTCCAAACTGCTTAAATCGCTTGATCGATTCAATATCGATATTAGTGTCCTCATCCAACAGAGAGTCTCGAAGAGACCGAAGAATATCCCCTTATCCATCTTCAACTCCCCAACAATCGATGCTGTTGATGCAAGCCTGTCCGCTCTCTCATTACCGTAAACACCCGCATGACCAGGACAGTATATCCACATAAGCCGCTGGAGGTTAGAAACTTCTATAGACGACATCCACTCATACCTAAACCTGCCCTTCTGGATCTTGTGAAGCATCGACTGAGAGTCAGATACAACAACTGCCCCAGTAAATTAAGTCCCAGAAATCCAATGGAGGGCAGCAGTAACGGCCTCAACCTCCATCCTCATACTAGAAGTAGTTGTCCTGTATGCCCCACTTCGCTCTGCAACAACCCTACCATACACATTAGCCAAGAAACCCCAGCCGGATTTCTCACCACGTTGAACCGACCCATCGGTATATACAACAACATCATCATCTCTTGCATTATCTTCTATCAGCTGCTTAACTGCGAGATCAGCCTTCATGTTGCCCCAATCTCTACATTCTCTTCCAAGAGTAATGATAACGTTGAGATAGTTCATCATGCTACCATCTGTTGGGATCCATTCTTCCCCTTTTGGTAGAGTCGCAACCGTAGTCACCTGACCAATTGTTCTCTCAGTCTGGGCCATCCACGACATGCCACGCTTGATTCTCGTGCCCTTAACATCATTAGTGTTCTTGTGAAGTGGATGTCTCTTATCCGAAGTAACCCGCATATATGCCTTAGTTTGGGCGATTGCATGACGGGAGCGTAGTGACAGAAGGCCAAGCATATATCTCATCTTCACAATGGGGTATCTCTAGTGCAGCCCAGAACTATACGCATACCTTCATTCTGAACCCGTTCGAGTCGTTCACATTGTGATCTTGATATCGTAAGAATTCCGAGTCCGTAATCTACCACTGACAGTACCAGTCGATCGAAAAAAAGGGCAAGTAGTCTCTGCTCAAGGTGTGCGGCCACCATAACTTTGAGAGCCGCAAGACCACGCTTGCACCGTTGTATCGTCTGTTCAATATGGTGTTTGAAAGATAGACTACGATCAAAGGTTATTCCAAGATAGCGCAGCCTGTCTCTGCGCTCGATGGTATGTTCATCAAAGATTACACAGGGTAGGTCAGCCTTGACGATGTGATTATTCAACGAGCACCACAACATACACGCTTTTTCAGGATTGACCTGAGAGCGAGACTCTCTACACCAACCCGAGATGGTATGCAATGTTTTCTGAATGTCGTCAACCATCTCTCGTCTATCTGACCCAGTCCTATATATTAAGATATCATCTGGTTTTAATGTTCTATGACAGTTCGTGTTGGTACACAGCTGATTTTAATGTTCTGTGACAGTTCTTGTTGGTACACAGCTGATTTTAATGTTCTATGACAGTTCTTGTTGGTACACAGCTGATTTTAATGTTCTATGACAGTTCTTGTTGGCACACAGCTGATTTTAATGTTCTGTGACAGTTCTTGTTGGTACACAGCTGATTTTAATGTTCTATGACAGTTCGTGTTGGTACACAGCTGATTTTAATGTTATGTGACAGTTCTTGTTGGTACACAGCTGATTTTAATGTTCTATGACAGTTCTTGTTAGTACACAGCTGATTTAAATGTTCTATGACAGTTCTTATTGAAAGTTCACCCTGTTCCTTTTAGAAAGTCTGAAAAGCTGACATACAGGAAGACACACAACATCCATGTTGAGGGTTCGCCAGCACCAATTGACAATTGTATTTATATGGCACTCGAGTACCCTTGTTCTTCCTTTCTGATTACTTCATGTGAAGATCCGTCAGTTGAGGGCCTGAAGAACTTTTAACTGTAAGATGAGATATTGATTGCTGAAGTTATCTAGTGATCTATTGTTTCGGAACTGTCAGATTGTCCTCATCGCTCATTTCAATGTCTGGAAATGTAAAGTTTACAATGTATATGTCTTATCGTACTTTTTCTTCTTTACTCTATCCTTGTTGTCTGTTTCAATGTTCATGGTATGTGATGAGTTTTGTCAAGTACTCTATCCTTGTTGTCTGTTTCAGTGTAACTGGTATGTGATGAGTTTTGTCAAGTACTCTATCCTTGTTGTCTGTTTCAGTGTAACTGGTATGTGATGAGTTTTGTCAAGTACTCTATCCTTGTTGTCTGTTTCAGTGTAACTGGTATGTGATGAGTTTTGTCAAGTACTCTATCCTTGTTGTCTGTTTCAGTGTTCATGGTATGTGATGAGTTTTGTCAAGTACTCTAAAGTACGTCTCGTATATGGTCTTTCCTACTGCCTCTAATATTTCGGAGGCTTATCGTTTGTGTCGGCGACCTTTGGCCTTGAAACCATTGTATTGGAATAGTCATGCACGTTGTGGTATACTGTTGAATGATGGTATCGTACACTATTACTGAAGGTATCTGAATAGTCATGCACGTTGTGGTATACTGTTGAATGATCGTATTGTGTATACTGAAGTGATGTCAAAAACCCAACAAAATCACAATTTACAAATGAATGAGAAAAGAACTCTAATAAGGAAGAAGGCCAACGAGATAGAGGGACGGAGTATTTGAAATACGTTAAGCAAAAATGAACTAACAGATCATATGAACATTGAATCAGCACAGAAGCCAATGAATATAAATATAGGCACATCTACAAAACAAGACATCGTGTTATCATTAAGGCTACTATAAATAGTAAAGCCGAAAGACCAGCTGGAGTTTTCACAGTCGCTTTGAAAAATGTGATCACATACGGAACAAATTTACTGTAACAGCTGATTAGAGAGATGAGAGAACCGGAAACTATTCATAAAAGATGAAAGGATGGACAAATAATTAAACTGCCAAAAGCATTTCTGAACTCGGCAAGTTATAGCACTCCTAGCGGTGACTGTTAAAGTTCTGACACGGGTTATTCTAAATGGTATGAGAGAAGTTTTGAATTTAACAAGAGTAGCAGGGGGATGTCGAATTGAAGGTGGTAAATGCACGCTGTAAAGTATCAAAGAGAAATAAAAGGAATGGTAAACATCTCTCTATACATGAACTTTGTAGACTTTGAAACAAGTGTTCGGCACAGGTATAGATCACCCAGTCTGTATTGCATGTAATAGCGCTTTTTTATGTCGAGCGCAAGCTGCTGGATTTGCTGTGAGGCGGAGATCGGAGCACCTATGGACATATCCAGATTGCTATGATGATAGTCCTCATATAATTGATCACTGATTGCTCTTTTTAAGATGGTGTAGGATAAGTGAGACATGAGCATAGGGGATCACACAGTGATAGGGAAAACATTGAGACAATATTGTATTTATCTATATCCTCTTCATGTCCCGGTAGACATAAGACGTCTGCAAAACGATCTCCAATCTTGTGGCCTTTCTACCAATTGTGTCTTAGGCCACAATCTTTCAACTTTCTTTCCAGTTATTCTCCATGTTTCCTTTGGATGTTTAGACCTTATCTTCCCATCCGCTGCCAATCAAAGAGCTGGCATAGCCAGTCCCTACTATCATACGACATACACGACCAATCGATCTCCATCTTCGTCCTTTATGTCGGTCTCACGCCCGTGTGTTGTCGGGGTCTCACGCCCGTGTGTTGTCGGAGTCTCACGCCCGTGTGTTGTCGGAGTCTCACGCCCGTGTGTTGTCGGAGTCTCACGCCCGTGTGTTGTCGAGTCTCACGCCCGTGTGTTGTCGGGATCTCACGCCCGTGTGTTGTCGGGATCTCACGCCCGTGTGTTGTCGGGATCTCACGCCCGTGTGTTGTCGGGATCTCACGCCCGTGTGTTGTCGGAGTCTCACGCCCGTGTGTTGTCGGAGTCTCACGCCCGTGTGTTGTCGGAGTCTCACGCCCGTGTGTTGTCGGAGTCTCACGCCCGTGTGTTGTCGGGATCTCACGCCCGTGTGTTGTCGGGATCTCACGCCCGTGTGTTGTCGGGATCTCACGCCCGTGTGTTGTCGGAGTCTCACGCCCGTGTGTTGTCGGGTTCTCACGCCCGTGTGTTGTCGGGATCCACAAGGGGAGTAAAGAATAGTAACACTGCGAACTACACAGCATGTCGTAAGAGGCGACTGTTTTAGGGGCTTAGGGAAGCTACCTTAGTAAATAAAAAGCTTCGCAGAAAGCGGATGTGCTGGCCTACTTGTAGGCACGTAACTGGCACAACGTGCAATCGCTCTTATGTTCAGATCACATACAGATCACAAAGAGTGGTTAACAAGTGGTCGATATGGAGATATTGAAAAAGAAGAAGAATGCTGATCTTGCATAATTTGTTCGTATTAAAAGCTTTTTACTTTCACATTTGGAAATACATGTAATATGATCTTGCACAATTTGTTCGTATTAAAAGCTTTTCATTTACTTTCACATTTGGAGATACATGTAATATGGTCTTGCATAATTTGTTCGTATTAAAAGCTTTTCATTTACTTTCACATTTGGAGATACATGTAATATGATCTTGCATAATTTGTTCGTATTAAAAGCTTTTCATTTACTTTCACATTTGGAGATACATGTAATATGGTCTTGCATAATTTGTTCGTATTAAAAGCTTTTCATTTACTTTCACATTTGGAGATACATGTAATATGATCTTGCATAATTTGTCGTATTAAAGATTTTCATTTACTTACATTTGGAGATACATGTAATATGATCTTGCATAATTTGTTCGTATTAAAAGCTTTTCATTTACTTTCACATTTGGAGATACATGTAATATGAATGTTGTCCAGACAAATTTATGAAAATGATACCATAATTGTAAACATTGTGGTGAAAATGTTAACTGTAATGCAATTTACAAAGCTAAACTATCATAGAGTTAAACTATCATAGAGTTAATCTATCATAGAGTTAAACTATCATAGAGTTAAACTATCATAGAGTTAAACTATCATAGAGTTAAACTATCATAGAGTTAAACTATCATAGAGTTAAACTATCATAGAGCTAAACTATCATAGAGTTAATCTATCATAAAGGTAAAATATCAGAAAGGTAAACTATCAGAAAGGTAAGCTATCAGAGAGGTAAACTATCAGAAAGGTAAGCTATCAGAGAGGTAAACTATTAGAAAGGTAAACTATCAGAGAGGTAAGCTATCAGAAAGGTAAGCTATCAGAGAGGTACACTATCAGAGAGGTAAGCTATCAGAAAGGTAAGCTATCAGAGAGGTACACTATCAGAGAGGTAAACTATCAGAAAGGTAAACTATCATAGAGGTAAACTATCAGAAAGATAATATATCAGAAAGATAAACTATCAGTCTCAAAACTAAAACTGGATTCAGAAAGGAATGTTTGCTGTCCCTCAATAATCTATCTCCTAGTTATAGACTTGGTGATCAGATCAATAATCTATCTTCTAGTTATAGATGTGGTGATGAGATCAATAATCTATCTTCTAGTTATAGATGTGATGATGAGATCAATAATCTATCTTCTAGTTATAGATGTGGTGATGAGATCAATAATCTATCTTCTAGTTATAGATGTGGTGATGAGATCAATAATCTATCTTCTAGTTATAGATGTGGTGATGAGATCAATAATCTATCTCCTAGTTATAGACTTGGTGATGAGATCAATAATCTATCTTCTAGTTATAGATGTGGTGATGAGATCAATAATCTATCTTCTAGTTATAGATGTGATGATGAGATCAATAATCTATCTTCTAGTTATAGATGTGGTGATCAGATCAATAATCTATCTCCTAGTTATAGACTTGGTGAAGAGATCAATAATCTATCTTCTAGTTATAGATGTGGTGATGAGATCAATAATCTATCTTCTAGTTATAGATGTGATGATGAGATCAATAATCTATCTTCTAGTTATAGATGTATGATGAGATCATTAATCTATCTTCTAGTTATAGATGATGATGAGATCAATAATCTATCTCCTAGTTATAGATGTGATGATGAGATCAATAATCTATCTTCTAGTTATAGATGTGATGATGACATCAATAATCTATCTTCTAGTTATAGATGTGATGATGAGATCAATAATCTATCTTCTAGTTATATATGTGATGATGAGATCAATAATCTATCTTCTAGTTATAGATGTGATGATGACATCAATAATCTATCTTCTAGTTATAGATGTGATGATGAGATCAATAATCTATCTTCTAGTTATAGATGTGATGATGAGATCAATAATCTATCTTCTAGTTATAGATGTGATGATGAGATCAATAATCTATCTTCTAGTTATAGATGTGATGATGAGATCAATAATCTATCTCCTAGTTATAGATGTGATGATAAGATCAATAATCTATCTTCTAGTTATAGATGTGATGATGAGATCAATAATCTATATCCTAGTTATAGATGTGGTGATGAGAACAATAATCTATATCCTAGTTATAGATGTGGTGATGAGATCAATAATCTATCTTCTAGTTATAGATGTGATGATGAGATCAATAATCTATCTTCTAGTTATAGATGTGATGATGAGATCAATAATCTATCTTCTAGTTATAGATGTGATGATGAGATCAATAATCTATCTCCTAGTTATAGATGTGATGATGAGATCAATAATCTATCTTCTAGTTATAGATGTGATGATGACATCAATAATCTATCTTCTAGTTATAGATGTGATGATGAGATCAATAATCTATCTTCTAGTTATAGATGTGATGATGAGATCAATAATCTATCTTCTAGTTATAGATGTGATGATGACATCAATAATCTATCTTCTAGTTATAGATGTGATGATGAGATCAATAATCTATCTTCTAGTTATAGATGTGATGATGAGATCAATAATCTATCTTCTAGTTATAGATGTGATGATGAGATCAATAATCTATCTTCTAGTTATAGATGTGATATGAGATCAATAATCATCTCCTAGTTATAGATGATGATAAGATCAATAATCTATCTTCTAGTTATAGATGTGATGATGAGATCAATAATCTATATCCTAGTTATAGATGTGGTGATGAGAACAATAATCTATATCCTAGTTATAGATGTGGTGATGAGATCAATAATCTATCTTCTAGTTATAGATGTGATGATGAGATCAATAATATATCTTCTAGTTATAGATGTGATGATGACATCAATAATCTATCTTCTAGTTATAGATGTGATGATGAGATCAATAATCTATCTTCTAGTTATAGATGTGATGATGAGATCAATAATCTATCTTCTAGTTATAGATGTGATGATGAGATCAATAATCTATCTTCTAGTTATAGATGTGATGATGAGATCAATAATCTATCTCCTAGTTATAGATGTGATGATAAGATCAATAATCTATCTCCTAGTTATAGATGTGGTGATGAGATCAATAATCTATCTCCTAGTTATAGATGTGATGATGAGATCAATAATCTATCTCCTAGTTATAGATGTGATGATGAGATCAATAATCTATCTCCTAGTTATAGATGTGATGATGAGATCAATAATCTATCTCCTAGTTATAGATGTGGTGATGAGATCAATAACAGAGTACTACCAAAAAAAGGAGAAATAAAATTGACCTTTAATAAACAGCAGGACTAGCTCTATTTAAGCACATAAACAACAGGACTAGCTCTATTTTACATATGGTCTATACCTTTAAGCACATAAACAACAGGACTAACTCTATTTAAGCACATAAACAACAGGACTAGCTCTATTTAAGCACATAAACAACAGGACTAGCTCTATGTAAGCACATAAACAACAGGACTAGCTCTATTTAAGCACATAAACAACAGGACTAACTCTATTTAAGCACATAAACAACAGGACTAGCTCTATGTAAGCACATAAACAACAGGACTAGCTCTATTTAAGCACATACACAACAGGACTAACTCTATTTAAGCACATAAACAACAGGACTAACTCTATTTAAGCACATAAACAACAGGACTAGCTCTATGTAAGCACATAAACAATAGGACTAACTCTATTTAAGCACATGAACAACAGGACTAGCTCTATGTAAGCACATAAACAATAGGACTAACTCTATTTAAGCACATAAACAACAGGACTAGCTCTATAAAACCTCATTCTACTGGATTCTCCGAAAGGACTAACTTATTTTCATGTTTGTTGGCCTACACGCTCTGATATAACCAATAAAAGGTTCGCCTTAGGTTGAAAGGGGCTGCCTGGCTTAAAGAGGCTTTAATCTCTACTAAACAAACAAACAAAGACTAGCTCTATTTAAGCACATAAACAACAGTGCATGCAGGAAAATGAAGACATATTAATAGAAGAATCAGCACATAACAGGACGACAGATAAAACGTCAACAAAATCAAAGATAATGAGATTAAATAACAAAGAAAAGAATGTGATCGGTAGCGATGACCAAATAATTGAAGAAGTAAACAATTTTACGTTTTTCACAGTAAAATAAGTAACAATGAAGAGACATCACCATTTTCATGTTCCTTGCCGATACGTGTTGGCAGTCATAGTTTGCGATCTCACACGATCACTGGAGTCTGATGAGGCTTGTGTTCTTGTCTCCACCACGCCATAAGGTCAGGGCGTAAAGGTTATTCATCTAGACCTTTTGTCTTTTTTTTAAAAATTTTTCTTATTTATCTTATTTACGGTTATTTATCTAGACTTCTTTTCGTCTTTTCCTGTATCACGTTTTTCAGTTGTCGCAAAATTCTCAACTGTATTTCTACTCATGACGTGTCAGAAAATGGGACTGTTTACATCTAATTTCTGTAATCGATTTACAGCTTTCATTTGTTTCTTGAAGTGTTTCATTCTTTTTTTCCTGTCCATCCATGATATTATTTGTGCTCTATTAGATGTTTCTCATCTTGTCTGCTTATTGTCCATGTTTCACATGCAAACATCATCACATGTTCTACATAGAGCTCCAACATTCTCGTTCTCAGATAATTGACAAAATGTGTTTGGCAAGGATATTTTCCATCTTGCAAAAGGATGCTGTTGTCATGGTGATTGGTTATTGGTTACTGAACCGACGTTATTATACTCCGGTAGACCAATAGGTGCTCAGTCTCCTTCATCAGATGTCAAAGTGTATGCATATTGATGGCTCCTGCTGGTTAAAGACACATCTGTCCATCAAGCATCCAGTTCCACTTAAACAACAGGTAATAACACTATACTTCTTAAATCGCTGGATCTATTCAACTAGTGGTGTCATGGCAATACTTGTGGTAACCTATTCAAGGCATCTCCCGTCAGACTGTATCTCATATGCTTTTTAAACCACGATTGGTGCATAGGCCATCAACCAACACATACCAAGTCGTCAGATGTTTAGATAGTTCCAAAATAGTTGTGGTTTTTTTTTGGGCAGTGAGGTGTTGTCGAGTGTAAGAATCTAAATTTCAGATTTGGTGAACAAGTGGGTGGATATAGACTTACTTATGTTGACTTGGATGCTTCAGGTATTGATGCACTGATATTTACGTATTACCTTGTGAATCTTCACTTGTGTGTAATCGGACTCTTCATATATCAGAGACGGACCGTAGATATAAGCAATGTTTACTTTTACTTTTCTCATCCAGCAGTCATCTGAGCATTTGCCCGTTGACTTGAGGCAGCCATGGCAGTGAATTTACAGGTCTGTCTGAGTTGTGATGTGTTAGCATAGAGAGTGTTTTCAACATCTGGGTATGGAGGTAGGTACTTGTGGCGTAGGTAACTGAGTGCAGGGTACTGGAAGAGATGGTGTGTGACAGTTTCTTCTGAACAGTCACACAGTTGACATTGTGGGGCAATCTTTGGTTGAATGCGATGTAGGTGAGCATTCAGGGGCACATGTTGTGTCCTAAGGCAGAAAATAATGACTTGTTCTTGTCGTGTGAGGTGATTTATGACACCTTTGAGATTTGGAGTGGTCATGTGTTTAAAGCAATGCTTACATTTGACAGATGGTATAGATTACACGTGAGCGTCTGTAGCTTAAGCGGTAGTGTGCTTCATCACAAACCCAAGCGTACTTGGTTCAAACTCCGTTATGGGCAAGTTTGAAGCAAATTGTTTCCGTGAGATTTTACGAAATGTAAAAATAGACCTCACCGTTCGGAAAGCAATGGCAAAATATTGAACGTATAAGTGGTGCCTAGAAAATCAACGACTCGTTTGCTGTGGTTGATGGCTACGTCCTGTAAAGGATATTCCACGATTTTCATTTTTTTCATAGGATAACACACACAAATTATTCTAATGTTATTTCAATATAAATGGAATATAAATATAAACATTTATGTTTATATATGAACCAGAAGATGTGTACACTTGTTATAAATTTACCCAAAAAAATGTATACAACTATTATAAATGTACCAATAGGAAATGTGTACAACTATTATAAATGTACCAATAGGAAATGTGTACAGCTATTATAAATGAACCAATAGGAAATATGTACAACTATTATAAATGTACCAATAGGAAATGTGTACAGCTATTATAAATGAACCAATAGGAAATATGTACAACTATTATAAATGTACCAATAGGAAATGTGTACAACTATTATAAATGTACTAATAGAAAATGTATACAACTATTATAAATGTACCAATAGAAAATGTATACAACTATTATAAATGAACCAATAGGAAATATGTACAACTATTATAAATGTACTAATAGAAAATGTATACAACTATTATAAATGTACTAATAGAAAATGTATACAACTATTATAAATGTACCAATAGGAGATGTGTACAGCTATTATAAATGAACCAATAGAAAATGTGTACAACTATTATAAATGTACCTACAGAAAATTGTCGGCTACTCACCCAGATATAGCCGCGGTTCCTACAGGTCTTGCTCACTAGGCTCACAACGCAGGACAGAAGTCTGAATTTCGCTGTTACTTCCGTGGAATGGTGGGAAGTGAGTGGAGGTTAAAGGGCATGTGGCAGGAACAGTTACAGAATGTGCACGTGTGTTAGGTGAGTGCCAGCTTATGTGGGGGTGAGCGTGTGTCAAAAGATAGCAAGAGAGAGAGAAGCTTTACTTTGCTAAGAAACTTCAAGAACCTCAACTTGATTACTTTGAGGGTACTTCCTGTAGCTTTTTTCACGAAAGGCAAATGAGGCAGGCAATGATTTCTTGCCCACTTTACCTCTTGTTTCTCCCTACCTACCTCTCTTTCTCTGTCCATCTCTCGTTACGTTACCTGTTACCTTATTTTGCATGCACTATACTCTAGATTTAACGTATAGTTGTGATATTGTGTAACTCTCCAGGTGAGTTCATCTCAAGGGGTATTGTGTCATGTTTCAACTCTCCCCCACACTCTCATGCTTGTCTCTGAATCTCCAGCATATACAAACAAGAAACATTGACTCACATTTCACGCCCATTCTCTGCTTTTTTCTTTTCTTAGTTCAGAATCAGTTACAATACTAACACACACCCTCCCTCCTCAGTTTCTCGTTTATGATAGAGAGAAAGTGTTATACATCGACTATTCGATTCTGGCACAAGACTGGATACCAGGAAAGTATTTGTAATGAGTAATCACTTATACTCAACTGAGATATGCTTACATTTTTCTTAGCGACGGTTGCGTTTTTTAAACTGATTCTATTTTGGTTTGTTTGCGGAGGCTATGGATAACAGTAAGATGAAAAACAAATGTAATAATGTATAGAGACAATTGAAGTATAGAATAACATGGATAATGGAAGAGATATGCACACGTTTCTTATGAAGAATGTTGGCACTGTAATATATGTAGAATATAGATTAGAGGAAGTGTGTAGTCTTCTATATTTGCCTGTCTATTCGGATTTTTCATTGATATTTTACAAATGACGCACAGACGATCTGAAAACTTATTCAAAGTTAGATGACACTGTGGCTTAGTTCACATGATATTCACATGTTAGATGAAACTGTGGCTTAGTTCACATGATATTCACATGTTAGATGAAACTGTGGCTTAGTTCACATGATATTCACATGTTAGATGAAACTGTGGCTTAGTTCACATGATATTCACATGTTAGATGAAACTGTGACTTAGTTCACATGATATTCACATGTTAGATGAAACTGTGGCTTAGTTCACATGATATTCACATGTTAGATGAAACTGTGGCTTAGCTGACATGATATTCACAAGTTAGATATACTAGTGACTGACTTGAAATACAGAAGCTAGATAACACAGTAATAGAATTGACATTCATAAGTTATATAGAACTTTTGATGGTTCTTAGATTGCTCAACTTACATGCCGTGTATATATCAATATATATTCTTCCTCTTCTTCGTTCGCCATAAAACAGATTGTTTGTCACTTTATGTAGTAGGCGAAACACGTAATAACAAAGTACTGTAGTTTTACATAATACAAAAATAATTACAATATACAGCAGCGTTTCAACCAAAAGGCCTTTTCTTAGTTCTCGAAAAAGTGTATGCTACTCCCACTATAGCGACGACGTTATGTAGTAACTGACTGAGATATCTTCGTCTTCGGTACGACACTTTCCTTTTAAGTATGAAATCTTGGGGACCGGGTTTGATCCCCACTTTCTCAGCAATCGAACAAAGTGATGTTGTCTGTTACCATGGTTACCAGTTCGATGTGACGTAAGTTTATTCCTAGCTTTAATTCATTGACCTTGACTTCTATCATCTCTTTCACTGCGTCTTGGAGCCCATGACTACTGTCATCTCTTTCACTGCGTCTTGGAGTCCATGACTTCTGTCATCTCTTTCACTGCGTCTTGGAGTCCATGACTTCTGTCATCTCTTTCACTGCGTCTTGGAGTCCATGACTTCTGTCATCTCTTTCACTGCGTCTTGGAGTCCTTGACTTCTATCATCTCTTTCACTGCGTCTTGGAGTCCTTGACTTCTATCATCTCTTTCACTGCGTCTTGGAGCCCTTGACTTCTATCATCTCTTTCACTGCGTCTTGGAGCCCAGGACTTATGTCATCTCTTTCACTGCGTCTTGGAGTCCATGACTTCTATCATCTCTTTCACTGCGTCTTGGAGCCCAGGACTTATATCATCTCTTTCACTGCGTCTTGGAGTCCATGACTTCTATCTTTCACTGCGTCTTGGAGCCCTTGACTACTATCATCTCTTTCACTGCGTCTTGGAGCCCAGGACTTCTATCATCTCTTTCACTGCGTCTTGGAGCCCATGACTTCTATCATCTCTTTCACTGCGTCTTGGAGCCCATGACTACTGTCATCTCTTTCACTGCGTCTTGGAGCCCATGACTTCTATCATCTCTTTCACTGCGTCTTGGAGCCCTTGACTACTATCATCTCTTTCACTGCGTCTTGGAGCCCATGACTTCTATCATCTCTTTCACTGCGTCTTGGAGCCCATGACTTCTATCATCTCTTTCACTGCGTCTTGGAGCCCAGGACTTCTATCTTTCACTGCGTCTTGGAGCCCATGACTACTGTCATCTCTTTCACTGCGTCTTGGAGCCCAGGACTTCTATCATCTCTTTCACTGCGTCTTGGAGCCCACTACTACTATCATCTCTTTCACTGCGTCTTGGAGCCCATGACTTCTATCATCTCTTTCACTGCGTCTTGGAGCCCTTGACTTCTATCATCTCTTTCACTGCGTCTTGGAGCCCATGACTTCTATCATCTCTTTCACTGCGTCTTGGAGCCCAGGACTTCTATCTTTCACTGCGTCTTGGAGCCCATGACTACTGTCATCTCTTTCACTGCGTCTTGGAGCCCAGGACTTCTATCATCTCTTTCACTGCGTCTTGGAGTCCATGACTTCTATCATCTCTTTCACTACGTCTTGGAGTCCTTGACTACTATCATCTCTTTCACTGCGTCTTGGAGCCCTTGACTTCTATCATCTCTTTCACTGCGTCTTGGAGCCCATGACTTCTATCATCTCTTTCACTGCGTCTTGGAGTCCATGACTTCTATCATCTCTTTCACTATGTCTTGGAGCCCTTGACTTCTATCATCTCTTTCACTGCGTCTTGGAGCCCAGGACTTCTATCATCTCTTTCACTGTGTCTTGGAGCCCACTACTACTATCATCTCTTTCACTGCGTCTTGGAGTCCACTACTACTATCATCTCTTTCACTGCGTCTTGGAGTCCACTACTACTATCATCTCTTTCACTGCGTCTTGGAGTCCATGACTTCTGTCATCTCTTTCACTGCGTCTTGGAGTCCAGGACTTATGTCATCTCTTTCACTTCGTCTTGGAGCCAACGACTACTATCATCTCTTTCACTGCGTCTTGGAGCCCAGGACTTCTATCATCTCTTTCACTGCGTCTTGGAGCCCGTGACTACTGTCATCTCTTTCACTGCGTCTTGGAGCCCAGGACTTCTATCATCTCTTTCACTGCGTCTTGGAGCCCATGACTACTGTCATCTCTTTCACTGCGTCTTGGAGCCCACGACTACTGTCATCTCTTTCACTGCGTCTTGGAGCCCAGGACTTCTATCATCTCTTTCACTGCGTCTTGGAGCCCACGACTACTATCATCTCTTTCACTGCGTCTTGGAGCCCACTACTACTATCCTCTCTTTCACTGCGTCTTGGAGTCCATGACTTCTGTCATCTCTTTCACTGCGTCTTGGAGTCCAGGACTTATGTCATCTCTTTCACTGCGTCTTGGAGCCCACGACTACTATCATCTCTTTCACTGCGTCTTGGAGCCCAGGACTTCTATCATCTCTATCACTGCGTCTTGGAGCCCATGACTACTGTCATCGCTTTCACTGCGTCTTGGAGCCCAGGACTTCTATCATCTCTTTCACTGCGTCATGGAGCCCATGACTACTGTCATCTCTTTCAATGCGTCTTGGAGCCCACGACTTCTGCCATCTCTTTCACTGCGTCTTGGAGCCCTTGACTTCTGCCATCTCTTTCACTGCTTCTTAGAGCCCATGACTTCTATCATCTCTTTCACTGCGTCTTGGAGCCCATGACTTCTATCATCTCTTTCACTGCGTCTTGGAGCCCACGACTTCTGCCATCTCTTTCACTGCGTCTTGGAGCCCTTGACTTCTGCCATCTCTTTCACTGCTTCTTAGAGCACATGACTTCTATCATCTCTTTCACTGCGTCTTGGAGCCCATGACTTCTGCCATCTCTTTCACTGCGTCTTGGAGCCCATGACTTCTGTCATCTCTTTCACTGCGTCTTGGAGCCCATGACTTCTGTCATCTCTTTCACTGCGTCTTGGAGCCCATGACTTCTGTCATCTCTTTCACTGCGTCTTGGAACCCATGACTTCTGTCATCTCTTTCACTGCGTCTTGGAACCATGACTTCTATCATCTCTTTCACTGCGTCTTGGAGCCTTTGACTTCTGCCATCTCTTTCACTGCGTCCTGGAGCCCATGACTTCTGCCATCTCTTTCACTGCGTCTTGGAGCCCATGACTTATGTCATCTCTTTCACTGTGTCTTGGAGCCCATGACTTCTGTCATCACTTTCACTGCGTCTTGGAGCCCATGACTTCTGTCATATCTTTCACTGCGTCTTGGAGCCCAGGACTTATGTCATCTCTTTCACTGTGTCTTGGAGTCCCGACTTACTGTCATCTCTTTCACTGCGTCTTGGAGCCCTTGACTTCTGCCATCTCTTTCACTGCGTCTTGGAGCCCACGACTACTGTCATCTCTTTCACTGCGTCTTGGAGCCCATGACTTATGTCATCTCTTTCACTGCGTCTTGGAGTCCATTACTTTTCTTGTTAGTATGAGAGATTAACGACTTACAATATGTGAACAATCTTATATATTAGTGGATGTGTAAGAAACAAGGACAATAAACATTGTTGTCATGTGATTTTATTTTGAGTTGTCTGCAGAGACAACTTGTGTGAAAGTGCTTTAGTTTTATAATACCAACTTCTACTACTTCTTCTTCTTCTTTGCGTTCGGTCTTTACCACCAATTTTAATCACTCTTTGTGATATGTTTGATCTTTGCCAAGAACGTGTATACGTTGCACTTTGTTTTGGTAGGCCCCTAAACGCATAGATTTCTACACGTTTAGGACACATGCATCCGATTTCAGACAATAATAGCAACTAATATCACACTTGATGTCAAATGTCACCAAATCCAATGATCTAATTGGTGTTGATTGTTGAGTCAATATCCTAAAAAGCGTTAATGAGATCCTTTAGTATGTTACATCTATCTATAAGAAATATTCTCTCTACAGACGCATTGGAAGTCAGATCACTATCTATATTCAACACAATAGACAATAGATTCACATAAGATTCTGGAGATTTTAGCTAGCAGCATCTCAGCTTATTATTACTGTCTGTATAAGAGATTCACGTGAGATTTTGAAGGCATAATGTTACTATAATATTATATGGCCCTTTTCATCTTTACAGACGGTCAATAGGCAAGTGTTTTACTGTGACAACTTCTGAGTTTTCGCTTTTCTCTCTTGTCGTTCAGCTCGTACATAAGTCTCTTCTCAAAAGACTCTGTGCCCTTCCGTAATTTGGCTTTCCACACAACTCTGTCATCAGCTAATTCCTCCCATGTGGGATCTATAGAAAAGTTTTTCATTGAGGCTTTGCAGACATCTTTATATCTGAGCAGTGGTCTGCCCTGGTGCCTCTTCCTCCGAAAGTTCACAGAACAACATTTGTTTTGGTATGCGATAAGTTTCCATTCTTCTAACATGTCCCAACCATCTTAGTCGTCTACTGCTGAGCATGCCCATGATGGAAGGCAGATTTGCATGTTGTAGTACTTCAGAGTTGGTTATCTTGTCGTACCACCTGATGTTCATAATCTTGCGGAGACATCGAAAGTGAAAGATGTTAAGTCTCCTCTCATGTCTTGAGTAGGCTGTCCATGTTTCTCAGCCATATAGTAAAGAACTAATTACACAGGCTCGATATATTTGAGTCTTCGTCTGCAATGTCAATTTTTGTTGTCCCACGCTCGCTTTGATAGTATGCCGAATATTACTATAATATTACCCACAGATATAACAAACAAAATGAAGGCATAATGTTACTATAATATTACCCACAGATATAACAAACAAAATGATGACATAATGTTACTATAATATTACCCACAGATATAACAAACAAAATGATGGCATAATGTTACTATAATATTACCCACAGATATAACAAACAAGATGAAGGCATAATGTTACTATAATATTACCCAAAGATATAACAAACAAAATGAAGGCATAATGTTATTATAATATTACCCACATATATTTTTTTTTCGATCCAGAAGCACTTGAGCTTTTCAGCTCTTCGGCTCAGTGCCATGGACATCGTAACCTTCGGTTCGGTGCCACGAACACCGTAAATCTGGGGAATCTGTGGCTTTTTCTGCCATCCGCGGAATTGAACCTGCACACACAGAGGGATAGTCACCCGTAGTCCAACGCACTATGAACACGCTGGGCAGACGGGCACCCAAAGATATAACAAACAAAATGATGGCATAATGTTACTATAATATTACCCAAAGATATAACAAACAAAATGATGGCATAATGTTACTATAATATTACCCAAAGATATAACAAACAAAATGATGGCATAATGTTACTATAATATTACCCAAAGATATAACAAACAAAATGATGGCATAATGTTACTATAATATTACCCACAGATATAACAAACAAAATGATGGCATAATGTTACTATAATATTACACACAGATATAACAAACAAAATGATGGCATAATGTTACTTTAATATTACCCAAAGATATAACAAACAAAATGAAGGCATAATGTTACTATAATATTACACACAGATATAACAAACAAAATGAAGGCATAATGTTACTATAATATTACACACAGATATAACAAACAAAATGATGGCATAATGTTACTATAATATTACCCAAAGATATAACAAACAAAATGAAGGCATAATGTTACTATAATATTACACACAGATATAACAAACAAAATGAAGGCATAATGTTACTATAATATTACACACAGATATAACAAACAAAATGAAAGCATAATGTTACTATAATATTACACACAGATATAACAAACAAAATGATGGCATAATGTTACTATAATATTACCCAAAGATATAACAAACAAAATGAAGGCATAATGTTACTATAATATTACACACAGATATAACAAACAAAATGAAGGAATAATGTTACTATAATATTACACACAGATATAACAAACACAATGATGGCATAATGTTACTATAATATTACCCAAAGATATAACAAACAAAATGATGGCATAATATTACTATAATATTACACACAGATATAACAAACAAAATGAAGGCATAATGTTACTATAATATTACACACAGATATAACAAACAAAATGAAAGCATAATGTTACTATAATATTACACACAGATATAACAAACAAAATGAAGGCATAATGTTACTATAATATTACACACAGATATAACAAACAAAATGATGGCATAATGTTACTATAATATTACACACAGATATAACAAACAAAATGATGGCATAATGTTACTATAATATTACCCAAAGATATAACAAACAAAATGATGGCATAATGTTACTATAATATTACCCAAAGATATAACAAACAAAATGATGGCATAATGTTACTATAATATTACCTCACAGATATAAAAACAAAATGAAGGCATAATGTTACTATAATATTACACACAGATATAACAAACAAAATGAAGGCATAATGTTACTATAATATTACCCACAGATATAACAAACAAAATGAAGGCATAATGTTACTATAATATTACACACAGATATAACAAACAAAATGATGACATAATGTTACTATAATATTACACACAGATATAACAAACAAAATGAAGGCATAATGTTACTATAATATTACACATAGATATAACAAACAAAATGATGGCATAATGTTACTATAATATTACACACAGATATAACAAACAAAATGATGGCATAATGTTACTATAATATTACCCAAAGATATAACAAACAAAATGATGGCATAATGTTACTATAATATTACACACAGATATAACAAATAAAATGATGGCATAATGTTACTATAATATTACCCACAGATATAACAAACAAAATGATGGCATAATGTTACTATAACATTACCAAAGATATAACAAACAAAATGAAGATGATAATCCAGTTATGAAACTGGATGCAACGACGTACACATTTTTGTCTTCTATTTAATCAGTGTTATCGATGAAATCCACACAGAAACAGCGAAAATTGTGCCAAAGTTTGAATATTCTCATGTGCTATTCTTCTTTGTGTTGCAACTTATATCTAATTTTTCTAATATGTTTATTGTACATTTTAAATCATATTTATTCTTCTCTTCTTTCTTTGAAAGCTTCATATCGACTACTTGTTTACCATTCTGTGTGATTTATATGCGATCTGAACCTAAGAGCGATTGTACGTTGTGCCAGTTATGTGCCTAAAAGTAGACCAGCACATCCGATTTCTGCGATGCTGTTTATTTACTAGGATAGCTTCCCTAGGTCCTACATCAATCACCTCTTACGACATGCCTTGTAGGTTGTAGTGATACTATTCTTTGCTTCCATTGCTCGCTCGTCTCTTACGACATGTCTTGTAGGTTGTAGTGATACTATTCTTTGCTTCCATTGCTCGCTCGTCTCTTACGACATGTCTTGTAGGTTGTAGTGATACTATTCTTTGCTTCCATTGCTCGCTCGTCTCTTACGACATGTCTTGTAGGTTGTAGTGATACTATTCTTTGCTTCCATTGCGGGCCCTGGCACTATGCGGGTGATATTTTATATTATACTCATGTACAATTTATATCATATTTATGCTATACTCATGTCCAATTTATATAATATTTATATTATACCCATGTACAATTTATATAATATGTATACTATACTCATGTACAATTTATATAATATTTATACTATACTCATGTACAATTTATATAATATTTATAATATAATACTCATGTACAATTTATATAATATTTATACTATACTCATGTACAATTTATATAACATTTCAACTAGGTTAATGTAACAACATATGACCTATCATTCTCATGCACTCCCAATTATGTCCCCACTAGATACAATCAAACAAAACAGAAGAAAGAATTTAGGCAAAAGTTACATGGTAATAGAAACACATGAATATTTGACTGACTACGGAATAAGAAATGCTAATAGACGGTGACAATAATAGAACAACAACTTGATGGAAGAGCTAAACTATTAACAAGTGTTGATGACAATAATAGAACAACAACTTGATGGAAGAGCTAAACTATTAACAAGTGTTGATGACAATAATAGAACAACAACTTGATGGAAGAGCTAAACTATTAACAAGTGTTGATGACAATAATAGAACAACAACTTGATGGAAGAGCTAAACTATTAACAAGTGTTGATGACATTCTAGTATATAGAGAGGGGAAAGATAGGGATGAGATTGCCGGTGGGATATGGGTGGACTTGACCACATCACAGACTTGTGTGATGTCTCTGAGCAACTAGTCAATCCTATAAAATCAACAGTAACATGGTTCTCTTAATCATTGTATAACGCATGACGCCTGTTGTGTTAGACTGTGCAGTGTTGATATATAACGCATGTACGCCTGTTGTGTTAGACTGTGCAGTGTTGATATATAACGCATGTACGCCTGTTGTGTTAGACTGTGCAGTGTTGATATATAACGCATGTACGACTGTTGTGTTAGACTGTGCAGTGTTGATATATAACGCATGTACGACTGTTGTGTTAGACTGTGCAGTGTTGATATATAACGCATGTACGCCTGTTGTGTTAGACTGTGCAGTGTTGATATACAAAGCTAATTGATTAAATTGATCTGTGAAATTTGACGGCAGGTTGTTTTCGGGACCATGTTGAACATGTTCATCGTCGGCAGTACATGTTGAAGCAATGAGTTAGGCGACTGCAAATATCGAACAACTGGTTCATGTCAGCACTGTACATGCCTGGTATTCACATGTGATTATGAGATGCAAATATAGACTGAAGATGCTTAGTAAGTCTGTATCATCCTGGATTATGCTAAGCGTGACTCTCAGGATGAGAGTTTTCCAGATCACAATGGAAAAATGTAGTAATCAATCTGGATATGTAGGTACTCATGATGAGGTTTCCTATTTTCAATGGAAAATGAGAATCAAGATAGTAGACATATGCCTATTTTAAATGAAATCAAGATAGCTAGAGATATGCCTATTTTAAAATGAAATCAAGATAGCTAGAGTATATGCCTATTTTAAAATGAAATCAAGATAGCTAGAGTATATGTCTATTTTAAAATGAAATCAAGATAGCTAGAGTATATGCCTATTTTAAAATGAAATCAAGATAGCTAGAGCATATGCCTATTTTAAAATGAAATCAAGATAGCTAGAGCATATGCCTATTTTAAAATGAAATCAAGATAGCTAGAGCATATGCCTATTTTAAAATGAAATCAAGATAGCTAGAGCATATGCCTATTTTAAAATGAAATCAAGATAGCTAGAGCATATGCCTATTTTAAAATGAAATCAAGATAGCTAGAGCATATGCCTATTTTAAAATGAAATCAAGATAGCTAGAGCATATGCCTATTTTAAAATGAAATCAAGATAGCTAGAGCATATGCCTATTTTAAAATGAAATCAAGATAGCTAGAGCATATGCCTATTTTAAAATGAAATCAAGATAGCTAGAGCATATGCCTATTTTAAAATGAAATCAAGATAGCTAGAGTATATGCCTATTTTAAAATGAAATCAAGATAGCTAGAGTATATGCCTATTTTAAAATGAAATCAAGATAGCTAGAGTATATGCCTATTTTAAAATGAAATCAAGACGCTAAGCTATTTTAAAATGAAATCAAGATAGCTAGAGTATATGCCTATTTTAAAATGAAATCAAGACAGCTAGAGAGTATATGCCTATTTTAAAATGAAATCAAGATAGCTAGAGTATATGCCTATTTTAAAATGAAATCAAGATAGCTAGAGTATATGCCTATTTTAAAATGAAATCAAGATAGCTAGAGTATATGCCTATTTTAAAATGAAATCACGATAGCTAGAGCATATGCCTATTTTAAAATGAAATCAAGATAGCTAGAGTATATGCCTATTTTAAAATGAAATCACGATAACTAGAGCATATGCCTATTTTAAAATGAAATCACGATAGCTAGAGCATATGCCTATTTTAAAATGAAATCAAGATAGCTAGAGAGTATATGCCTATTTTAAAATGAAATCAAGATAGCTAGAGAGTATATGCCTATTTTAAAATGAAATCACGATGGCTAGAGAGTATATGAATATTTTAAAATGAAATCAAGATAGCTAGAGAGTATATGAATATTTTAAAATGAAATCAAGATAGCTAGAGAGTATATGAATATTTTAAAATGAAATCAAGATAGCTAGAGAGTATATGCCTATTTTAAAATGAAATCAAGATAGCTAGAGTATATGCCTATTTTAAAATGAAATCAAGATAGCTAGAGAGTATATGCCTATTTTAAAATGAAATCAAGATAGCTAGAGTATATGCCTATTTTAAAATGAAATCACGATAGCTAGAGCATATGCCTATTTTAAAATGAAATCAAGATAGCTAGAGTATATGCCTATTTTAAAATGAAATCACGATAACTAGAGCATATGCCTATTTTAAAATGAAATCACGATAGCTAGAGCATATGCCTATTTTAAAATGAAATCAAGATAGCTAGAGTATATGCCTATTTTAAAATGAAATCAAGATAGCTAGAGTATATGCCTATTTTAAAATGAAATCACGATAGCTAGAGAGTATATGAATATTTTAAAATGAAATCAAGATAGCTAGAGAGTATATGAATATTTTAAAATGAAATCAAGATAGCTAGAGAGTATATGAATATTTTAAAATGAAATCAAGATAGCTAGAGAGTATATGCCTATTTTAAAATGAAATCACGATAGCTAGAGAGTATATGCCTATTTTAAAATGAAATCAAGATAGCTAGAGAGTATATGAATATTTTAAAATGAAATCAAGATAGCTAGAGAGTATATGAATATTTTAAAATGAAATCAAGATAGCTAGAGAGTATATGAATATTTTAAAATGAAAGAAGATAGTTAGAGAGTATATGAATATTTTAAAATGAGTTCTTCTTCTTATTCGAAAGCTCCATATCGATTATTTGTTAAATCCCTATTATTGCATTATATGTGATCTGAGCCTAAGAGAGATTGTACGTTGTGCGTAATGCGCTTACAAGTAGGTCAGCACATGCAATTTCTGCAACACTTTTTCTTTACAAGGGTAGCTTCCCTAAACCCTACTTCAGTCATCTCTTACGACATGCCTTGTACGTTGCAGTGTTACTGTTCTTTGCTCCCCTTGTGAGCCCCAGCAACACACGAGCGAAAATAAGTGCTACCAAGAATCATTCACTGCACGAAGTGCTCAGCATGAAAATTGAAGATCGGTTAAAGCGGAACAAATCGTGGGTTAGCCGTGTTTCAGACACTGTTTGGCTGGTATGCGGGCTCACGAAGTGCTCAGCATGAAAATTGAAGATCGGTTAAAGCGGAACAAATCGTGGGTTAGCCGTGTTTCAGACACTGTTTGGCTGGTATGCGGGCTCACGAAGTGCTCAGCATGAAAATTGAAGATCGGTTAAAGCGGAACAAATCGTGGGTTAGCCGTGTTTCAGACACTGTTTGGCTGGTATGCGGGCTCACGAAGTGCTCAGCATGAAAATTGAAGATCGGTTAAAGCGGAACAAATCGTGGGTTAGCCGTGTTTCAGACACTGTTTGGCTGGTATGCGGGCTCACGAAGTGCTCAGCATGAAAATTGAAGATCGGTTAAAGCGGAACAAATCGTGGGTTAGCCATGTTTCAGACACTGTTTGGCTGGTATGCGGGCTCACGAAGTGCTCAGCATGAAAATTGAAGATCGGTTAAAGCGGAACAAATCGTGGGTTAGCCGTGTTTCAGACACTGTTTGGCTGGTATGCGGGCTCACGAAGTGCTCAGCATGAAAATTGAAGATCGGTTAAAGCGGAACAAATCGTGGGTTAGCCGTGTTTCAGACACTGTTTGGCTGGTATGCGGGCTCACGAAGTGCTCAGCATGAAAATTGAAGATCGGTTAAAGCGGAACAAATCGTGGGTTAGCCGTGTTTCAGACACTGTTTGGCTGGTATGCGGGCTCACGAAGTGCTCAGCATGAAAATTGAAGATCGGTTAAAGCGGAACAAATCGTGGGTTAGCCGTGTTTCAGACACTGTTTGGCTGGTATGCGGGCTCACGAAGTGCTCAGCATGAAAATTGAAGATCGGTTAAAGCGGAACAAATCGTGGGTTAGCCATGTTTCAGACACTGTTTGGCTGGTATGCGGGCTCACGAAGTGCTCAGCATGAAAATTGAAGATCGGTTAAAGCGGAACAAATCGTGGGTTAGCCGTGTTTCAGACACTGTTTGGCTGGTATGCGGGCTCACGAAGTGCTCAGCATGAAAATTGAAGATCGGTTAAAGCGGAACAAATCGTGGGTTAGCCGTGTTTCAGACACTGTTTGGCTGGTATGCGGGCTCACGAAGTGCTCAGCATGAAAATTGAAGATCGGTTAAAGCGGAACAAATCGTGGGTTAGCCGTGTTTCAGACACTGTTTGGCTGGTATGCGGGCTCACGAAGTGCTCAGCATGAAAATTGAAGATCGGTTAAAGCGGAACAAATCGTGGGTTAGCCGTGTTTCAGACACTGTTTGGCTGGTATGCGGGCTCACGAAGTGCTCAGCATGAAAATTGAAGATCGGTTAAAGCGGAACAAATCGTGGGTTAGCCGTGTTTCAGACACTGTTTGGCTGGTATGCGGGCTCACGAAGTGCTCAGCATGAAAATTGAAGATCGGTTAAAGCGGAACAAATCGTGGGTTAGCCGTGTTGCAGACACACTGTTTGGCTGGTATGCGGGCTCACGAAGTGCTCAGCATGAAAATTGAAGATCGGTTAAAGCGGAACAAATCGTGGGTTAGCCGTGTTTCAGACACTGTTTGGCTGGTATGCGGGCTCACGAAGTGCTCAGCATGAAAATTGAAGATCGGTTAAAGCGGAACAAATCGTGGGTTAGCCGTGTTTCAGACACTGTTTGGCTGGTATGCGGGCTCACGAAGTGCTCAGCATGAAAATTGAAGATCGGTTAAAGCGGAACAAATCGTGGGTTAGCCGTGTTTCAGACACTGTTTGGCTGGTATGCGGGCTCACGAAGTGCTCAGCATGAAAATTGAAGATCGGTTAAAGCGGAACAAATCGTGGGTTAACCGTGTTGCAGACACACTGTTTGGCTGGTATGCGGGCTCACGAGTTCTTCCCTGGGAAAGAATTGATACCGGTGCCTTCAATATTCGGGAACACCTTGTCAACTATCATTCGATTAGACAAAGATTGCGGAGAGTGGAATCATGGGGGTAGGGGTGGGGTGGATGCAGACGTCACGAGCATAATTAATATAAACTGTAAGGAAAGTGGCACTGTAATCAACACGGATTAAAGCCGAAGCCGAAGGATTGACTTCATTGCACCGGGTTACCCCATATGGCTCGGTCCCTCTCCGCAGAAATGGCACGCCACCTGCCGAGAGTATTGCACAAAGCACGAACTCCGTAGCTCCGGCAACAATCCTAGGGGTCTCTGGAAAAACTGCACTCGTGAACAGAAGGCCGCGGTCCGGATTCGAACCCACGACCTTCGACTCGCAAGGCAAAGGGCTTAACCACTCAGCCACAATCAACACGGAGATATCGGTAGTTCTCCACCACAAGTCTGCATGGACTTTCTTTGCAAGCACATACAGCAGAAAGGTCAAGGAAGCTAGTGGTATATTTAGTATAACTACGGGCCGAAGGGCAAGAGCTCAAGTGCCGCTAGATCATTGAAGAAGAAGTATAACTACAAATAGTATGTTAATGGAAATATTGGTGCTGACTTAAGGCACTACTTGACTTGAGTCACAAAACTACACTAATGCATGCATTGTGAGTGATTCATTGAGTGTGATCCATAAGTTCTGTGCAAGTTCTGTGCAAGCCTCAACAATTCGCAGAATAAAATTCATCTTCGTTCTGGGGCACATGGGTGCCGAGAAAATGAGAAAGCAGACAGGCTGGCTAGCTCTGTTACCATATCGGAGGGTAAGCCAGGGGATAGAATTTAAATTCTGAACGCCCTCAGAGATTGTGGCCGCAGAGTGGACTTTCATCTAAACCAATGAATGTCAACGGCTAGATTGCAAGAGCTTATATTGAAGATTGGAATGACCAGAACAAGAGCGGCGCAACAGGAATATCAGTAGGTTCTCAATCAACATTGAAATGGAACGGTTAGTTGAGGTACGCTGTTGAAGATATTGCGAAGGAGATCGAAGCACATATAGACATGTCCTGGGTGCAATGAAGATATTGCGAAGGAGATCGAAGCACATATAGACATGTCCTGGGTGCAATGAAGATATTGCGAAGGAGATCGAAGCACATATAGACATGTCCTGGGTGCAATGAAGATATTGCGAAGGAGATCAAAGCACATATAGACATGTCCTGGGTGCAATGAAGATATTGCGAAGGAGATCAAAGCACATATAGACATGTCCTGGGTGCAATGAAGATATTCCAAACTGAAATACAATTTAAATGATGACCATGGTGATGGATATGGGTACCGTGTTAGCACAGGGAAAGTACGCTTGCTTGGTAAACGCTTGGGTCACAGGTTCAATATTCCACGTTGGGGTGGGATTTTGTTCATGAGATTTAAAGATGAACCTGGATAAGATCATCTCCAGAAATGTAATGTGTCCCCTAGAGGCAGATCTACAGTTGGATTATTTGATCTATCGTTGGATTGTTTGATCTATCGTTGGATTATTTGATCTATCGTTGGATTATTTGATCTATCGTTGGATTATTTGATCTATCGTTGGATTGTTCGATCTACCGTTGGATTGTTCGATCTACCGTTGGATTGTTCGATCTACAGTTGGATTGTTCGATCTACAGTTGAATTGTTTGATCTACAGTTGGATTGTTCGATCTACAGTTGGATTGTTCGATCTACAATTGATTTGTTCGATCTACAGTTGGATTGTTCGATCTACAGTTGGATTGTTCGATCTACAGTTGATTTGTTCGATCTACAGTTGGATTGTTTGATCTACAGTTGGATTGTTCGATCTACAGTTGGATTGTTCGATCTACAGTTGATTTGTTCGATCTACAGTTGGATTGTTCGATCTACAGTTGGATTGTTCGATCTACAGTTGGATTGTTCGATCTACAGTTGGACTGTTCGATCTACAGTTGGATTGTTCGATCTACAGTTGGATTGTTCGATCTACAGTTGGATTGTTTGATCTACAGTTGGATTGTTCGATCTACAGTTGGATTGTTTGATCTACAGTTGGATTGTTCGATCTACAGTTGGATTGTTTGATCTACCGTTGGATTGTTTGATTCACAGTTGGATTGTTTGATCTACCGTTGGATTGTTTGATCTACAGTTGAATTGTTTGATCCACATTTGGATTGTTCGATTCACAGTTGGACTGTTGGATCCACAGCGGGACTGTGAGGTTTCCTACAGCAACTGGCTCTCGTGCTGACCAAAGCTCATTTGAGTTCCAGAGAAACAATTGGAACTAAAGACCATCAACGTCTGCCGCTAGTCATAGACCGGAAATAACACCAAATTCCCAAAAGTACCACATAACAAGAAAAAGATTTTCCTTTTTTCCCATTTTTTGTGATGATGATTAAAGTTATTATGACGTTGATAATGATGAAGATGACTATAAATGTTTTAACAATTTTACAGAGAACAGACAAAACACAGTTGTTATGACCTGTGTATGCAAATAAGGTCACGAAAATAGAGCAGATTGTGTTTGCAGCTCGCGCAAGCTCTCAATACGAGAGTTGGCATGCGCACTTAACCAGGAAGAAGAGTTGCACGAGCGTGATAAGAAGGAAGTACTAGAGAAACGTTGAAGTGGTACACAAGTTATCCTCTTGACCAAAATGGGATGTGCTATTTTGGATGGGATGGGTCTACCTCTACAACAGCAGCGCATATATGGTTGCTAGAAGACGGTGCACACTAGCTCGCGCTGGCGGCGAGCAACAGTCTAGTTCTTTACCTGGTATTTATAACACTCTCTTCACTGTCTGCGTTATATGTGCTCCAGTTTACTACTGTCGAACCTACTCGCCTTCCCCGTGCTTGAACTATGTTTTACTAGCAAACAATCTAGCTTGATGTTCATGTAATAAGAAAGTCTAGAAATTATTGTTTAGCTGTACGCTACAGATATCGATACTGATCTTATATCGTATACATGGAGATGTGCTACTCAAATAAAGTACACACACACACACACACAGACAAATGAGGGGGGAAAGGGTTCTTCGTGACGAAGTAGTTATATGACGTTTAACTTCTCCTGTGCATTTTTTTCCGGAGATCCCTAGGATTGTTGTTTGAGCTACGGAGTTAGTGCTTTGTACAACACTCTCGACAGGTGGGTTGCAATCTCTGCCGAAGGGGACTGAGCCATATGGGGAAACCCGGTGCAATGAAGTCAATTCTTTACCGTTAGACACACGAAAATAATATTGTGATTAGCGATTGATTGATTGATTGATTGAGTGATTGATTAGGTGACATCTACACATCCAAGGACCGGATGTAATGAATCTCTAACATTCCTTATTCAATGTTATAAACATAAATTTGTATCAAATTGTTCGTTTGTCATCTCCTCCATTACTATCGTAAGTTGATTGTTTTCTTTTACCTGCTCATCCTTCTTTACCATTGAGTTTGATTTTCAGCACATTGTCATATCTCATTGATTTGTCATCAGTACGTGTTTACTATCTATTTGTCATCAGTACGTGTTTACTATCTATTTGTCATCAGTACGTGTTTACTATCTATTTGTCATCAGTACGTGTTTACTATCTATTTGTCATCAGTACGTGTTTACTATCTATTTGTCATCAGTACGTGTTTACTATCTATTTGTCATCAGGGTATCGTGTTTTACTATTCGTTTTCTTCACTGAGTTTTTAAAACATCTTATTTGTCATATGTAGAGTATGATGGATTGTGGGATCACGTGACGTACATATCTCTTGTACAGTACGATGTTTCTGCCCTAGTTTTCATAGTACTGTTTCTATCTCTTTTCAGTCACTTGTACGGTGCCTTTAAACTATCATATTTTCATATCTTTACTATCTATTTGTCATCACGTACGTGTTTACTATCTATTTGTCATCACGTACGTGTTTACTATCTATTTGTCATCAGTACGTGTTTACTATCTATTTGTCATCAGTACGTGTTTACTATCTATTTGTCATCAGTACGTGTTTACTATCTATTTGTCATCAGTACGTGTTTACTATCTATTTGTCATCACGTACGTGTTTACTATCTATTTGTCATCAGTACGTGTTTACTATCTATTTGTCATCAGTACGTGTTTACTATCTATTTGTCATCAGTACGTGTTTACTATCTATTTGTCATCAGTACGTGTTTACTATCTATTTGTCATCAGTACGTGTTTACTATCTATTTGTCATCACGTACGTGTTTACTATCTATTTGTCATCAGTACGTGTTTACTATCTATTTGTCATCAGTACGTGTTTACTATCTATTTGTCATCAGTACGTGTTTACTATCTATTTGTCATCAGTACGTGTTTACTATCTATTTGTCATCAGTACGTGTTTACTATCTATTTGTCATCAGTACGTGTTTACTATCTATTTGTCATCAGTACGTGTTTACTATCTATTTGTCATCAGTACGTGTTTACTATCTATTTGTCATCAGTACGTGTTTACTATCTATTTGTCATCAGTACGTGTTTACTATCTATTTGTCATCAGTACGTGTTTACTATCTATTTGTCATCAGTACGTGTTTACTATCTATTTGTCATCAGTACGTGTTTACTATCTATTTGTCATCAGTACGTGTTTACTATCTATTTGTCATCAGTACGTGTTTACTATCTATTTGTCATCAGTACGTGTTTACTATCTATTTGTCATCAGTACGTGTTTACTATCTATTTGTCATCAGTACGTGTTTACTATCTATTTGTCATCAGTACGTGTTTACTATCTATTTGTCATCAGTACGTGTTTACTATCTATTTGTCATCAGTACGTGTTTACTATCTATTTGTCATCAGTACGTGTTTACTATCTATTTGTCATCAGTACGTGTTTACTATCTATTTGTCATCAGTACGTGTTTACTATCTATTTGTCATCAGTACGTGTTTACTATCTATTTGTCATCAGTACGTGTTTACTATCTATTTGTCATCAGTACGTGTTTACTATCTATTTGTCATCAGTACTTGTTTACTATCTATTTGTCATCAGTACGTGTTTACTATCTATTTGTCATCAGTACGTGTTTACTATCTATTTGTCATCAGTACGTGTTTACTATCTATTTGTCATCAGTACGTGTTTACTATCTATTTGTCATCAGTACGTGTTTACTATCTATTTGTCATCAGTACGTGTTTACTATCTATTTGTTGACTATATTCATTGGTTCCGGTGTTCTTCACCTGGAGTTCCGGTGTTCTTCACCTGCAGTTCCGGTGTTCTTCACCTGGAGTTCCGGTGTTCTTCACCTGCAGTTCCGGTGTTCTTCACCTGGAGTTCCGGTGTTCTTCACCTGCAGTTCCGGTGTTCTTCACCTGGAGTTCCGGTGTTCTTCACCTGCAGTTCCGGTGTTCTTCACCTGGAGTTCCGGTGTTCTTCACCTGCAGTTCCGGTGTTCTTCACCTGGAGTTCCGGTGTTCTTCACCTGGAGTTCTTAGAACATCTTATTCACTTGTAGTACATATGCTGAGAGAAGGAATGGGATGGGGAGTGTGGGGGATACTAGAGAACGAACAAATATCTCTTGTTTAACAACGATCTTTCTGTCCTAGAGTTTTCATTTATTACTCTCTCTCTCTCTCTCTCTCTCTCTCGTGCCTTGTTAACCCCGGTTTGAGGCCTTCAACCAACTCATGCGATATTTTCATATCTTTAGTTAACTCCTGCAACTCCATCCACCTCTTCCGTATTTAGTTACAGTTATTCTTTAAATATTTGACTTTTTCATGGTTGATTGGATTTTGTGGGTAAAGTTTTCTACCGGATGGGGTAGCCAGCCCCAGGTCGAACCCTACCTCAGTTGCCGCTTACTCAGTTATCGCATTGTTACTATTCTTTGCTTCCCTTGTGCAGGACTCCTACAAGAAACGGACGAGTGTAAGTTACTTTACCCTGTTGAAATATAACTCTTCGTTGTCCTTGTCTTACTACTTTCACAGTATTCTCATTAGAGTATATATGGTTGTTCTAACTGCAGTGTGAGGCAGGGTACCACCAAGACGAAGGTGGCAGCAGGATCCCAAAAGAGGTCTTGAACATGACACTGGAGGAAGCAGGAGACTTTCTCTAAAAGAAACAGAAAGATTTTGCATGCAGGGCTGTGATGAAAGCAACGTTCTGCAAAAAACATGCTACTTGATGATAGTTATGTACATTCGATGTGTTTTCTCTGAATAATTTACTATCACAGTATTGTAAAAACAACATACACCTCTGATCTTGAATAAGAGAAACATTCATTGATTTCCTATTTTTATCGATAGTTTCATAGAGAATGATGATGTATAAACAACTACACATCATACGGGGAGGCTGAACTTCTTCTTCTTCTTTAGCGATCTATGGTCATGTGCTTAATTTACTGTGGATCATAAACTGAGCAGTCGACTTCAGGTCTATCAGGTTTCCCCAAAGCTTAGTTTTCAGGTCGACTGCTTGTTTTTTCTCAGCTCACCCAGGAGAGGACAGTCTTGCAGGATATGCTCAGTGTCTGTTCCAGCTGCTGACACTGGCAGAAGCTGTTTGACTTATTCTAGTCTATATAAGTGTTTGTTGAGTCTGCAGTGTCCGGTGAGTAGTCGAAATGTAATGACCTGGTCTGTTCTGCTTAGGTCTTTGAGGAAGTCTTTTCCATAACCGTATCCAGTGTTTTTCTTCCAGTCTACTACCGATTTTCTCTGTATGAGGGTTTTGACCTCTTGAAAAGACAGGGGTTGGTAATTTGCTCTTTGGCACTGCCCTCCTTAGCTAAGACATCGGCACTCTCATTGCCTGCAATGCCACAGTGAGATGGAATCCACTGCAAGTGAATTTCTGCCTTTTCTGAAAGCTGAGCAAGTTCTCTTTTTAGTTTTTGTACTGTGCTGTCAGCGGATTTAGCTTACATGGCTTGTATAGCTGACAGTGAGTCTATAAGAAATACCATCTTTCCTGCAGGTGCTTGCAGCTTATTCATGTGCTGTGCTGCCATCAGAGGGCTAAGAGTTCTGCTTTGTAGTTGGAACATATTCTTCCAGTAGGAGCCGCTAGAGGCACAGTAGTAGCATCTGGGTGCCTAATGTACACTCCTGCTCCACCATTCATCGTTGTCTCCATTGCCGATCCATCTCTCTTCTAGAAACATGTAATGGAGATGTTCCATTGTAGTTGCTGTTTTCACTAGATTAGGCTTGGCATCTTTGTTTAACAATTTAGGGATGGAGGTTGAGAAGTTTAGTTCTACTGAGTCTGGTTCCCAGTGATCAAAAGTAATTTTTCTGGTATGGAATTATTATTTAGTAGTTCCAAGTTTGACTTATCTATTTCTTTTGCTTTATGGTTTAGACTTGTACGCTTTAATCTGTTTTTGTTCTAGCCCCCATTTTTTCATATAGTGGATGGTTAGGCATCCTTTGATCATTTCAGTCTGTAAAATCACTTTTCTCCTTCTTCTGTCTTCAAAGGGCTGGATGTTGGCTGATTTTTCCATTTCTACAATTGGTGTAGATTTGATGGCTCCCAAAATAGTGAGCAGACACCTGTTTTGAGTTTTTTCCAGTATCGATTTGTTTGAATTGGCTGCTGATATCCATGACGACGATGCATATTCGAGGGTCGGTCTAACTGCGCCAGTGTATACCTGACTCAGGATTCGACTATCAGCTCCCTAGGTAGTTCCAGCCAGCTTCCGCATTGCGCTTTGTTTTCTCATAGCCTTTCTGTGTGTTTCCATTATGTGGTGTTTCCATGTCAGACGACTGTCAAGTTTAACTCCCAAAAAGGTTAGAGTATGGGAACGGGAAACGATATCATTGTTTAATTTCAGTCTGAAGTTTTATTCCTTTGTTGACAATGAGAAAGCGTTGCTATAGTTTTGCTCCGGTTTATTTCTAGACCCCATTTACTTGCCCACATTATGACACTGTTCATGCTTTCCTGGAGTTTTTTTTTTTTTTTTTTTCGATCCAGAAGCACTTGAGCTTTTCAGCTCTTCGGCTCGGTGCCATGGACATCGTAACCCTTCGGTTCGTGCCACGAACACCGTGAATCTGGGGAATCTGTGGCTTTTCTGCCTGCCCACGGAATTGAACCCGTACACACAGAGGCTAGTCACCTGACAGTCCAACGCGCTACGAACACGCTAGGCACGCGGGCCTTTCCTGGAGTTTAAAGATGGTAGGACCCAGAAACTTGGAGGTGTTCTATACAGCTAGATCATCAGCATGAAGAGAGTGTGATACATATCTGGGCATAGCTTGTGGCAGATCATTGATATATACCAGGAAAAGCAATGAAACAGTATGCTGCCCTGTGGGACTCCTGCTCTTAATTTGAATCTGGGACTGTGCACTCCATCCAATTTTACAGATGCTTGTCTATGGGTAAGAAGTCTTTTATCCAATAGTAAATTCTATCCCGTATTCCACTGCGTAAGAACTTGAGTAGCAAACTATCTTTCCAGACTTTGTCGTAGACCTTGGACATGTCGAAGAACACTGTGAGGTTTTCTTCTTTCTTGGAAACCATTTTCTATGTCCTGTGTGGGTATGCCACTTGGTCATCAGTGCGTCTATGCTGCCTGTAGCCTGTCTGGGCTGGATCCAGTTTATGGTTGGATTCTAAAAACCACTTGAGTCTAGTGGTTATCACTCTCTCCAGCTGTTTTGTGGTGCAACTTATCAGACTTATTGACCTGTAGCTCTGTTGGTCTTTTTTTTTGTCTTTACCGCTTTTAAAAATTGGTTGGATTGTGGCATTTTTCCAGATGTTTGGGACTCTCCCCAGTCTCCAACTATTGTTAAATATCTGGAGTAGAAGACTGGGCTGTTGGGCCTATTTGTTTGAGCATGTCATTTGATACTCCATCTGGTCCCGGAGCCTTTTTTGGTTTGAACTTTTTTAGTGCTCTCTGCAGCTCAGTCAGTGTGATGTCTACCTCCATAAAAGGTTCCCTTGTTGCTTTTTGAATGTAGCATTTATCTCATTTCTGATTTCTTTCCCTTCCTCCTGACTTATTGAGCATGAGCTTTCTTGATTGTAACACTGGGCCATCAGGGTGGCTGCTCGCTTCCCTGTGAGAAGTTGTTCTCCTTGCTGGAGAGCTGTTTTCCATCTAGATCTAGATGGATTGTCATCGTTCAGGGCTTTTGTAAGTCTCCACAACTTTTGAGTATCCTTTTCCATGTTCAAAGAGGCTGTCTTTTCTTTCCAGGATTTTCTACACTGTTGGTTTCTTTCTCTAACATAGAGGGCCCTTGTTCTATTGTCTTACATTACATTTTGGTCCGTTGGTTCTGGCACTGCAAAGCGAGATATGGAGAACTTCCATCTCTGGTGTCCAATATGGCTTGTAGTTTTTCTCCTCCCTCTGGTATAACCTTTTCCAGCATCTAAAATGGCTTTATTGAATGCACGTGCATCTCTGTCCACTTTTCCTGATTGATTAATTTCTTTACAGTACTTGTCTGCTAGTTCTTGGAATAACTTCCAGTCTGCCTTTTTGTAATTCCAACTAGGTGCAGAGTTTGTAAGTTCCTCCTTGTTAATGTTATTTATGAGGAGTTTCACTGGTCTATGGTCACTACCTCCAATCTGGTCGCAGACTTGCCTTTCGGTTATCCTGTGAATGTCGTCTGTAGCAAAGCCAGATCTGGGGTGCTTGTTGTGCGCCACCGTCGTGAGTAACATGTGTGAGGATCATCTGGGTGGTTGAGAATGGTGAGACTGTTGGTGATCAGTCATTCTTCAAGGCTTCACCCGAGGATCTGCGTATCATAGCCCCAGCTTGGTGAGTGGCTGTTGAAGTCTCCCACTATAAGCAAGTTGTCATCTTGAACTTTGATAGCTTCCCGCTCAGTTTGAATGGAGGGTGGTGAGTATATATTGTATAGTGCCATCTTAGTGTTGTTGATAAGGAGTTGAACAGCTATGAATTCTGTGCTCATCTGATTGGACCTGTGTAGTTCAACTGTCGGTATGGAATTGCGAACTAGTGTTACTACTCCACCCTTATGTCTATTTTCTCTATCCTGACAGAAGGTTTCAAATCCTCTAATGCTGAATCTATTTCCCGGATTAAGGTGTGTCTCTTGGATACAGCAGATGTCAATCTTTTCTGCTCGCAGACGTTCCTCTAGTTCTCGTTTTTTGTTGGTTACCCTTTCTGCATTCCATTGCATAATTATGAGGGTGAAAGTGTGTCCTTGTTGCCAGTAGTAATACCCTCTGACTTTGCAAGAATCAACAGGGTCGCCAGTAGCTTAGGGTGGACCCCTTCGAGGCAGGGTCGGTCCCCACCACCTGGCTGTTTCCCATGGGAGTGGCACCACAGTTATATAAATACTTGCGCATGGCCATTGAGTTATTCATGTGTGTCGATTCTCCCGCCAATAATGGCTGACATATTCCGTTTCTAATGGCATCTTTTTTTTTAGATTGTTCTCTAGACAGTTGCAGTCCCCTGCTGACGAGATCTGTCTTCCGGTTTGTCTGAAGTCGTCCTATTCTATGTTTTTCAGTCTTCTGTTGCCAGGCTCACCAACCCATGCTTTTATGCAGGTGTGCTCCCTGGACACTGTTGTTTAATCCCATATACTTAAGGGAAAGTGTCATAGAATTCGAAGATAAAACAAGAAAAAGGATGTCCTCCTCAAGAGAGAGAGAGGACAAGTGCTAGTTGTCCCATAGCTGGGAAAGGGTTGGTTGCAGCAGAGCATTTACCACTCGCCTGTTGGTTCTGCACTATTACCTTATGAGGCCCCATCCTGGTACCGCTCTTTTTGTCTGGCCTTTCATCTTCCAGTCTGTTCGGCTTGGTTGGACCTGCCAGGAGTTAGACACCCGCCGACATAGTCTGAAGGATCCTAAAAGCACACAAACCCTCCAACCACGATAGTAGGCTGAACACAAACAGAGGATACATGTCGATAAACATGGAATGCGGGGGAAGGGAGAGAGAGAATCAGTGAGCACATTTTCTAGGAATTTCGTTTCCTCCGTTTGGCAGAGAACTCTGGAAATTAATATGCTGATCATAAATAAAGAAAACTGATATTGGTTTTTTTGTGTGTGTGTGACATAAATCTTGATATCTGAAAAGATGACATGATAAAAATATGGAACATGAAATTTGAGAGAAATCGAATAAAGTGACAGAGAAGAGACATTTATGTAATCTAATTTTCTTTGTCTGTTTGTCAAAAACGGAGGATAAAATGCCATTAACTTTTAAAAATATCAAGAATGCTCGCTATCTTCACAGTAGGGGTTAAGCCCTTTGCCTTGTGAGTCGAAGGTCTAGTGGCGGGTTAGCCCTTGAGTCGAGGTCTGTGGCTGGGTTAAGCCCTTTGCCGTAGTCAGGGCTGTCTGGTTAGCCCTTTGCCTTTGATCGAGTCTGTGCGGTTAAGCCCTTGCCTTGTGTCAGTCTATGGCTAGAGTTAGCCCTTGCCTTGTGAGTCGACTGTTGATCCGACCGCAGTTCTGTTCACGAGTGATTTCAGACCTAGGTTGTTGCGAGCTACGGTTTCGTGGTTTGGCAATACTCTCGGCAGGTGGCGTGCCATTTCTGCTGGAGAGACCGAACTAATGGGGTCAAACCTGGTGCAATGAAGTCAATCCTTCGGCTTTAAAACCCTTTTAATCAAAGTTTCTACTAAGTTATATTGCTACATGTTTTCTTCTGTAAATGTGACTAGAATCTTCCTCATAGTTTCTACTAAGTTGTACTCTCTCTCTCTCTCTCTTGCCTTTTACCCTGGATTGGGGCATAGGCCCTCACCAACTCATGCCAAGTCTTCCTATCTCTAGCTATCTCCTGCAGCTCCCTCCAGCTCTTCTTTATTGTTGATCTCTGCCTCCAAATCTCGTCTCCATGTATTTCTCGGCCTCCTTTTCTTTCGCTGTCCCTGCGGGTTCCAGGCAAGGACCTTTCTTGTTATATTCCCTCCGGTTTTCGCAAAGTGTGTCTTATCCAGCGCCAGCGTCTTTTTTAACCTGTTCGTTCACTGGAATCTGTCTTGTTCTCTCCATAAGTTCCTCATTTGTGACCCTATCATACCATCTTATTCCTTCTATTCTGACACCAGACACCAGTTGATGAATGTTTGCAATTTATGCGCTATTGTTTTAGTTGTTCTCCATGTTTCTGACCCATACAGTAGAACTGCTTTAACATTAGTGTTAAATATCCAAATTTTTGTTCTAGATTTGATTTCTTTAGACTTTCATATGTTTCCCAGTGCAATGAAAGCTCCTCTTGCCTTCTGTATTCTTATTTTAACATCTCTATCTGTTCCACCCTCTTTGTCTATGTTGCTGCCCAAATATGTGTATGATTGTACCTCTTGAAGTGGGATTTCCCAGGAGATCGAGTTGTCATTTGCTTGGTTAATTCTCAATATCTTTGTCTTTCCCTTATGAATGTTCAGACCTAGTTGCTGGGACCTTTGATTCAATTGTGTTTAGTTTATCCTGCATCTGATTTCGTGTATGTGACAGAAGGGCTATATCATCAGCGAAGTCCAGATCATCTAGTTGTTCTGTCAGAGTCCATTGGATTCCATTTCTGGTGTTAGTTACTGTGGTCTTCATAATCCAGTCTATTGTCAGTAAGAACAACAAAGGTGATAGAAGACATCCCTGACTCACTCCTGTTTCTATTCCAAAAGTATCTGTTAGTTTACCTTCATGAAGAACTCTACATTCATATCTGTATATGTTGCTTTTATTAGGTTAATAATTTTCAGTGGGATTCCATAATGCCTCATTAATTTGCAAGGTTTCCCTTTTCAATACTGCCAAAAACCTTCTCATAATCACAAATCCGATATAAGTGGGGATTTCCATTCAATACTTTGCTCTATTATTATGCGTAATGTGGCTATCTGGTCAGCACAGGATCAATTTGATCGGAAGCCTGCCTGTTCATCTCTTAGCTTTATATCGATGGCATCTCTCCAGGATGACTCTGCTTAGTATTTTCCCAGGTACTGACAACAGCATTATTCCCATAGTTTTCACATTCTGAAGGTCCTTTCTTTGGTAGCTTCACCAGGTATCCTTCTCTCAGTTTGCTGGTATTTCTTTAGTCTCCAGATTCTGCTAAATAATTTATACAGTATTTCTGTGGATGTGTTTATGTTGGCTTTAACCGCCTCCGCTGGAATACCATCTGGACCGGCCCTTTCCCATCTTTTAAAAGTTTAATGGCTTTACTAATCTCCTCCTTGGATGGTTTCTCACAGTTGATGTCCAAGTCAATTTCTGCCGGTTGGATATCTGGGGGGTTTGTAGGTGCTGGTCTGTTCAGGAATTCCTTGAAGTATTCCGTCAATCTTTCCATTTGGTCTCTAACATTAGTGATAGTTTCCCCACTACTATTTTTGATCAACCCATTTGATGGACTGTATTTTCTGCTAGCTTTCTAGTGATGTTGTAAAGATCCCTAAGGTTTCCTTTTCCTGCAGCTACCTCTGCTTCTCTTGTTAGATCTTCTACGTATTGTCTTTTATCTAACTTTATTTGTTTCTTCACTTTCTTGCTAGCTTCTGTGTACTTTTCCTGGGCTATGGCTTTGGCAGTTCTAGTTTTGCTATTATTTAAATCTGCTTTCCTCTTTTCCTTTCTTCTATTTCCTTGAGAGTTTCTGGAGTTATCCATGCCTTATGATTCCGTTCCTTCTTTCCTAATACCTCTGTGCATGTTTCATTCCAAATATTTTTGGCTTGCTGCAGCATTCTTCCGCACTCACTTTGTCTTCTAATTGCCGCAAAACCTCATACTTATTAGAGACTGTGACCGTAAACTGTTCCTTTGTTTCTTGACTTCTGAGGTATCCTACATTATATTGGTATCTATGTTCATGGGATGTTATGTATCGCTTAAGCTTTAGTTTAATTTTACTTATCAGCAAATGGTGATCCGAATCTACATCTGCCCCCTTAGAACCCTTACATCTTGTAGAGATGACCTGAATTTCTTGTTTATGCATATGTGGTCAATTTGATTTTCTGTTCTGTGATCTGGTGATACCCAGGTTGCTTTATGTATTCTTTATGTGGAAAGACACTTCCACCTATGACGTATTGATTCGCTGCCGAAATTAATGAATAGTTCTCCATTTTCGTTCATTATTCCTAGTCCGTGTTTCCCCATGATCTCCTCGTAGCCTATGTTGTCCGAACCTATTTTGGCATTGAGGTCACCCATCAAAATTTTGATGTTCCCATTTCTCTGATTACCTATAGTATTTTGAAGTTTTATGAAAAATTCCTCTTTTACTTTTTCCTCTTTATCATTGGTAGGTGCATAACACTGGGTCACATTCAAGAATACTTTCTTTTGGTGGTTCTGAATGTTGCTGTGATTATCCTAGGACTCACTGCTTCCCATTCTATTAGTGCATTCTCCGTTTCTTTAGATAGCATTAAAGCCACTCCTTCACTATGGGGCATTTTCTTCCATATGCCCTGAGAACAGCATTGTTTCTCCTGTGTTTAGACGTTGTTTGCCTGCACCATTCCACCTAGTTTCACATAACCCCAAAAGATGCAATCCTGTGAAATTTCATCTCATTTACAACCTGTGCTGTCTTTCCCATTTCATACATACTTCTAACATTCCAAGTGCCAATTCTGGAGCTTTTCCTAGGTAAAAGGAAGATAATCTGCGGTGTAGACTCCTTGCGGCTTTCTCTGCATTGCTTCATACCTCTTCTCCCTCCATATTAGCCTACCTTATCGTGGTTAGAGGGGTTTTTGTGCCTTTAGGATCCTTCAGGCTATGTCGGCGGGAGTCTAACTCCTGGCAGGGCTAACCAAGCCGAACAGACTGAAGGTGAAAACCAGACCAAAGGCGGGAGCAGGATGGGGCCTCATAAGGTGACAGTGCAGAACCCACCGGCGAGTGGTAAATGCTCTGGCTCAACCAACCCATCCCCCAGCTATGGGACAAATAGCACTTGTCCTCTCTCTCCCTTGAGGAGGACATCCTTTTTCTTGTCTTGTCTTCTACTTCTGACACTTTCCCCTTTAAACATAAGGATTAAACTACAGTGTCCAGGGAGCACACCCTGCATAAAGCCTGGGTTGGTGAGGGCCCCGGGAGCAGAAGGCTGAAGTCATCTAGAGTAGGATGACTCCAGACAAACCCGGGAAGACAGATCTCGTCAGCAGGGGACTGCAACTGTCTAGAGAACAACCTCAAAAAGATGTCCTCAGAAACGGAATGTGTCAGCCATTATTGGCGGGAGGAATCGACACATACGAACAACTCAAATGGCCATGGCCATACCTCTTCTAGAAGAGCTTCCTTTCCTCTTGGTTGGCACAGTTTTTATTTTTATGTGCCTTTGTTCATGGTTGGTTGGATTTTGTGGCTAAATTTTTTACTAAATAGGATAGCCAGCCCTTTGCCAGACCCCACCTTAGTCGCCTCTTACGGCATGCCTTGTAGGTGGCAGTGCCGCTACTCTTTGCTCCCCTTGTGAGCCCCGGCAACACACGGGCGACTAAGTTGTACTGCTACATGTTTTCTTCTGTAAATGTGACTAGAATCTACCTGTCAATCATTCTCTTTTTGAATGTCAAAGACTGGATTATGAGGGAGACAACAGAGAATATTCTTATATGAATACCAAAGACAATGTTATTTACACTGGAAGACTAAAGAATGCAGATAACATTGCACTGATGACCCATTCCTAGCGACATAATGAAAAAAAGAACAAACCGGCAGACTACATATATAACAAACAAGTTGCACTGAATATAAACCTCAATAAGACAGGAGATAATCAAGAACTGGCAGTAACAAGTACATGCACAGACAGGAGACGCGTTGTAGAAGCAGATAGGGGTATCGAAGAGTTCATCAACAAAAAAGAACAAACCTATACATGTTGTTTTCACATAAAAATAATAATAATTGGAGATGTTCCCATTACAAAAATAAAATCATGGATATAGAAAAGCTGTGAACTTTGCATACTTTTGTAAACATTGTAACGTTGGAGAATAGCACAGAAAAAAAGAAAGAATACACAGACTATCATCATTTTCATGCAGTATTTCTACCTGAGAAACATTCTCTAAATATTTATGCCAAGTAAATTCAATAACTAGGAACAGCTCAACAGATGCATCGAAATGTAAGTGCACAAAGTGATAAAAGACATCGATGGATCTGGAGAAAATCTATTCAAAAGCTATTCAGAAACCATCAACAGAAACCCCATGCAGTAGACATGAATAAACTTGAAAGAAAAGCAAACCAATAACAACCTAGTAGAGAAAATTGAAGAAAGAGATGAACAGTGTAAGTCAGATTTGGGGTTCTGCCAGGGCTGGCCACGGACCGAGCAAGATGGAGGTCAGACTTAGGGCACTCTTCGAGGGATGACTACAGACCGAACTAGATGGAGGTCCGACTTTGGGTACTATATGAAGGGTGACAAAAGACCAAACAATCTGGAAGTCAAACTTAGGGTACTTTTTAAAGGATGTCCTCAGACAGAACAAGGTGAAGATCAGACTTTGAGTATTCTATGAAGGATAACTCCGGACCAAACAAGAAGAAGAGAATTTGTTGTCCTACATATCGCTACAGAGCATGTCAACCACTGACTGGTGTCTCAACCACTGACCCATGTATCAACCACTGACTGGTGTGTCAACCACTGACTAATGTGTCAACCACTGACTAATGTGTAAACCACTGTCTGGTGTATCAACCACTGACTCGTTTGTCAACCACTGACCCGTGTATCAACCAGTGACCCGTATTTCAAACATTGACCCTTCTTCTTCTTCTTGATCATTCTTTTCTGCCATTTTTTATCATTCTTATTGTGATATATAAACAGCCACACCAAGAACGGGTATGATACGTTCACGTCTTCAGTACCATTTGGAGCTCTAGTGCTTGTCCTTCGGCGACGCGTTCGATTTCAACCGGTGTTTACTGGGTTCGCTCTCCGTTAGCGTTTGACTGTCTCCAGCCGACCTGCCAGGCAGTAAGCTAACCACTGAACCGTGTGTCAACCACTGCCCGGTGTGTCAACCCCTGAACGGTGTGTCAACCACTGACTGGTGTGTCAACTACTGACTGGTGTGTCAACCACTGACATATTAAGAGCAACAGCTTAATATTAAAGAGAGTTGGCTATTCATCATCATCATTAAATAGCTTGTCCTGAGCAGAACTTTGCCACTTCAACAGTAATCCGGAATTTCTCTCTCTCTCATGGGTCAGATGTCCTGCCTCTGCAGTCATCATGTTCAAACCATCAGTTACATCCCGAATCCATCTTCTCCGTGGTCCTCCTCCTCTTCCTGCCGGCATGCCTCCCTCCGCTACGGTCCTCTCCAGCCCCATGTCTCTCCATATGTCTATAATATCTCAATTCTCTCTTTCCCATCTTTAGCATCAGCCAGCTTTCTCTGACCCTGAGTTCCTTCTGCATAGATTCACTTGTTCTCCTCTCTGTCCATGACACATGGAGGACTCCTCTGCAACACCCATATTCAAAAGCACACATATACTTTTCACTGCCTCATCAAATGTCCATGCCATACCCCATACGTTGACTATTAAATAACCTAAAATAAAGATAATTCAATATTTCTGCCCCATCAAACGACATGAGTGCCTAGAGAGGATTTTTTTAAAAGTATCGCCCGCCTGCCCAGTGTGCTCGTAGCTCGTTGGACGACGAGTGACAAGCCCCATGTGAGTGCGGCTCAATTCCGCGAGCTGGCAGAAAAGCAACAGGTTCTCCAGATTTACGGTGTTCGTTGCACCGAACCGAAGGGTTACAATGCCCATGGCACCGAGCCGAAGAGAAGAAAGCTCAAGTAATTCTTGATTAAATTTTAAAAACAAGAAACAAAAAAATGTAAATAGCAAATTAGAAAAGAAAAATCTACGTGAATTGAACGTGCATCACCCGCATTATAGACTATACGTGCTTATCTATTGCGACAGAGCGACTATATACATGACGGGTGATTTTTTAATATTTAATCTCTCTTCGCAAACTTATCAGCTGTGTAAACAAAAGTGAAAGTATATTGTCGTTGACAAATGTATATTCATGGAATGGGCTTTTCCATCAACTATTCTATGATGATTATTAACTTATTCCTATTATTTTCTATAAATGTATACTATTTTTATATCTAATTCGTGATTCAATCGATAATTATAAGGACAATTTAATCAAGAAATGAGTTGGTCGCTTAAGAATAAATCCAGCTACCGGAAGAATTAAAATGACGTAATTGTTTTGACAATTATCTTTGCAGGTAGACGTCAAAGGTCAAAGATCGCAATGTTACATCGTAGATATGCACATTTTAAAATGAACTACTGAAAAATATGCGTGAATATGCTGCAATATGCGTGACTGTATTCAGACTGTATATAATATTTTTAATGATATTTTATATATTATTATGATTGTTATCTTATTATGATATAATATTTATATTTTACTGTTATATATTCAAATTTCAAAGCAAATCTATGCCAAGTTAAAAGTAATATTTATAAAGAAATAATCTATAAAATATTAAGTACACGTTACTCATTTTTCGTTTGGGGAGGATATTATGGCCTTAATGACAGGGTGTATAATAATTAGGGAGGAAAGATGCTGAATTTCAGATTTCAGACTGTGTGATGTTTTAGCGTAATATATCAACTTTCAAAGCTAATCAGTATCACGTTGAAAGTAATAATTATGAACAAATAATTTCTAAAATTAATAAATACACGCAACTCAAAATTTTGGTGTAGGCACCACTGGCCCTAAATAACAAGCCGCCCCTGCTCAGAGGATTTCTGTACAGTTGCAGTACCGTGCCTGACTCTCAATAAAACAATACCTAGTTCTCTTCTTATGAGAAACAATCGCACTATTTATCCAGCGACCCATCATCTCATTGATGGGAAGATGGAGTCTTAGTCCTATCAGAGACCAACGACCAAATGTAGGTCACGTGTTCAAGTGGAGCATGTAAGTGTACGCTTGGCAGTGTAAGATGTAGGTCTTGTGTTCAAGTTGAGCATGTAAGTGTACGCTTGGCAGTGTTAGATGTAGGTCCCGTGTTCAAGTGGAACATTTAAGTGTACGCTTGGCAGTGTTAGATGTAGGTCTTGTGTTCCAGTTGAGCATGTAAGTGTACGCTTGGCAGTGTAAGATGTAGGTCCTGTGTTCAAGTGGAACATGTAAGTGTACGCTTGGCAGTGTTAGATGTAGGTCTTGTGTTCAAGTGGAGCATGTAAGTGTACACTTGGCAGAGTTAGATGTAGGTCTTGTGTTCAAGTGGAGCATGTAAGTGTACACTTGGCAGAGTTAGATGTAGGTCCCGTGTTCAAGTGAAGCATGTAAGTGTACACTTGGCAGAGTTAGATGTAGGTCTTGTGTTCAAGTGGAGCATGTAAGTGTACGCTTGGCAGTGTAAGATGTAGGTCCGTGTTCAAGTGGAACATTTAAGTGTACGCTTGGCAGTGTTAGATGTAGGTCTTGTGTTCCAGTTGAGCATGTAAGTGTACGCTTGGAAGTGTAAGATGTAGGTCCCGTGTTCAAGTAGAGCATGTGAAGTGTACGCTTGGCAGTGTTAGATGTAGGTCTTGTGTTCAAGTGGAGCATGTAAGTGTACGCTTGGCAGTGTAAGATGTAGGTCTTGTGTTCAAGTGGAGCATGTAAGTGTACGCATGGCGTTGTTAGGATGTAGGTCCTGTGTTCAAGTGGAGCATGTAAGTGTACGCTTGGCAGTGTAAGATGTAGGTCCTGTGTTCAAGTGGAGCATGTATGTACGCTATGTTGTTAGATGTAGGTCCCTGTGTTCAAGTGGAGCATGTAAGTGTACGCTTGGCAGTGTAAGATGTAGGTCTTGTGTTCCAGTTGAGCATGTAAGTGTACGCTTGGCAGTGTAAGATGTAGGTCCCGTGTTCAAGTGGAACATGTAAGTGTACGCTTGGCAGTGTTAGATGTAGGTCTTGTGTTCAAGTGAAGCATGTAAGTGTACGCTTGGCAGTGTAAGATGTGGTCTTGTGTCAGTGAAGCATGTAAGTGTACGCTGGCAGTGTAAGATGTAGGTCCCGTGTTCAAGTGGAGCATGTAAGTGTACGCTTGGCAGTGTTAGATGTAGGTCTTGTGTTCAAGTGAAGCATGTAAGTGTACGCTTGGCAGTGTAAGATGTAGGTCTTGTGTTCAAGTGAAGCATGTAAGTGTACGCTTGGCAGTGTAAGATGTAGGTCTTGTGTTCAAGTGAAGATGTAAGTGCCTAGGCAGTGTTAGATGTAGGTCTTGTGTTCAAGTGAAGCATGTAAGTGTACGCTTGGCAGTGTAAGATGTAGGTCCGTGTTCAAGTGAAGCATGTAAGTGTACGCTTGGCAGTGTAAGATGTAGGTCCGTGTTCAAGTGGAGCAGTAAGTGTACGCTTGGCAGTGTAAGATGTAGGTCCCTGTGTTCAAGTGGAGCATGTAAGTGACACTTGGCAGTGTTAGATGTAGGTCCTGTGTTCAAGTGGAGCATGTAAGTGTACGCTTGGCAGTGTTAGATGTAGGTCTTGTGTTCAAGTGGAGCATGTAAGTGTACGCTTGGCAGTGAGATGTAGGTTCCGTGTTCCAGTTAAGCATGTAAGTGTACGCTTGGCAGTGTAAGACGTAGGTCCTGTGTTCAAGTGGAACATGTAAGTGTACGTTTGGCAGTGTTAGATGTAGGTCTTGTGTTCCAGTTGAGCATGAAGTGTAAGCTTGGTAGTGTAAGATGTAGGTCTTGTGTTGAAGTGGAGCATGTAAGTATACTCTTGGCAGTGTAAGATGTAGGTCATGTGTTCAAGTTGAGCATGTAAGTGTACACTTGGCATTGTTAGATGTAGGTCCAGTGTTCAAGTGGAGCATGTAAGTGTACGCTTGGCAGTGTAAGATGTAGGTCTTGTGTTCAAGTGGAGCATGTAAGTGTACGCTTGGCAGTGTAAGATGTTGGTCTTGTATTCAAGTGGAGCATGTAAGTGTACGCTTGGCAGTGTAAGATGAGGTCTGTGTTCAAGTGGAGCAAAGTGTACACTTGGCAGTGTTAGATGTAGGTCCCGTGTTCAAGTGGAGCATGTAAGTGTACACTTGGCAGAGTTAGATGTAGGTCTTGTGTTCAAGTGGAGCATGTAAGTGTACGCTTAGCAGTGTTAGATGTAGGTCCCGTGTTCAAGTGGAACATTTAAGTGTACGCTTGGCAGTGTTAGATGTAGGTCTTGTGTTCCAGTTGAACATGTAAGTGTACGCTTGGCAGTGTAGATGCTAGGTCCGTGTTCAAGTAGAGCATGTAAGGTCGCTTGGCAGCGTAAGATGTAGGTCTTGTGTTCAAGTGAGCATGTAGGTACGGCTTGCATGTAAGATGTAGGTCCCGTGTTCAAGTGGAGCATGTAAGTGTACGCTTGGCAGTGTTAGATGTAGGTCTTGTGTTCAAGTGAGCATGTAAAGGTACGCTTGGCAGTGTTAGATGTAGGTCTTGTGTTCCAGTGGAGCATGTAAGTGTACGCTTGGCGTGTTGATGTAGGTCTTGTGTTCAAGTGGAGCATGTAAGTGTACGCTTGGCTGTTGTTAGATGTAGGTCCCGTGTTCAAGTGAAGCATGTAAGTGTACACTTGGCAGAGTTAGATGTAGGTCCCGTGTTCCAGTTGAGCATGTAAGTGTACGCTTGGCAGTGTAAGATGTAGGTCCTGTGTTCAAGTGGAACATGTAAGTGTACGCTTGGCAGTGTTAGATGTAGGTCTTGTGTTCAAGTGAAGCATGTAAGTGTACGCTTGGCAGTGTAAGATGTAGGTCCCGTGTTCAAGTGAAGCATGTAAGTGTACGCTAAAATGTAAGATGTGGGTCCCGTGTTCAAGTGGAGCATGTAAGTGTACGCTTGGCAGTGTAAGATGTAGGTCCCGTGTTCAAGTGAAGCATGTAAGTGTACACTTGGCAGAGTTAGATGTAGGTCTTGTGTTCAAGTGGAGCATGTAAGTGTACACTTGGCAGAGTTAGATGTAGGTCCCGTGTTCAAGTGAAGCATGTAAGTGTACACTTGGCAGAGTTAGATGTAGGTCTTGTGTTCAAGTGGAGCATGTAAGTGTACACTTGGCAGTGTTAGATGTAGGTCCCGTGTTCAAGTGGAGCATGTAAGTGTACACTTGGCAGAGTTAGATGTAGGTCTTGTGTTCAAGTGGAGCATGTAAGTGTACGCTTGGCAGTGTAAGATGTAGGTCCCGTGTTCAAGTGGAACATTTAAGTGTACGCTTGGCAGTGTAAGATGTAGGTCCCGTGTTCCAGTTGAGGCGTAATGTGTACGCTTGGCAGTGTAAGATGTAGGTCCTGTGTTCAAGTGGAACATGTAAGTGTACGCTTGGCAGTGTTAGATGTAGGTCTTGTGTTCAAGTGAAGCATGTAAGTGTACGCTTGGCAGTGTAAGATGTAGGTCCCGTGTTCAAGTGAAGCATGTAAGTGTACGCTTGGCAGTGTAAGATGTAGGTCCCGTGTTCAAGTGGAGCATGTAAGTGTACGCTTGGCAGTGTAAGATGTAGGTCCCGTGTTCAAGTGGAGATAAGTGTAATTGGCAGTGTTAGATGTAGGTCCGTGTTCAAGTGGAGCATGTAAGTGTACGCTTGGCAGTGTAAGATGAGGTCCTGTGTTCAAGTGGAGCATGTAAGGTACGCTTGGCAGTGTAAGATGTAGGTCCTGTGTTCAAGTGGAGCATGAGAGTGTACACTTGGCAGTGTTAGATGTAGGTCTTGTGTTCAAGTGGAGCATGTAAGTGTACGCTTGGCAGTGTAGGATGTAGGTTCCGTGTTCCAGTTAAGCATGTAAGTGTACGCTTGGCAGTGTAAGACGTAGGTCCTGTGTTCAAGTGGAACATGTAAGTGTACGTTTGGCAGTGTTAGATGTAGGTCTTGTGTTCCAGTTGAGCATGTAAGTGTACGCTTGGTAGTGTAAGATGTAGGTCTTGTGTTGAAGTGGAGCATGTAAGTATACTCTTGGCAGTGTAAGATGTAGGTCATGTGTTCAAGTTGAGCATGTAAGTGTACACTTGGCATTGTTAGATGTAGGTCCCGTGTTCAAGTGGAGCATGTAAGTGTACGCTTGGCAGTGTAAGATGTAGGTCTTGTGTTCAAGTGGAGCATGTAATGTACCTACAGTGTAAGATGTAGGTCTTGTATTCAAGTGGAGCATGTAAGTGTACGCTTGGCAGTGTAAGATGTAGGTCTGGTGTTCAAGTGGAGCATGTAAGTGTACGCTTGGCAGAGTAAGATGTAGGTTTTGTGTTCAAGTGGAGCATGTAAGTGTACGCTTGGCAGTGTAAGATGTAGGTCTTGTGTTCAAGTGGAGCATGTAAGTGTACGCTTGGCAGAGTAAGATGTAGGTTTGTGTTCAAGTGAGCATGTAAGTGTACGTTTGGCAGTGTTATATGTAGGTCTTGTGTTCAAGTGGAACATGAAGTGCTACGTTGGCAGAGAAGATGTAGGTCTTCTGTTCAAGTTGAGCATGTAAGTGTACGCTTGGCAGTGTAAGATGTAGGTCTGGTTCAAGTGGAGCTATGTAAGTGTACGCTTCAGTGTAAGATGTAGGTCCCGTGTTCAAGTGATGATGTAAGTGTACACTTGGCAGTGTTAGATGTAGGTCTTGTGTTCAAGTGGAGCATGAAGGTACGCTTGGCAGTGTAGGATGTAGGTTCCGTGTTCCAGTTAAGCATGTAAGTGTACGCTTGGCAGTGTAAGACGTAGGTCCCTGTGTTCAAGTGGAACATGTAAGTGTACGTTTGGCAGTGTTAGATGTAGGTCTTGTGTTCCAGTTGAGCATGTAAGTGTACGCTTGGTAGTGTAAGATGTAGGTCGTGTTGAAGTGGAGCATGTAAGCATACTCTTGGCAGTGTAAGATGTAGGTCATGTGTTCAAGTTGAGCATGTAAGTGTACACTTGGCATTGTTAGATGTAGGTCCCGTGTTCAAGTGGAGCATGTAAGTGTACGCTTGGCAGTGTAAGATGTAGGTCTTGTGTTCAAGTGGAGCATGTAAGTGTACGCTTGGCAGTGTAAGATGTAGGTCTTGTATTCAAGTGGAGCATGTAAGTGTACGCTTGGCAGTGTAAGATGTAGGTCTTGTGTTCAAGTGGAGCATGTAAGTGTACGCTTGGCAGAGTAAGATGTAGGTCCCGTGTTCAAGTGAAGCATGTAAGTGTACGCTTGGCAGTGTAAGATGTAGGTCCCGTGTTCAAGTGGAGCATGTAAGTGTACGCTTGGCAGTGTTAGATGTAGGTCTTGTGTTCAGTGAAGCGGAAGTGTACGCTTGGCAGTGTAAGATGTGAGGTCTTGTGTTCAGTGAAGCATGTAAGTGTACGCTTGGCAGTGTAAGATGTAGGTCCTGTGTTCAAGTGAAGCATGTAAGTGTACGCTTGGCAGTGTTAGATGTGGTCTCAGGTTCATGAAGCATGTAAGTGTACGCTTGGCAGGAAGATGTAGGTCTTGTGTTCAAGGAAGCATGTAAGTGTACGCTTGGCAGTGTAAGATGTGGTCTTGTGTTCAAGTGAAGCATGTAAGTGTACGCTTGGCAGTGTTAGATGTAGGTCTTGTGTTCAAGTGAAGCATGTAAGTGTACGCTTGGCAGTGTAAGATGTAGGTCCTGTGTTCAAGTGGAGCATGTAAGTGTACACTTGGCAGTGTTAGATGTAGGTCCCGTGTTCAAGTGGAGCATGTAAGTGTACGCTTGGCAGTGTTAGATGTAGGTCTTGTGTTCAAGTGGAGCATGTAAGTGTACGCTTGGCAGTGTAGGATGTAGGTTCCGTGTTCCAGTTAAGCATGTAAGTGTACGCTTGGCAGTGTAAGACGTAGGTCCTGTGTTCAAGTGGAACATGTAAGTGTACGTTTGGCAGTGTTAGATGTAGGTCTTGTGTTCCAGTTGAGCATGTAAGTGTACGCTTGGTAGTGTAAGATGTAGGTCTTGTGTTGAAGTGGAGCATGTAAGTATACTCTTGGCAGTGTAAGATGTAGGTCAGTGTTCAGTTGAGCATGTAAGTGTACACTTGGCATTGTTAGATGTAGGTCCCGTGTTCAAGTGGAACATGTAAGTGTACGCTTGGCAGAGTAAGATGTGAGGTCTTCTGTCGTGAGCATGTAAGTGTACGCTTGGCAGTGTAAGATGTAGGTCTTGTGTTCAAGTGGAGCATGTAAGTGTACGCTTGGCAGTGTAAGATGTAGGTCCCGTGTTCAAGTGGAGCATGTAAGTGTACACTTGGCAGTGTTAAATGTAGGTCTTGTGTTCAAGTGAGCATGTAAGTGAGCTTGGCAGTGTAGGATGTGGGTTCCGTGTTCCAGTTAAGCATGTAAGTGTACGCTTGGCAGTGTAAGACGTAGGTCCTGTGTTCAAGTGGAACATGTAAGTGTACGTTTGGCAGTGTTAGATGTAGGTCTTGTGTTCCAGTTGAGCATGTAAGTGTACTCTTGGCAGTGTAAGATGTAGGTCATGTGTTCAAGTTGAGCATGTAAGTGTACACTTGGCATTGTTAGATGTAGGTCCCGTGTTCAAGTGGAGCATGTAAGTGTACGCTTGGCAGTGTAAGATGGTGGTCTCTAGGTTCAAGTGGAGCATGTAAGGTAGCTTGCAGTGTAAGATGTAGGTCTTGTATTCAAGTGGAGCATGTAAGTGTACGCTTGGCAGTGTTAGATGTAGGTCTTGTGTTCAAGTGGAGCATGTGTGACACTTGGCAGAGTTAGATGTAGGTCTTGTGTTCAAGTGGAGCATGTAAGTGTACACTTGGCAGAGTTAGATGTAGGTCCCGTGTTCAAGTGAAGCATGTAAGTGTACACTTGGCAGAGTTAGATGTAGGTCTTGTGTTCAAGTGGAGCATGTAAGTGTACACTTGGCAGTGTTAGATGTGAGTCTTGGTTCAATGAAGCATGTAAGTGTACGCTTACAGTGTAAGATGTAGGTCTTGTGTTCAAGTGAAGCAGTAAGTGTACGCTTCAGTGTAAGATGTAGTCTTGTGTTCAGTGAAGCATGTAAGTGTACGCTTCAGTGTTAGATGTAGGTCTTGTGTTCCAAGTGAAGCATGTAAGGTACGCTTGCAGTGTAAGATGTAGGTCCCGTGTTCAAGTGAAGCATGTAAGTGTACGCTTGGCAGTGTAAGATGTGGTCCGTGTTCAAGGGAGATGTAGTGTACGCTTGGCATGTAAGATGAGGGTCCGTGTTCAAGTGGGGCATGTAAGTGTACACTTGGCAGTGTTAGAGTAGGTCCCGTGTTCAAGTGGAGCATGTAAGTGGTACGGGAGTGTTAGATGTAGGTCTGGTCAAGTGGAGCATGTAAGTGTACGCTTGGCAGTGAGGATGTAGGTTCCGTGTTCCAGTTACATGAAGTGTACGCTTGGCAGTGTAGACGTAGGTCCTGTGTTCAAGTGGAACATGTAGTGTACGTTTGCAGTGTTAGATGTAGGTCTTGTGTTCCAGTGAGCATGTAAGGTACCTAGTAGTGTAAGATGGGTCCTTTGTTAATGGAGCATGTAAGATACCTGGCAGTGTAAGATGTAGTCATGTGTTTTGTTTAGCATGTAAGTGACACTTGGCATTTTAGATGTAGGTCCCGTGTTCAAGTGGAGCATGTGGGTACGCTTGGCAGTGTAAGATGTAGGTCTTGTATTCGTGGAGCATGTAAGTGTACGCTTGGCAGTGTAAGATGTAGGTCTTGTGTTCAAGTGGAGCATGTAAGTGTACGCTTGGTAGTGTAAGATGTAGGTCTTGTGTTCAAGTGGAGCAGTAAGTTACCTTGGCAGTGTAAGATGTAGGTCATGTTTCAAGTGAGCATGTAAGTGTACGCTTGGCAGTGTTAGATGTAGGTCTGGTGTTCAAGTGGAGCATGTAAGTGTACGCTTGGCAGTGTTATATGTAGGTCTTGTGTTCAAGTGGAACATGTAAGTGTACGCTTGGCAGAGTAAGATGTAGGTCTTGTGTTCAAGTTGAGCATGTAAGTGTACGCTTGGCAGTGTAAGATGTAGGTCTTGTGTTCAAGTGGAGCATGTAAGTGTACTTGGGAGGGGTAAGATGTGGTCCTGTGTTCAAGTGGAGCATGAGTGTACCTTGGCAGGTAAAATGTGGTCTTTGTTCAAGTGAAACATGTGTGTACGCTTGGCAGTGTAAGATGTAGGTTTGTGTTCCAAATTAAACATGTAGTGTACGCTTGGCAGGTAAGAGTAGGTCGTGTTCAAGTGGAGCATGTAAGTGTACCTTGGCAGAGTAAAATGTGGTTTGTGTTCAAGTGGAGATGTAAGGTACGCTTGGAGTGTAGATGTGGTCCGTGTTCAAGTGGAGCATGTAAGTGTACCTTGGCAGAGTAAAATGTGGTTTGTGTTCAAGTGGAGCATGTAAGTGTACGTTGGCAGTGTAATGTAGGTCTTGTGTTCAAGTGGAACATGTAGTGTACGCTTGGCAGGTAGTGGTCTTGTTCAAGTGGATGTAAGTGTACGCTTGGCAGTGTTTGATGGGGGTCCCGTGTTCAAGTGGAACATTTAAGTGTACGCTTGGCAGTGTTAGATGTAGGTCTTGTGTTCCAGTTGAGCATGTAAGTGTACACTTGGCATTGTTAGATGTAGGTCCCGTGTTCAAGTGGAACATGTAAGTGTACGCTTGGCAGAGTAAGATGTAGGTCTTCTGTTCAAGTTGAGCATGTAAGTGTACGCTTGGCAGTGTAAGATGTAGGTCTTGTGTTCAAGTGGAGCATGTAAGTGTACGCTTGGCAGTGTAAGATGTAGGTCCCGTGTTCAAGTGGAGCATGTAAGTGTACACTTGGCAGTGTTAGATGTAGGTCTTGTGTTCAAGTGGAGCATGTAAGTGTACGCTTGGCAGTGTAGGATGTAGGTTCCGTGTTCCAGTTAAGCATGTAAGTGTACGCTTGGCAGTGTAAGACGTAGGTCCTGTGTTCAAGTGGAACATGTAAGTGTACGTTTGGCAGTGTTAGATGTAGGTCTTGTGTTCCAGTTGAGCATGTAAGTGTACTCTTGGCAGTGTAAGATGTAGGTCATGTGTTCAAGTTGAGCATGTAAGTGTACACTTGGCATTGTTAGATGTAGGTCCCGTGTTCAAGTGGAGCATGTAAGTGTACGCTTGGCAGTGTAAGATGTAGGTCTTGTGTTCAAGTGGAGCATGTAAGTGTACGCTTGGCAGTGTAAGATGTAGGTCTTGTATTCAAGTGGAGCATGTAAGTGTACGCTTGGCAGTGTAAGATGTAGGTCTTGTGTTCAAGTGGAGCATGTAGGTACGCTTGGCAGAGTAAGATGTAGGTTTTGTGTTCAAGTGGAGCATGTAAGTGTACGCTTGGCAGTGTAAGATGTAGGTCTTGTGTTCAAGTGGAGCATGTAAGTGTACGCTTGGCAGAGTAAGATGTAGGTTTTGTGTTCAAGTGGAGCATGTAAGTGTACGTTTGGCAGAGTAAGATGTAGGTCTTCTGTTCAAGTTGAGCATGTAAGTGTACGCTTGGCAGTGTAAGATGTAGGTCTTGTGTTCAAGTGGAGCATGTAAGTGTACGCTTGGCAGTGTAAGTGTACGCTTGGCAGTGTAAAGTTGAGTGGAGTAAGTTGGAAAACCGATATACATTGAAAACAATCAGTAATAACAAATAAAAAATGTAATGCCTACAATTTTTCAGCAGACTATGAATTACATAGGGAACACTCGCCGGTGCTACAGAGTTCATGAACTACTGCTGAGATCTTTCTTTGTAAGAAAGAATGGGAGCACATATGGTTGCTCACCGAAGTTGATGATTTTGTTAATCAATACGTCAATGACATAATCAATCAATATTGCAAGAAGGGAAAGGAGACAACCAAGTCAATCAAACTTTAACAAGAAGAGTTGAGTTATCTTAGAAAACTAACAGTGAACAAAATGATAGGAACATTAGCAATGACTAGATCAAGTTCCATCTCCGCATCGATGATTGGCTGTAATAAATCTCTAAAATAATATGTTTCTTGCCAAACTACTTTTTTGTCTATCGCTTAATGTTTTCTTCCCCCTAATATTATAGTCTTACTCTTGTCATCAACACTTACTACTATGTACGTTTTTATTCTTCTACTTGCATTCGCCGCTATGAATTCAGACGTAATCAGGGCGTTTGGCACTTCTGACTGATTTTTGCGTGAGGACAAGCTTTCCTTATTATAAGTGTCCCTCGTCATACAGGCGTGCCTCCTCTGACTTCAGAGGTACTAATACGGTTTTAGACAGAGCGTCGACGAAGTCTTCTTAAGTTCTGTTTATGGCGCCATTTTTCTGTTTTCCCTGCGGGTTTCACTCAAGTGCTTGTCTAGTGACACTCGACTATGTCTTCCGTATTGTATGCCCAACTCGTCCCCTTTTTTCTGCTCTTAACTTGTGCCATCATGGGTTCATGTCATGTTCTTATCTACAGTTCTCTGTTTGCAACTTTGTTATACCATCTCAGATAATGTAGCTACCTTTTCAAACATGCAGGAGGAGAAAACGGGTTTTTATGGAGCCATCTGGATAATTTTCTAGAGATTCCTGATCTCAGTGTAGGTGAGGTCGAGTTCCTAGACCTATCAGAGACGGACGATTAAACATAGGCTCTGTCTTCAATATGATCACGTAAAAGAACCATTGGCAGTTCAAAATCGAGAGGAACAGGCCGTTGCCCGTGCAAAATTCATTAGAAAAAATTACAATTAAAATTCCTACAAAAACGTCTTCACCATCTTCAAAATTACATGGGTGACCCTCGCTGGTGCTATGGAGTTGGTGCACTGCAGCTGAGATCTTCCTGTGTAAGAAAGAGATGGGAGCACACATTGTAACTCACCAAAGTGCAGTGATGATGATCCTATCATCAATCAATCAAACACCAGTTATTAAAGAAATACATATGGCCCACAAAATCTTGAAACTGTGGCCCAAGAGACTTATGTATAAACAGATGGCTCAGCTTACAATGGAACTACTGCATTAATTCTGGATATAGAGCAGTGTTTAACAAAGTGGGGGTTACCGTCCCCAGTGGGCGCTGAAGCATTCTCGGAGGGCGATAGTCAGTTCAGAAGAATTTGGGGAGGTGGGGGGTTCAGGCGGTTAGGGGTCGGTGGCTCCTTAAAGAAGAAATTAATAATAAATATTTTAAAATAAATTATTTTCGTGATTTGACGGTTGAATAATTATTTAAAATTTGAATTCTTCATTTTAATTCATCTTATGCCCGTCTTACACGATCCATTTTTTCATCAATTTGTTTTATGCCAACGCCCATTTGAATCATTTGAAAATCATTTGAAAATTGACCATGTATTACAGAAACATATATAAATTTTCTATGTCAAAGAGAAAACAGAGCATGTATATATGTGGAAGGGGGAGGGAGGGGCGTTGGCAAACTGTTATAATGTGGAGGGAGGCGTTACAAAGTTTGTGTTGTGCAAAGTGGGCAGTGGGTCGAAATAGTTTTTGAATCATATATAGAGCATGAATAGAATTTATTGGTAACGGAACTGACATCAAAGTACTCTGGTCAGACCTATAGGTACTCAATCTCCTGCAGATGTTGTATTGTATGCAAATGATGAATAGAATTTCAGACAAAACATTCAAAGCAAAGACAATTCAAACATAAGTACACCATTTTGTTAAAAAGAAAATTAACACCCACAAGATGTCTAAAGTACAAAACCAGTATCTTAGAATTACGAGACAGCATGAAAACTACTCCAAATTTAGCATCCACTGTTAGAGAGAAGCAATGAACAAATCCTCACAAATTTCCAGTTCCTGGGAACCACCAAGTGAATCAAAGTACACTGATGATGACCCCACAATTTTCATCCAAGGAAATGTAGTTGCGTTATGTTTGTCTGTGTGTGCGTAGATGAGCCCGATGCCGGCTTGAAATATTCTGGTACAGTGTGGGCAAGGTATACTTGCACTTGTGGGACGCTTTATTGCCTTTCTATTTTGACGTTTTTGTTCCATCCGTGCTGTTCTACCTGCCTCGCAATCCGAAGAACCGTGTCGAAGAAGTGTGCGTGAGGCTGATCTGTCTTGAGCATTCTCGCAGTTGTTGCCAAAAGATTTCATCGAGTTCTTGAATGTGTCTTTGAATCACTTTTTCTGACCACGTTGTGAGCGTTTACCGCTATGCAGCTCACCATAAAAGAGTCTTTTGGGTATTCTGCAATCTGGCATTCGAGCCACATGTCCTACCCATCGTGTCTGGGACTGCGTTAAGATTGCATAGATGCTGGGAAGAGCAGCTCTTTTTAGGATCTCTGTGTCTGGGATCCTGCCATTTGATGTTCATTATTTTTCTGAGGCAGAGATTGAGGTAGATTGACAGAAGTGAAAGTCTCTGACAGAGAAACGGGAATTTATATTGTAGCAGCATCCTCATCAAATAGCTTTCACTGAGCAGAACTTTAATTTATATTGTAGCAGCATCATCATCAAATAGCTTTCCCTGAGCCGAACTTTGCCACTCTAACAGTCCTTTGTAATTTGTTCTCTCTTGACAAATTTTAAAGCAGAAATAAAAACATAGCAGAGATAACATAAATTATCATAAATTGAAGTCATACACACATCTGTAGTATTTGGCCTGAAGAGAACAATATTAGAGGGCAGGTGCCCAGGACGCAGAGGCAGACCAAGAAGAAGATGGTTACATGATTTTAAAGAAACCATGAATAGGATCATCGGCGAAGTGGGTGAACTGGCTAGAGACAGAGTAAATTTCAGATATGCTGCAAAGAGAGCAACGTCCTATAAAGGACACACACCTTGATGATGACACACATTTGGATAATCCTCACTGGAGAAAACTATGTGTTGCACATGATCTTAAATGAAAAGTCAAATGAGTGAGCTCACATTCTCTGTACTGCAGCTCAACATCAGAACCAAAGAAACAGTATTGCAATGAATCCCAAACCAAGGTGACATAATAAGAAATTCTTCTTCTTCTGCGTTCTCACTAGATTTCAGGATTTCGGATTCTCTAATAAAGGCAGCCGTCTGCCTCAGATTATCAGTCACGTCATACAGTTTGTCTTGGACGCTTGTGTAAGTGGGCCACCTCTTTCTTCTCAGGTCTGCATACTGGGGGCAGTTCTGTATGATATGTTCTGTTGTCATACTTGCCAGCCACAGGGCACAGGTCGTTGTGCCTATCTTGAATTTAGTATACAGGTGGTATCTCATTCTGTTGTGACCGTCTGGCGGCGAAGTATGGCTGTCTGGTCCCTTCTGATCCATCGTTCTTATTGTGTATTGGGTGTTCTTTATCCCATTTTGCTTTGTAGTACCCTTTGGCGAGGCTTTTTGCTTCTTCATAACTAACCAGGTTGCCATCTTGTGGCATTCCTGCTCCCTCTTTAGCCAGTCTGTCAGCATCTTCATTCCCTTGATCTTGCAGTGTGAGGGTATCTACTGGATTACTACGTCTCAGATTCCAGGGGTAACTGGGCTAAGATTTTCTTTAGGGTAGCTACCCTTAGACAACCTTCCTCTCGGTTTTGTTGAGCGTCACCATGACCTGAGATCGCTTAGTTCTATTTTCCTTTCAGATTTCAGTGCTGAGATAGCGGACAATGTGTCAGTAAAGAGCACTATTTTTCCATGTATTTGGTTCATATTTTGTAGTGTCATTTTTTCAGCTGCACTGGGGGGCCTCAACCTCAGCCCTGAAATTGGTTGAGAACTTGCCGGTGGCCAGAGCTAAGGTTAGCTCTACTCCATTTTTTAGTCTGAGGACAACTCCCCCTCCTCCATTGTGGGTGGCATCTGTAGCCGAGCCATCCTTGTATGCATGTGTCCATGAGTCTATTGAGTAGTTTTCGTTTATGTGTTTTTCTGCGATGAGCCTTCTCTCCAGGTCTGTCTGTGATCCTTTCGTGCCAATGCCACTTATTTCTTCTGAGAGCTCTGGGAGACTGCACGCCCAGGGAGGAGAGGTGGTGGTTGGTTGAATGTGTCTTGGTTGAGCCAGTGCCAATGTTGGATCTTTTTGAGTAAGTTTTTGGAGTTGCCACGAAGTTACTTCTTTGTAATCTGTCACCTACCGTAGCTGTTGATTCGGAGGTGCATTGGATGGTTCGTCAGTCTCTTGAATTTTCTCCTTGTTGAAGAACCTTCATGTCCCGTCTGTCCTCCATCGGTTGGAGCCCTGTCACAGTTTCCAGTACTTCTATCGGGGTAGACTTCATGGCTCCAGTGATGATCCGTGAGGCCTGGTTTTGAACCCTGCTTAGCTTTTGTAATTGTGTCTTGGAGGTTGTAGCCCAGGCTGCTATGCCATACTCAAGTACTGGTCGGATTCTTCCAGTGTATAACCTTTCTAAAATGCCACAATCTGCACTCCAGGTGGTGCCCGCTAATTTGTTCATAATCCTCATTCTCTGCTTTGCTTTTGTTCCAGTTTTGCCTATCTGTGTTTTTCAAGACAGTCTGCTGTCCATGGTGATTCCCAGATATGTTGGACATTCCTCCATTGGGAGTAGGTGGTCATTTATCTTGAGTTTCACCATTTGCTTCTTCTTTGAGAGGCTGAAGACTGTGAAGGTGGTTTTCTTTTCAGCTATTTTGAGCAGCCAGGTATTGGTCCATTTTTCTAGCTTTTGAAGTGCAACTTGCATCCTTGTGGTGGCTATTGCTATCGATTCTTTATGTGTCCACAGTGTCAGATCATCAGCGTAGATTGCACCATGCACTCTGTTAGGAATGTCTTCCATAATGTCATTCATAAAAACAAGAAATAGTGTGGGAGACAGGACCCCTCCTTGGGAACACCTTGTTCCATGATAGCCTTCCTGCTAAGTTTTCCCTGGACCTGTACTCTGGCTGTTCTATTTTTTAGATAGTGACATATCCAGCTATACATGCGTCCTCTAATTCCAAGTTTGAGGAGTTTGATTTTTAATCCCTCTCTCCAGACCCTGTTAAAAGCCTTCTCCATATCGACCCATACCGTCAGTATGTGTTTCTTTTCTTCAAAAACCATCTTCAATTTCCTGAGCAATGTAGGTTACTTGGTCTTCTGTTGATCTGTGCTGAGGGAAAACCACTCTGCTGTGGTAGTATCAGTTGTTTTTGCTCCAAGTGCCACATGAGTCTTCTATTGACAAGTCTCTACATCACTTTCCCAAAACAACTAAGGAGGCTAGTTGGTCTGTAACTGCCTGGGTCGAGTCTGTCTTTCCCTTGTTTTAGAATGGGCACTGTGATTGCTTCTTTCCATTCACTGGGTATTTCCCCAACTTTCCAGCTTGCATTCCTAATGTTTAGCAGTTTTTTCTTTGCTTTTGGGCCTAAGTTGATGAGCATCTCATTTGTGATGCCATCCTTTCCTGGTGACTTTTTTAAAACACTGGAGTACTTCTTCGAGCTCATCTATAGTGAAATTAGACACCATAAGTTCTTCTAGTGTTGTGGGTGAGTACTCGAGGGATTGCCTCTCTTCCATTGCCATATTTAGTCTTTCTGTGGATATGCTGACCTGGCTCACTCTTGCGTAATTTTTATTAAAGATGTTGGCAGCTCTTTTTCCTGTTAGCAATTTTTTATTGATTTCTATGGCGATTGGAGGATGGTTTGTGTTTTCGTCACTGAGGGCTTTCGATAGTTTCAATAGCTTGTTTCCGTCTCTGTCCCAAATTGAGACTCTCAGTCTTGTCTCTCCAGCTCTGTCTTGCAGCTTGCTTAACTGCTCTCCTATATTTAGCTGAGGCTGCCTTCAGTGCTATGTTGCTGTCTATTCTCTGCTCAATTTCTGCTCTTTCTCTGGCCTGACTCAATTCTTCCTCAAAATTCGGGACCTCTTCTGACCAATAAGGTTTGTAATCTCTTCTTGCACCTCTAGGAATTGATTCTCTTGCTGTCCTCAAGATGGATGTGTTGAGCCGGTCTGTCATGTTCTTTATCTTTTTTTGGTGTGTGTTTATGGACTCACAGTAGATGTCGCTGAGTCTCACAAACTGTATCCAGTCAGCTCTTTTGTAGTTCCACCTGGGGTTGGTTTTGGACTTGGGGAATATTTAAGGTTAAATGAGAGCTTGACAGGTTTGTGGTCACTGTCTCCTAGTTGGTCCATGACAGTTCGATCCAGTTTGTGGGATATGTCACCGGTAGCAAAGGCGAGGTCTGGGGTGGATGTTTCCATCTTCTTGAGTAGAAGAAATAATAAAAAATGAGAAGACTGACATCTTGGGAAAAGGTGGGTGGATTACACAAACAGATAAACAAAAATGACAACTTACATAAGGATTTTTTTAAAAACTATGATACATGCAGAATTTCTTCTTCTTCTTCTTCTTCTTCTTGTCGATCGCTCTTTTTGGCCATTATGATCATTCTTATTGTGATCTATAAACAGTCTACACCAGGAACGGGTGTGATACGTCACATCTCAGCGCTATTTGGAGCTCTGGTGCTTATCCTTTGGTGATGTGTCCGATTTCAACCAGCGTTTACTGCCTTTGGCTGTCACAAGCCGACCTGCAAGGCAGCAGGTTTCTATTTTCTTTTAGGGTAGCTACCCTTAGACAACCTTCCTCTCGGTTTGTTGAGCGTCATCTGCCCAGGTCACCAGTCTTTTTTTGGACTACTTGGTTTACCTGCCGTCAGTTTTGTACAGTTTGCTCCACTAGCCTTTGATTGTCCCCAATCTAACTACAAGGCAGTAGTATTTCCTGCCAGCGGGAACGTGCACTGGGTTCAAGCCTCTGCTGGGCTTTCCCGTTTTCTGCACAGTTGGGTGGTCCGCTCACCCCCACACTTTCCACGTCCTTCGTCGCCCCACCATCAGCACCGTGCACTCTGCCTCACCGGTGGACTCACCCGTGCATCGTCCGCATGCGTGTTCGCTCTGCTTTGGTGCCTGCTCACCGTATCTATTAGTTCTCACCGTGCACACATTCACAATGCCTCTAGACCAAAGGTGGCCAACCTTTTCGTGAGTCGAAGGTAGTGGGTTCGAGTCCGGACCGCGCCATTCTGTTAACGAGTGCAGTTATTTCCGAAGACCCCTAGGATTGTTGCTGGAGCTACAGAGTTCGTGCTTTGTGCAATACTCTCGGCAGGTGACGTGCCATTTCTGCTGAGAGGGACCGAGCCGTATGGGGTAAAACCAGGTGCAATGAAGTCAATCTTTCGGCTTTTAAACCCTTTTTAACCTTTTCAGCAGGCGGCCAATTTTCAGAAATAATATTTCCTGCCAGGCCACGAACCTAGATTTTGTTGTTGTTAATTAAAGTAAACAAGCATGCGTGCTACAGCTTCGACCACATCGTCAGTAGGTGAGCTCGTAGTTAAACGCGTGCCTGGATTAATGCAAAAAAACCACAAGAAATATGCGAATCAAACATATTTATTGAATAATTTTAAAACATTTTAAAGTGAGACATCTGACTTTGTTTTGCAGAACTAAGTGCATCAAATTTATCTCCACTGATGTTGTCGCTACACTCAAACAGTTTTCAAATGAACATCAGTAATTCGTTTTCTCACTTGTGATTTAGTGTGCTTCATGCGACTAAAAAGCTGTTCACGCGCATGTGTTTTCAAATAGCGAAACCATCGACAGAGCATGTTTGTAAAACGTAGGATATTTATCCTTATCCAAATACGTTTCATAGAACTCTTCCAAACCAACTTAATGGAATTTCTCCTTTAACTGTGTATCACAGCACATTTCACGATGTTCCATATGTAATCTTCCTGGTAATAAATTTACGTTTACCGCGAATGGCTTTGCAAATGCACAAAAAAGCACATGTTTTTTTTTTAAATCCTGAAATCGGTTTTCAAATTCGAGGTTTAAGTTAGATATCAAATAAGGGAAAAATGAGGCACGGGGACGACCAAGACAAGGATGGCAGCAGAACATCAATGAAACCTTGAACATGACACTGGAAGAGGCAGGAGAACTTGCAAGAGACAGAGAACTTTTCAGGTGGGCTGTGATGGATGCGAAGTTCCGCAAGAGACATGCTGCTACTTGAATATAACTCTGAAATGGGCTGTTTTTGCTCAGGAGCTCCGGGGAAGGGATTTTTAAGGTACAGGTGGCCCCAGGGTTCTCTCTCGCGCGCGATCGTTCTTAGGCCGCTTTTATCATTCTATTGTGATATATAAGCAGCCAAACATCAAGAACGGATGTACATGCACAGCCTTCGGTATTTATTGGAGCTCAGGTGCTTATCCTTCGGCGGTGTGTTCGATTTCAACCAGCGTTTACTGAGTTCACTCTCCGTTAGCCTTTTGCTGTCCCCAGCCAAAACCCACCAGGCAGCAGGTTGCCCCAGGGTTCAAAGGGTTAAAGCTTATAGTACACATCAAACATGGCCTACTTACCATATTTTATATGTCTACCAACTTCATAGAAACATGGCTGCTTGACTTCAACCCCTCCCGTCATTTCATTATCATGGCTGTCACATGTACTAATCTCAATATTCATATCTTCACTGCTGATCTTCTCTTCAGAGATCTGAATTAATGATAAGTATACAAACCAGTTTAACAAACACTTTTCCACATAATCCACTTTAATTAAGTTTTCACTGTTGAGTAATTAATCTCTTCTTTCATAGTATCTCAGTCAGGTGTTGGGGGAGTGGGGAACAAGGAAAGGGGACGAGTGGGTGAAGAAGAGAGAAGTATGAATCATCTTGTCATCTTCTTCTTGTTCGCTGATGTCCACTGTCTACATAATTAGTCTAGTTCTCTGGATGCATGTTATTCTGTTTGTTCGCTGATTCACTGCCTACATAATTAGTCTAGTTCTCTGGATGCATGTTATTCTGTTTGTTCGCTGATGTCCACTGCCTACATAATTAGTCTGGTTCTCTGGATGCATGTTATTCTGTTTGTTCGCTGATGTCCACTGTCTACATAATTAGTCTAGTTCTCTGGATGCATGTTATTCTGTTTGTTCGCTGATGTCCACTGTCTACATAATTAGTCTAGTTCTCTGGATGCATGTTATTGTGTTTGTTCGCTGATGTCCACTGTCTACATAATTAGTCTAGTTCTCTGGATGCATGTTATTGTGTTTGTTCGTTGATGTCCACTGTCTACATAATTAGTCTAGTTCTCTGGATGCATGTTATTGTGTTTGTTCGCTGATGTCCACTGTCTACATAATTAGTCTAGTTCTCTGGATGCATGTTATTCTGTTTGTTCGCTGATGTCCACTGTCTACATAATTAGTCTAGTTCTCTGGATGCATGTTATTCTGTTTGTTCGCTGATGTCCACTGTCTACATAATTAGTCTAGTTCTCTGGATGCATGTTTGTGTTGTTCCTGATGTCCTGTCTACATAAGTCTAGTTCTCTGGATGCATGTTATTCTGTTTGTTAGTTCTCTGGATGCATATTATTCTGTTTGTTAGTTCATCACGCCAGTTTGGTGCCGGTGCTCACAAGGGAAGCAAATAATAGCACCACTGCGGCCTACAAGACATGTAGTAAAAGGCGACTGATGTAGGACCTAAGGAAGCTACCCTAGTAATAAAAAGCATCGCAGAAAACGGATGTGCTGGCCTACTTGAAGGTGCATAACTGGCACAACGTACAATTGCTCTTAGGCTCATATCACATAAAATCAACAGAGTGGTTAACATGTGGGTTGTGGAACATTGGAATACGTTAGTTCATCAAGCTCCAAACGCTTTGTGTGGATGTCTGTCTCTGTTGCCAGTGTTCTTTCTCAGTTTATTCATCAGGTGACAATCTTGCAGGATGTGTTCGACTGTCTGTCCACACGCACATGTGGGTGATGGAACTAGTTTTAGTTTGTGTAGATGTCGATTTAATTTATTGTGTCCAGTTCTGAGTCGAAACAATATCATCTGTCTTGCTCTATCTAAAAATAGTATGGAATGAAACTGATAGGAAAACAAAGATCAGAACACTAAGAGCATGCATATTCCCAGTGGCAACATATGGGTGTGAAGCATGGATCTTTAGCAAGGCGGTGGAAAAACATATATGTGCTTTTGAATATAAGTGTCGCCCGTGTGGTGCTGTGACCCGCAAGGGAAGCAAAGAATAGTACCACTGCAACCTACAATGCATGTCGTAAGAGGCGACTGATGTAGGCCCTAGGATACTACCTAGTAAATTAAAAGCAGCACAGCAATCAGAATGTGCTGGCCTACTGTGGGCGCATAACTGGCACAATGTACAATCGCTCTTAGGCTCAGATCACAGAGTGGTTGACAAGTGGTTGATGTGAAGCGTTAGAGAAAGAATATAAGTGTTACAGAAGAGTCCTCCGTATATAATGGCCAGAGAAGAGAACAAATAGATCTATTCAGAAAGAACTTAAAATCAAAGAAAACTGGCTGATGCTGCAAATAAGAAAAAGCAAATTTAGGTATTTTGGGCATATAAAGAGACACGAAGGGCTGGAGAAGAACATCATGGAAGGAGACATCCCAGCAAAGAGGAGAAGAGGAAGACCACGGAGAAGATGGATTCAGGATGTAATCGATGGTTTGAGCATGACTGCTGCAGAGGCAGGACATCTGGCCTATGAGAGACAGAAAATTTCGAGGACTGTTTAAGTGGCAAAGTTCTGTCCAGGACAAGCTATTTGATGATGATGATGCTCTAGAAAGTGATAATTGTCTCTTTGCTGGTCTTCTTTTCTGAATGAATGGCCTGGACGAGTTTTCTTTTCCTGGAAAGTGATTATTTGATTCTTTTGTTCATATATTGCTCCCTCCTTAGCTAATTTGTCTGCTCTCTCGTTTGCTGGTATACCACGGTGTGATGGTATCCGTAGTTTCTGTATCCGTTTTGTTTCTGTAGCTAGAATAGACTCCAATATAAGGTGTTTTGGATAGATATACAAGTTTGTAGGAGGTCTTGTCAAGCTTGCTCGAGTCCAGGAAACTTCAACAAGATGCACCATACTGTTTCCTGCGGTTAGTTTCAGTTCCTGTCATGTGGTGTGCAAATTGACTTTAATCTGTTTAGGCGGGAGCTCAGTTCAACATGTCCTGTTCTGAGTTGGAAGATGGTGCATTGCTCTCTATGTTGCAATCTCCTAGTGTACACTTTGAGTGGCACAATTTGGTACATGCTCTTACACAAGCTGCATCGAGTTTTGCTTTCTATGTTGCAATCTCCTAGTGTACACTTTGAGTGGCACAACTTGGTACATGCTCTTACACAAGCTGCATCGAGTGGCACAAACTCAAGCATTTCCAACAAGATGTGCCTGGACTTAAACAAGCTAGACAATATCTCCTCCAAACTTGTATATCCAAAACACCTTATATTGGAGTCTATTCCAGCTACTGAAATGTGGGTGTCTGTAGCTTAGCTGGTAGTGAGCTCGATTCACAATGCAAGCATACCTGGCTGAAACTCCACGGCAAGCAGTTTGGAGGCAAATTCGTTTCAGTAGGAGTTTTACGAAAAAGTAAAAAATAAACCTCACCGTTGTTTTTAGGGACTCCGTTCCTCCGTACAGCTTCTCGTTTAGGCCGGTATTTTCCAGCCAGGTTTCGTTTCTCAGGCCTGCTAGCAGTTAGCAGTCTTGCAGTAGGTGCTCTGCCGTCATGTTCGCCTTCTCGCAGTGGCACAGGCTAGTTGTACCAATTAAAAATTTGTTGTAAAGGTGGGCCCGGAGTCTGTTATGGTTCATACGGAATATTGCAACTTGTTCGCTCGGACTTTGGCACTGTGTTGAGGGTGGTCTTGCGACCACTTTTCTCTATATCTCCCTCTGATGGTTGTTTTGGCCTCCTTGTAGCTGATTTCGTAATCAGTCTGTGGCAGTTGCCCTCCTGCCTTCGCTAGCTTGTCTGCCTCTTCGTTTCTGCTTATACTGCAGTGTGATGGGATCCACTGTATGACTGTGTTTGAATGAGTTTGTTAGTACTCCGAGGATCGTTTTTAGCTCTGTGCTGGCTGGGCTTTTTAGTGCTGTGATGGCCTATAGGGAGTCCGTGAATATCACTACTTTGTTGTGTGAGGTGCTGCTTCTCTCTAGGATCATTTCAGCGACAATTCTTAGTGCCTCCGTCTCTGCACAGTAGTTGTTTGAGTACTTTCCTGTGGCTATTGACTTCGTGACCTTCATTTTTGTTGGGAGCTTAAGCACTATTCCTTCTCCTCCATTGCTAATCGCGTTCTTTGTCGATCCGTCGGTGTACACATGTGTCCACGTTCTCTCAGTGACTCTGTCTCTCTATGAATTCTTCTGTGACCGTACTCCATTCTCAGTTTGCTTGCCGCCCACTTTTTGAAACTCTTAACTCTGGCATCGTGATCTTTCACGGCGGGTTCTTGTCGGTTGCCGGTATAAGTTTGGGTTTACAGTTGGCTAGGACCGGGTCATCTTTGATCAGTGCTTTGGCACTTTTCAGAAAGCAGTTTGTACACTCAAAAATAAACTGTACTTGACACTTTTGTTCCAGTTTAATTAAGTCTGCCAGAAATGGAACTTGTCCTTGAATTTTGTGTTTAGTCTGAAATTAAACATTACAAGAAATATGTCAATAAACTATAAAATTCTAGGAAATCAAACCACAACCTTCGCGTGACCCTGCATTCCAGTATTGTTAGATAAAGACAAAATCATTTTAAAAACACCTCTGAAGTCGGAAAAGCTCGCCTTCATGGCGAAGGACACCCATAAAATGGTAAGCAGGCTTTTACGAAAGAATCGGTCAGAAGCGCCACCCAAAATTGCCATGGCTACACCTGAATTCATAGTGAGCAGAAATACAGACCAAATTGTAATAACAAGACGAGTATATTAATCACAGTTATATTATATTACAAATGAAGTTTAACACTAAGGGATAACAGTATTATTCACATTTTCTCATCAAAAAAATAACCATGGACTCATAAAATTGTGTAAAATTGCATAAAACTTACAGTGTTCTATCAAACACTTATAAAAACTAGTCCCCATTAAACAGGAATATTGGTTTTCCCATCCGGGGCCAAAAAAACCCAACAAGTATCAGATTTATATGTGATATTATAAACAAAACTAATAATAACTATTTGACCCTATATATATGAATGCAAGTTGAATGCATTTGAAAATAGATGTCTGCGAAAAATAATGAATATAAAATGGAACAAATTCAGGAGAAGTGATGAAATCAGAGAAATGTCTGATCAACCACTAGTGACAACTGTTATAAGAAAGAGAAGATGGAGATATGTTGGGCACACCTTGAGGACAGAGCCGGATTAGACCAGCGCAGGGCCTGTAGCAAATTTTAGCGCGGGGCCCTAAGTTTTGTATGATAATAAATAACAAAACATAAATTTTACAAACAAACTTGTCTCGATTTAATGTGAGCAAATTTAGAGATAATACTAGACAAATCAATTTCTCTAAGTAAATTACATTCAATGTTCATTAAGGTGAGGTTATTTAGACGATCTTGTCCATCATGTTCCTTAACTCACTTTTTATACGCTTTAATGTTGAAAAGAACGTTCTCCGCTGCAGTTAGTAATCATTAAAGACAAGTAAATTCGTAAGACTATTTCTACATTTGGAAACACGACTCTAATGAATTTTCCATTATAAGTTTATAAAATTGCAGTTCAAGGGCCTCATTCTTTTCGTTGCTAATAGCACCAGCTACATTAGTTTTAAGAAGTTCAGCGAACTGCACAAGTTCGTCGCCTAGGCTTTCTTCCAAATCCTCTTGGTAAGAGCTGACAATATTTGGAGTTCTTTTCAAGATCTCTTCTGTAAGAGATTTTAACTGCCGAAATGTTCCAAATACATCAGTCACTCTATGGTACGCTTCCATGCGTTTAGCTAAGGCAGAGAGTACATTATCAATTATGACAATAAACACCTGACTTTCAAATTTTTGTTTGGGTGTTTGATTTTCTACAACTTCATCAAGCGTAGTAGAGCCACTAAAATCGTCGTACTTAGTATTTCGCTTGCGTCGTCGTGAAGTTTGTTGCTGATATTCTTGACAGTGAGTCAGGGTTTTGGCTTTGGCCTCAATATCTGAAAATGTAGGCCGCATTGCTTGAACGTACCCGTGTAACGATTCATAAAGAGCATATCCCGTGTTAAGGTCTTGATCAGGTGACTGTAATGAAGCGCTAGACGCTTGCAAGCGTTCTAGAATTCCGTTCCATAAAATGCTAACTATTCCCGTTTCCAACTTACTCATCTCCAAAACTAGCCCATACGCTTGATTACGACACTCTTCCTTTTGATCCATGTTATTTGAGATGTCATCCAAAACTTGTTTGATAATGGTAAAACCACATAAAAGTGCTTTTGTCGCATCAGCTCGGAAAGACCACCTGGTGTCCGACAGTCTCTTCAAAGTCGGAGTTTTGAACCTGTATCTTCCAGTGCTTTTGTAAGAATGCCCCATCGATAGGTAGAAGCGGAAAAGAATGTATAGAGACTTTCAACAAAATCGAAAAAAATGGATGCTTCTATACAACATTCTGCAGCACACTTCGCAACCAAATTCAGTGAATGTGCAAAGCAGGAAATGTATTCTGCGTACTTACTTATCTCCTTAATGCGTGCTTGTAAGCCGTTTTATTTCCCACTCATGTTGCTGGCATTGTCATAGCTTTGACCGCGACGGTCTTTGATATCAATGCCATTTTCCTTTAAAAAATCAAGTAAACTTTGGGCGAGTTGTTCAGCAGTATGACCTTCCAATCCAAGAACTTCACAAACCTTTCCACTGGTCCAGATGGTAACACATAGCGCACTATTAGAGTGAGTTGGTCTACATGCGAAATGTCTGGAGTAGAGTCCAGTGATACGGAATAGTACTTGCATTTCTTAATTTCGCAAATAATATGATCCAGTAAGCTTGATGCAATTAGATGGATAAATTCCTACATGTTGTTTTTGATAAGTATGATGTATGTCCCTTTCCTTTATTTGCATAAGTATTTATATGCTGAGCCAGAAAAAAATGTCAAATTTGGCTATTAATTCCAACAAACCTAAATAATTTCCATTATTAGGTGAACCAATAATTTCATCCCTACCCGAAATGCAAGACCTCGTTCTGCTAAAAATTGGATTACTGAAGTAATTCGCTCCAAAAGTGTCCGCCAATATGTTTGTTCGGTCTCAATTTGGCTTACAAGTTGAGAATCGACACGAGCATCTTTCTTTTGCAAACTAACAGAGAAATTATCGCTTGTCTATGGGAGGTGCTTTCTTCATGTCTTTTCAACAAATTATTTGCGTTTTTCCAATCGTCAAATCCTTCTTTCGTAAACCGTGACGAACAGTCTGAATCAGTACTGTTACGTTGTTAATGAGCTCAGTGTGACCGCCCAATTAAGTCCGAAATTGAGTAAACATGACCTTGGCCCTAACCTCAATAAAAAAAAATGAAAGGGGAAATTATTACCCACCTCCCAAACTTGGTTCCTTGTTTATGACTAGTGACAACTTAGCTCCAGAGGCGCCCCCATCCAAAGCGCGGGGCCCGTAGCATTTGCTACTTCTGCTACTATGCTAATCCGGCTCTGCTTGAGGAGTAATGATCAACGAATATTAAAGCAGGCATTGAAGTGAGATGCAAAGGGTTCTAGAAAGAGAGGACGACCTAAAGAGACCCTGAAACGAACTTTGCTGAGAGAGGCAAGAAATATCGGTCTCAGTTCCATGGAGGAGATTGAGCGAGTTGCCCAGGATAGAGCGATATGGAGAAATTGCTTGCAGGCCCTAGTAACGTATAACCGTACGAGAGAAATTATTATTATATATTACTATATCATAATAAATAAAATGTCTCACACTTTTCAGACTTTAGGTAGGAAGTGCCTGTGATTTCACATTACCAGTTCCTTGTATGCAGAAGGTAGAAGGGCCAGACGTGCGGAATGTCCAATGTGGGATTGAACCCATATCCTTTTGTGTCCGAGTCAATAGGCAAATGCTTATATGCTAATCCGCCTCAACTATATCATAAATAAATCGAATATCTGAATAAATATCTATTCTTATCTTAAACATAAAAATACAACCTTTATTGTTATTGGAAATAACAGAGAACCTGAGAAAAATAGCTCATTTGTTTCTGTTGTTTCTACTTCTTGCTCCATTTCTTTACTCTCTAAACAAATGTTTTAAAAATAGCTCATTTGTTTCTGTTGTTGTTTCTACTTCTTGCTCCATTTCTTTACTCTCTAAACAAATGTTTTAAAAATAGCTCATTTGTTTCTGTTGTTTCTACTTCTTGCTCCATTTCTTTACTCTCTAAACAAATGTTTTAAAAATAGCTCATTTGTTTCTGTTGTTGTTTCTACTTCTTGCTCCATTTCTTTACTCTCTAAACAAATGTTTTAAAAATAGCTCATTTGTTTCTGTTGTTGTTTCTACTTCTTGCTCCATTTCTTTACTCTCTAAACAAATGTTTTAAAAATAGCTCATTTGTTTCTGTTGTTGTTTCTACTTCTTGCTCCATTTCTTTACTCTCTAAACAAATGTTTTTCTTGGGATCTGAATAAATACTTCTCAAATCCACTGTTTTTTTAAAACTTTATTTTACGACAATGTTAATACTTTACTGTCTTGTGATTCAGGCTTGTGTTGCAAAAAGTCAAATATCTGATGATTTCTATTCTATACTATTTCTTACTTATTATCACTATGATGAACAACATCAACATTTCTTAAACAATAAATCAACACTGCCAACAGCAATCAACAAGAGATATAATATAGATGTTCGATGCAATTTCAGATGATTTAAAAAAAAATTAGGATTAGGTCATATCCTTATAGTTCCGCAACGATTGGCCTAGTACATACAACGATTACAGATTGACAATGATTGACCTAGTACATACAATGGTTACAGATTGATAATGATTGACCTAGTACATACAACGATTACAGATTGACAATGATTGACCTAGTACATACAATGGTTACAGATTGATAATGATTGACCTAGTACATACAACGGTTACAGATTGACAATGATTGACCTAGTACATACAACGGTTACAGATTGACAATGATTGACCTAGTACATACAACGGTTACAGATTGACAATGATTGACCTAGTACATACAACGGTTACAGATTGACAATGATTGACCTAGTACATACAACGGTTACAGATTGACAATGATTGACCTAGTACATACAACGGTTACAGATTGACAATGATTGACCTAGTACATACAATGGTTACAGATTGACAATGATTGACCTAGTACATACAACGGTTACAGATTGACAATGATTGACCTAGTACATACAACGGTTACAGATTGACAATGATTGACCTAGTACATACAATGGTTACAGATTGACAATGATTGACCTAGTACATACAACGGTTACAGATTGACAATGATTGACCTAGTACATACAACGATTACAGATTGATAATGATTGACCTAGTACATACAACGGTTACAGATTTACAATGATTGACCTAGTACATACAACGGTTACAGATTGATAATGATTGGCCTAGTACATACAACGGTTACAGATTGACAATGATTGACCTAGTACATACAACGATTACAGATTGACAATGATTGACCTAGTACATACAACGGTTACAGATTGACAATGATTGACCTAGTACATACAACGGTTACAGATTGATAATGATTGGCCTAGTACATACAACGATTACAGATTGACAATGATTGACCTAGTACATACAACGGTTACAGATTGACAATGATTGACCTAGTACATACAACGGTTACAGATTGACAATGATTGACCTAGTACATACAACGGTTACAGATTGACAATGATTGACCTAGTACATACAATGGTTACAGATTGACAATGATTGACCTAGTACATACAACGGTTACAGATTGACAATGATTGACCTAGTACATACAACGGTTACAGATTGAATGAGTAAGTAAGACGTAAGTTCCGAGTGCCACGTCCTTTCAGAGAGAGCTGCTCAAAGTCAAAGAATGTTTAACTCTGAAACGTTTATGTGTATTTAAGGGTTTTTGTTATTTTGAAGGCCTGCTCTATTACTAGAAGCCATATGTACTCCATGAATTGAAAATAGACATGTTATATATAGTTGGAAAACTAATTGAATGTACTACCAAGATATGTGGTTTTAATATCAGTTTTAATATGTGACGTCAGTGACCTAATTTTGGTGATGCTAAAAATAGATTTTCCTACAAATTTCAAATAATTATACAGTCATAAAGAAGGGGAAAAAAGGATGAAATATATCGTGAGAACTATTAATATACAGCCTCTTAGTACCTCCATATTTACACAATATATCGTGAGAACTATTAATATACTCTCTTAGTACCTAATATTTACACAATATATCGTGAGAACTATTAATATACTCTCTTAGTACCTAATATTTACACATATATCGTAGAAAACTATTAATATACTCTCTTAGTACCTAATATTTACACAATATATCGTGAAAACTATTAATATACTCTCTTAGTACCTAATATTTACACAATATATCTGAACATGAAGTTGTTAAGACAATATATTAGGCAGTAATTAAGAAATTTGTAACTTCTAAATATTTTAAAATATTTTGGAGACACCAATTTAATTAATAAATAATAAATAAGAGAAAATGATGCAGAACTGGTCTAATAAGCAGCCCATAAAGAACTAACACTTAGGCCCCTATAGTCTTGATCAGGGCAGTTATCTGAGTCACTAGATGCCATTTTATAAGCAAATGTGTGATTTTTTACAAGAGCAAGTGAAAACACATCTGCAGAGATTATCCAAAACGGCGGCCGATCGGAAATGTCGGTGTAATAAAAGTATGCTCTTACCACTGAAGTCGGAGAAGGTTCGCCTAGATGGCTAGGGACTCTGTAGAAACGGTAAGTAGGCTTTCACACAAAATCAGTCAGATGCGCCATATCAGGCTCCCTGACTACGTATGAATTCATAGCGGGCGAATATAAAAGAAGAACAAAAAAAGCATGCTTTAAACAACTAGATTAGACATCTTAAAAATAAATAATATATATATTTTTTAAATTTATTATGGTTATATCATATGTTTTGCATTATAAAACATATATTATATATATGCATTTTTAATAATACAACAAATACAGCTAGTTCCGGAGTCATGATAGCATCTCATTTATAAATGACATTTTCTTAGTACCCGAACGTTACTGTTACTTACTTATGATCAACAAATGAACAGATACAGGTATTAAGAGCTTCCGAAAAAACAAGTAGACAAACACGGGACTCGAACCACTTACCTAGTCCTTACGACACCAATCGCCTAGCCTAGCAATACGAGCGCTCCCTACGTACACAACCAATGAGCCATTCTAAAAAAATGACTCACGGGGAGTGTCTTTCTCAGACCTTGTTATTCCGACACAGAAACAATCAGGTAGGGTTCGTTAATAGTGTTTGCACAGGCACATGCTATGAGCTTGTTGTGCCTGTATATATTAGAGACGACACAATATCACACATATATACACATATAACAAACATGTACACATCATTCAAAGTAGCTTCAAATTAATTCTAAGATGAGCATAAGGACTAGGGTAAGTGGTTCGAGTCCCGTGTTTGTCTACTTGTTTTGTCGGAAGCTCTTAATACCTGTATCTGTTCATTTGTTGATCATATTCGTTACTTCCGTTGCTTCCTCTGGGGTTCTTGTAAAAACAACTCCTTGTGCTCATCTTAGAATTAATTTGAAGCTACTTTGAATGATATGTACATGTTTGTTATATGTGTATATATGTGTGATATTGTGTCGTATCTAATATATACAGGCACAACAAGCTCATAGCATGTGCCTGTGCAAACACTATTAACGAACCCTACCTGATTGTTTCTGTGTCTCGTACAACAAGCGTCTGAAAGACACTCCCCGTGAGTCATTTTTTAGAATGGCTCATTGGTTGTGTACGTAAGGACGCTCGTATTGCTAGGCTGAGGCGATTGGTGTAGAGGACTAGGGTAAGTGGTTCGAGTCCCCTGTTTGTCTACTTGTTTTTCGGAAGCTCTTAATACCTGTATCTGTTCATTTGTTGATCATATTCGTTACTTCCGTTGCTTCCTCTGGGGTTCTTGTAAAAAAATCCTTGTGCTCATGTTACTTACTTAGCGGTTTAGTGTATACACAGACTAAACCTACTAAGAGGTGTGTGCCTATTGGCGTTTATGAAGGCTCACACATTCTCCGCGATAAAGCGTTGGGCACTACACTTTGATATTAGCCAAAATGTGAATTCAAATGCTAGGGCTAATTTAATTTACCTTAAATTTTCAAATAAAACCGTAGCTGGTCGGTACAGTGAGTTACACTAGTTACTAACTTAAGTTACTTAGTAAAGTTACTATATAGTTAGTTAAGTTACACACGTGACACTACACTACTACAGCCAACAGCGCGCCCACAGGTGGGGAGCGGGATTGTACTTGTTAAAAATTAAACTACCTGTGGTGTGATGCTAAATATTAGTCTGTCCATTAATTCGTGAGCACGGTTGACATTGATTTTCTCGAAAACTGCCTTTTTGGATCTCAGTGATTTTTTGCATGCAGCCTTAGAATATCCATGACGCTAAAATAAAGCTAACCAGTAGTCCATAGATGCTACGGATTTTGCACATCGGCGAATTCTTTTGATCTTTTATGACAATTGCAAATACGGGGCTCAAATTTTAGATTTTACAGTAATCCCTAGAATTTGTCCATGTCAATTCTATTCATAGGTGTATCTCCATATTAACTTGATAGGTCAAGTAATTGAGTGTGTTGCCCTTTATGTGCAATCGTGAACTTGGATACAATATGCAACAGTTAGTCCTCCCTTCGGTCACCATTAGACCCCAGGGTGTCTTAACTTCACCACAAATTGTATTATGGTAGACGCATTTGGATATGGAAATGTATACGTTGCTATTTCTCAGTCTGTAATCAAAATATGATTTGTATCATCCCGAATCTGACGATTCCATGAGGTTGATAATTGTTACTGGCTGGACAAATTGTAATCCATCTCGGTGCTATCATTGAGAGGGACTCACGTGTCAGAACTTCAACATCACACATTTTAAACGTCCTGTTCTGTTCGGCAACTTGCCCTTTTACTTTAGCCCAGACAAGCTCTATCGGATTGAGGTGAGCATGATATGGAGGTAGTTGCAAAGACGTGTGGCCGTATTCCGCAATGATTTGTCAATATGAAACACCTTTGTCTTATTTGTCATCCTCACCAGGTGCAACAACTCGGTTTCAAATATGTATCATCGAAGCTGACATTTTCCTTAGCAAGCCAAGTCCTAATTTGATCTTTTGTATTTGATGCAGTTGGTACTTTGTCTTCCGCTGATACTGCGTTGTGATAGGATGCATTATCCATTACCAAGCATGATGGTCTGTTTAGAATTGGAAGTAGATCTTTCTCTACCCAGTGCCTGAAAATATGTCCATTCATTTCTGTGTGGTAGTCCCTACCGTCGGTACTTTTGATTGGAAAATAAGTCCAGCGTCATGGACAAGACCTTCTTCACTGCTTCCTGCATGTGTTAGTATAATACGCTGGCCTTTGCTGCTTGGTATTTTTCTTTCTGTTCACCGTCTACTGATTGCCATTCTTTAGCATTGGTGGTGAGCACTGACCCAGAGATTCGTCCAAAAATACAATATCATAGCCTTGCCTCCGCCGCTCACGGATCTGCCTCAGGTATTTATTTCGGGCAGCAATTAAATGTGGCTTTTCACAAATAATATTCCTGCCGCCTATAGTTTTTCTGAAGGTGAAGCCGGCGGCTCTTACAATTTTCCATAGAGTACTTTTAGAAATGTCTATGCTGCAATCTGATTGCAGTTTTAATTTCAGTTTCCTGAGAGTAACAAGTTGATTTGTCGCAAACATTTTCAAGAGCTCCCGTCTTATGACATCTATGTCAAAGTCGTCAATTGTTCTTTTCCTTCCTTGCTTGACATTAGTGCACTTTGTGTCTTGTTTAATCCATCGGGAAAAGGATTCTCTATTCAGACCAAGCGCCAGTTGCGTTCGTTTCTCAGGGTTATGAATATCGCAATATAGATGACCTCTCTTAGATTCCCTACGGAAGTGTTGGTATAGTAAAACTGTAACCTTCTGCATTTTTATAAATGTGCACTTCAGACTCATTATGAATGTGATATCAATGTCAGTTTGATAAGCCAACAAATATGATACAATAGCTTCATACAAATAGCGAGATACACCTATAACTATACAACGGTATCCCAATTATAACGTCATATGCTTTCCGCTTTCAAAGTCGACTGGTTAGGTGAACGGGAATTCCCGTGAAATTGTTGTTTACTCACGATATTTCAATGTTACCATAATGTATTTTAGAACAACGCGTCTGTGTACCGTAGATCTGTTACTATTTTGTACAATCCGGTGAGGTTGATTTTAATATAACCTGAAGAAATATTTCAAACTACATCAAATTTTCTTGGAAAAAAATATTTCTTAGCGTCATGGATATTCTAAGGCTGCTTGCAAAAATCACTGAGATCCAACAGGTAGTTTTCGAGAAAATCAATTTCAAACGTGCTCACGAATTAATGGACAGACTATAACTATGGACTAACAGTAAACTATCACTGGCTACACAGTTTGACTACCATGAACAAGTCCATCTTTTCTTCTTCGCGTTCGTTCTTTACGACCAATTTTAATCACTCTTTGTGATATGTTTGAACTTTGCCAAGAACTTGTATACGTTGCACATTGGTTTGGTAGGCCCATAAACGCATATATTTCTACACGTTTAGGACATGTGCATCCGATTTCAGCCAAACCGTCCATCTTTTGAAATTGTTAAGTTGGAATTTGGAGTAGTCTCCTTCTGCGAAGATTGTCAGTTGTCTATTCCCAGGTGGAAGATGTAGTTGGCTGTCCACTCTTGCCGTTAAGCTTAGGGATGGGAGCTTTAATTTGCGTTCTATGGCCAGATGAGTCGCCCTTGTTGTGTTGTATTCGTGTTTATGTAGTGTGGTCTTGATATTGTCTATCCATCTTTTCTTGGTCTTCCCTTAGCTCCAGTACCCGATCTATTTTTATTGTATGCTGTTATTGGTCGTATTTCATTCTCATTAAATGTCCAAAAGACCAAGCAAGAAAATGTATCAAATTTTATAAGAAAGCGCCGCTGAACTACATCGGCCACACACTTAGAATGGATGAGAGAAGACTCCTTACCAATCCCTCATATGGACACCAGAGGGAAAAAAAACGAGGAAGACCAAGAGAGACTCTGCGTAGAACCATCACCAAAGAAGGCTCAACGATGGGCCTAGTAAACATCAAAGACTTAAAACAAATGGCAACGAACCGCGAGACATGGAGAGCTATGACCTCTGCCCAATGCGCCGCCCACAGGCCCAAGAGGAAAGACTAACTAATAACTAAATGTCCAAACCACTGCATTTGTTGTCTTTCGATGTATTCGGTGCATGAAGTTATACCCACTCTGCTTCTGATGTCCTTATTTCGTAGTCTGTCTTTCCTGGTGACTCCCACTGCCTTCCTCAAGCATTTCATTTCACACGTGGTGAGTTTTTTGTGGTGTGTTGCTGTAAGAGACCAAGTTTCACTGTAACAAAGTGTTGGTAGGAAAATACTTTTATCATCTGTCTTTTCACTTCCATCTTGATCTTTGTGTATTGTAGTAATGATGCCAGTTGGTAGGTCACTGCATTTGCTTTTTGACACCTTGTCTTTATTTCTCTATCGAGTTTTCCGTCCTCTGTGAAAATGCTGCCTAAATATTTGAATTCAGAAACTTGCTTTACTCTGGTGTTATCTGTTTGCTTGACTTGGTGTTCTGCCGATTTTCATGGTCTCGCTGTTTTGCTTGTTGATTTTCATGTTGTACTTTCATTTATCATTGTGTTTATCATTGATGGGGGTGTGGAAATTAAGGGCTAAGAGAATAAACCTAGAGAGAAAATCCCCACTGCCTTATGGGTCAGCACGATTATGCAGAGGAGTGAATCATGACCACAAATCCGAAGATAGGGACCCTAAGGCAGTTGATAGTTATGAACATTTCAACTTCTGGCAAACCCTTTCTAATTTCAAACGTATGGGCTGTCTTCCTTTGGAAGAGAACAGTGGAGTCGAGAGGGCTCTGTACAAAATCAGTAAAGAACATCCCCCATATTAGCTTCTTCTTCTTCTTTTGTCGTCACACTGCTACCGGGTTGTTGTCCAGTGTCATGGTTTTCTGTTTTTGTCTTGTACTGTTCTGGTGGCTTGGTTGATTGTTATTTTTGGCAGAATTCTGCTATACCATCTAACCATATTTTTCGTGGTTTTCCTCTCACTTTCTTTCGAAATGTTCTGTTGTAGAAGACTCTGTATACTGTAGAGTTTGGGTGCATTCTTATTGTGGCCAAACCACTTCATACTTTGTTTCTCAATGTAATTCAAACAATGTTCTTTGCCAACTTTCTTTCTTATGCTGATGTTGGTGACTAACTTTTCTGGTGTTGTTGGTAACTTTTCACAGGCAGCGCATTTCACATGTAGTTATTTTTTGTGACTGCGCTTGCTCATTGTCCATGTTTGGCTCTGGTAACACAAAGTAGGTATGTTGCCTTAACAATGGGACTAGCTGGTAGGTTACATCATTTGCCATATTAGCTGCCCAGGCAAAATTCAAGATTGGTATTTCAACCATGTGGATAGGCAAATCAGACTGCAGAGCACATACTTCAATACTGCCCCAAATATGATATACTGACGCAAACTCACTGGCTTAACGAAACAACACCAGACATAAAACTACATGGACCTCATGTAGTTACAAGACGGTCATGTGAGTTACAAGACGGTGTAGTTTGTACAAGAGACAACATTGAATATATAGAGAATATTTCAAGCGAACGAAAGGAAGAAGGAATGAAGCTGCCCAGGCTAGGCGAGTGAACATAAAGAAAGAGTATATACACTTCACTCTAGTTTTCGACTCAGACACAACATGGACAACGACAGTTTCGGGTTATAAGTCCTCCCAAATAGGGTAAAGCGCCATGGGTTGCTTTCGAGGTTTATCATCATCAACCACAATACGGACAACGACAGTTTCGGGTTATAAGTCCTCCTAAATAGGGTAAGGCGCCACGGGTTGCTTTCGAGATTTATCATCATCAACAGGTGTGGGCTGGCGTAGGCGATCATGGATCTTCACAAATTTATGTCCCTGGTGTTTGCTATCATCGCAGATGATGACGCTCTTCCGTGCCAAGAAGTCAGGTGTTTGTCTGTATTCCTATGTCTCATCTTTTGACGTTAGGAGTAGCTATTCAGCTGTACTAGTCATCTAGCACCTGCCTTAAACTAGGCAGCCCCTAGTCGACGAGGTGCTGGTTCCCCATTAATGTATAGGACGCACAAAAATATACCAAAAGTAAAATAGCAAATGTAAAAACATTGTATCTAGAAACAAGAAAGTTAGATTCTTAGATTTGGCACAAGGAACTTGAGGACAAAGCCGGCCGTGTGTTGCCGAGACCTGCAAGGGAAGCAAAGAATAGTACCACCAGCGCCGGATTAGCCTAGTAGCAGAAGTAGCAAATGCTACGGGCCCGCGCTTCTAGGGGGCCCCGCGCCTATGTGACAGAGATTAAAATGGAAAAAATAACCAGATGTTATATCAAAAACACGCAAGCTGTCTCAATTTTTAAATGTCGTGTGTGATGGTGCTGAATCCAACGAAATCGAAGCAGAAAATACAGAAGTCACGTCTCACTGTGTGGTAAATGAAGGTAGTGCTATAGAAGAATCATCATTACCAATACTACCATTAAATCAGCAACTCTTCACGATTTAGCCACACTTTCCACAAGACAAACTGAAATCGAATGTACAGAAAGTCCTCCCAATTTAGCCATATCATCTTCAAGCCAAAGAGAGGCAGAAAGCACAGCACATGCTTCTAATGAAGCAACATCTTCTACAAGCCTAAAACACAACGAAAGTAAAATGTACTCCAACGATATTGGTGAATGGCCAAACAATTTCAATCGAGATTATTGAATTGTGAAAGAAAGTAGCGAAGTGCAACATATGAACAGTGATTTCATGTCTTAAAAAAACATACAATAAAGAAAACAATCCACGATTTTGTCGAAAGTCGTTTTTCACATACACACATACACCAACAAACAAAACTCACGTGAGAGATTGGTTGTGTTATACAGATACTAAAGGACAACTGTTCTGTTTTGTTTGCAAAGTTATTGATTTAGGCTGTACCATAGAGTGGCTGGTGATTTGAATACTCCGGCAAGTTAGAATTATTACAGAGAGAGGTATTGAAAGAACTCAAATATTGTCAGCTCTTACCAAGAGATTTGGAAGAAAGTTAGGCGACGAACTTATGCAGTTCACTGAACTTCTTAAACAATGAGCTGCTCGCTATTAATAATGAAAACATGAGGCTTTTGAACTGCATTTTATAACTTATAATGGAAAATTCATTAGAGTCATGTTTCCAAATGTAAAATAGTCTACGAATTTACTAGTTTTGAATGACATTACTCTGCAGCGAAAAGTTCTTTCGACATATAAAAGCGTATTCGAGCGTATAAAAAGTGAGTTCAGGAACATGATGGGACAAGATATCTAATAACCTCACCCCTACAACATTGAATGGTTTACTTAGAGAAATAACTTGTCTAGTATTATCTCTAAATTTGCTCACATTAACCGAGGCAGTTTGTTTGTAAAAGTTGTGTTTTATTTTATTATCATACAAAATTAGCGCCTAAAATTTGCTACGGGCCCCGCGCTAGCCTAATCCGGCACTGAGTACCACTACGACCTACAAAGCATATCGTAAGACTGAGGTATGGGCTCAGGCAGAGCCGATTAGACCAGCGCGGGGCCCGTAGCAAATTTTAGCGCGGGCCCTAAGTTTTGTATGATAATAAATAATAAACATAAATTTTACAAACAAACTTGTCTCGATTTAATGTAAGCAAATTTAGAGATAATACTAGACAAATCAATTTCTAAGCAAATTACATTCAATGTCATTAAGGAGGTTATTTAGACGATCTTGTCCCATCATGTTTTTAACTCACTTTTTATACGCTTTAATGTTGAAAAAGAACGTTCTCCGCTGCAGTTAGTAATCATTAAAGACAAGTAAATTCGTAAGACTATTTCACATTTGGAAAACGACTTAATGAATTCTTCCATTATAAGTTTATAAAATTGCAGTTCAAGGGCCTCATTCTTTTCGTTGCTACTAGCAGCAGCTACATTAGTTTTAAGAAGTTCAGCGAACTGCACGTTCGTCGCCTAGCGCTTTCTTCCAAATCCTCTTGCAAGAGCTGACAATTTTTGGGAGTTCTTTCAAGATCTCTTCTGCTGTAAGAGATTTTAACTGCCGAAATGTTCCAAATACATCAGTCACTCTATGCACGCTTCCATGTTTAGCTAAGGCAGGGGTACATTATCAATTATGACAATAAACACCTGACTTTCAAATTTTTGTTTGGGTGTTTGATTTTCTACAACTTCATCAAGCGTAGTAGAGCCACTAAAATCGTCGTACTTAGTATTTTGCTTGCGTCGTCGTGAAGTTTGTTGCTGATATTCATGACAGTGAGTCAGGATTTTGGCTTTGGCCTCAATATCTGAAAATGTAGGCCGCATTGTTTGAACGTACCCGTGTAACGATTCATAAAGAGCATATCCCGTGTTAAGGTCTTGATCAGGTGACTGTAATGAAGCGCAGACGCTTGCAAGCGTTCTAGAATTCGTTCCATAAAATGCTAACTATTCCTGTTTCCAACTTACTCATCTTCAAAACTAGCCCATACGCTTGATTACGACACTCTTCCTTTTGATCCATGTTATTTGAGATGTCATCCAAAACTTGTTTGATAATGGTAAAACCACATAAAAGTGTTTGGTACATCAGCTCGGGAAGACCACCTGGTGTCCGACAGTCTCTTCAAAGTCGGGAGTTTTGAACCTGTATCTTCCAGTGCTTTGTAAGAATGCCCCATCGATAGGTAGAAGGAAAAGAATGTATAGAGACTTTCAACAAAATCGAAAAATGTAACCACTTAACATGACTATAACTCTGATTTAAAACATTTGAATTCATTGAAAACGAAAATGATAGAACTATTTAAAAATTAATTTCACTGAAACATAAAAATTAGCTATGTAAAATAAAATAATAATAAAATAACAAGATGGGAGGATTTAAATACATTCAAAGTTAGCAGAACAAATAAAAATTACTCTCTGTGTCCGTTTGTGTGCTTCTCTGTAAAATTATGCAGCTCGTGTTGCGGCTTGTTGCGGCTCTTGTGTCCAAGTTTTCTGTTTAATCATTTGGCCCTCCTGCATTATTTTCTGGGACATTAGTAGAGTGCAAAACAGTTTCTCACAAAAACGTGAATGACATGAAATTTATTTAGATGCCGAGATCTGCTCATGTCTTAGAACAATATTTCATACGCCCACTTGCATTTATTTTAAACTAAGTTTAGCGCGCAAAAACTACTGAACGAACAGAGACTTGAACTGGTTTATGAGTCAAATTTAATTGTTCTTTTGTTCAAGCTTTCAAGTTTTTTTATTAGAAGCGGTGACACAAGAGATACTCCTATACAAAAGTAAAAAACTGTTACTTGTTAATGAGCTCAGGGGACAGCCCAATTAAGTCCGGAATTGAGTAAACATGACCTTGGACCAACCTCAATAAAAAATGAAAGGGGAAAATTCCACCTCCCAAACTTGGTTCCTTATTTATGACTAGTGACAACTTAGCTCCAGAGGCGCGCCCTCCTAAAGCGCAGGCCTGGATTTGCTACTTGCTACTATGCTAATCCGGCTCTGGGCCTAGGGAAGCTACCGTAATAAATACAAAGCATCGCATAAATCGGATAAATAGCTCATACTTGTAGGCACATAACATTCATAGCGCACTATCGCTCTTAGACTCATCATATACATATTACAGAGTAGTTAACAAGTGGTCGATATGGAGTATTTGAAGAAGAAGAACTATGGCTTCTAGAACAAACCAAATCAACAACTTTTCTTGATCTCAGATATTGTCAACTAAATAAATATCAATTTTATCTCATGTATTCAATGAAGTGCCTTGCTGCCGGAAACAGGTGATAATGTATCTCCCAAATCTTTTTTCCCTTTGGTCAGTTAATCATTTCTGACATCGATTTTTGTGAAACCACAACAGACCACCCAACATCTCCTTCTCTGAATTGTCCCCGTTGTCACTAAATGTTCAAAACCTCCTTTTCGCATTATATGCCTAAAGAACCTTGATTGTCTGATTCTCATGATAGGTTTCTTTGTGTGCAGGCCTGTTATAAAACATCATGTTTTCTTGTTCCATGGCATTTTTTTTAAAACTACATCTCTGTGGCTTCAATGATCTTATTGATTGCTTGTTCATTGTCCATAAACCCGCTCCCAAACATAAGTATTGTTCAATATAGCACTGGAGTACTCGAAAGTGTCATTAGTAGTGAATTAACGAATATTGTGTTTTTCATTTTCATAAAAGCTGCTTTGGCTTGAGCTGTTCTCCTTATAATCTGTTTTACATCTTCCGTCTGATGTTAGAAATATTTACACATACTTCAATATAGTGGCGACTCGGGCTAATTTTATTTGGTGGGGCCAGACAAAATTTTCGAAAAAATCATGTTTTTTAGTATTTACTATTCCGGAAAGTTTTTCCCTCTTTCGATTATTGGTGGGGCGGCCTCGCTGGTCTTAATGACGACCCGCTCCTGCTTCAATCGATGAAATTGTTTCAGGTTAATTATTTATTTTGATATTGCATTGTGGTGTTTCCTGTTTCTTAGAGATAACCATGACCTACTCAGAATGCTGGAAGTATCAAGACACGACTGGTTTAGGAATGAAGATATCAAGATAAATATGGATACAACATTAGTGCTGCTTCATCAGGAAACAGCAAATTCAATAGTCGCCAAAATAAAAATTAACAACAGACAGGGACTCAAAGCAATGTTTTTCTAGATACAGTGGGTCTGAGAGGTTACCGGGCCCCAAAATTTGGGGGGTGTAAAGAATAGAACCAATGTTACCTGTCACACATGTCGTAAGAGGCGACTAAGGAGACTGAGGTGAGCTATCCCCCACACCGAAAAAAACACTAGATGGCTAAGAACGGAGAGCGAAACCGAGTAAACGCTGGCTGAAACCGGACACATCGCTGAAGGAAAAAAGCACAAGAGCATCAAATGGTGCTGAGGATGTGACATAAAACACACCAATGCTAAGATTAAAAACCAGATTTCCAATGAATAGAATTTATAGGAAATCGTACATCGGTCTGCTGGACGGTGATCGCGAGAGAGAGAGAGAGAGAGAGAGAGAGAGAGAGAGAGAGAAAAGGGGGATATAAACAGCGCCGGCGTGGGGTCTTAGAAATATTCCAAGATGCTCAGCTTGTGTATGACAATAAAATAAAACACAACTTTTGGCAAACTTTTCTCGATTTAATGTAAAGGCCTGAGTGGTTGACCCCCTTAAATTTGGGTTAAAGAATAGAACCACTGTTACCTGCCACGCATGTCGTAAGAGGGGCTAAGGAGGTTTGGCTGAAATCGGATGTACATGTCCAAACTTTAGAAACCATTGCGTTTAGGGCCTACCAAACCAATGTGCAATGTATACACATTCTTGGCAAAGATCAAATCATATCACAAAGAGTGATTAAAATTGGTCGAAAAAGAACGAACGCAAAGAAGAAGAAGAAGAATGTGAGCAAAATTTAGAGATGACACTAGACAAATCAATTTCTCAAGTAAATTAATTCAATGTTCAATAAGGTGAGGTTATTTGACGATCTTGTCCCATCGTGTTTTTAACTCACTTTTATACTCTTTAATTCGAAAAAAACGTCTCGCTTCAGTTAGTAAATAAAGACAAGTAAATTGTAAGACTATTTCTACATTTGGGAAGCACGACTCTAATGAATTTTCATTATAAATTTATAAAATTGCAGTCCAAGATTCTCATGCTTTTCGTTGTTAATAGCAGCAGCTACGTTAGTTTTAAGAAGTTCAGCGAACTGCACAAGTTCGTTGCCTAGGCTTTCTTCCAAACCTTTCTTGGTAAGTACATACCATATTTGATTTCTTTACAAGATCTCTTCTGCTGTAAGAGATTTTAACTCCAATATTCCACCATAACCCACTCTGTGGTACGCTTTCATGCGTTTAGCTAGGCAAATAGTACATTATCATTATTGACAAAAACCTGACTCAAATTTGTTTTTGGGGTGTTGATTTTCTACAACTTCATCGAGCGTAGAGAGCTGCTGAAATCGTCGTATTTCGTATTTCGCTTTCGTCGTTTTGAGTTTCTTCTAATATTCTTCACAATCAGTCAAGATTTTGGTTTTGGCCTCAATATCCGAAAAGGGAGCCTAAAAATATTTAAACCGAAATTTTACAAACTAAACTTTTTCTGCTTTAGGACGGGGCCTCCAGAAACGGGGCCTGTAGATTAGCTACTTGTTATAGGGCTAATCCAGCACTGCATGTGATATGTCAATATTGACTATAGGATAGCTCTCCGATGAACAGCGGATGAGAAAAGAAGGCTTGGACGTCCAAGTGAAATATGAAGAACTGTGGAAAGATTGTGGCAAACAATTTTTAAAAGCGACAGAACGCAACATGGACATCTCTTGTGAACCCTTTTATGTGCTATAGATTTCTTCTTCTTCTTTTTGCATTCGTTCTTTACGACCAATTTAATCACTTCGGGATATGTTTGATCTTTCCCAAGAACGTGTATACGTTGCACATTGGTTTGGTAGGCCCTAAACGCATATACTTCTACACGTTTAGGACATGTGCATCCGATTTCAGTAAAAACTCTCCTAGTCTTTCCTTACGACAGGGCGTGGCAGTAACAGTGGTTCATTCTTTACACCCCAAATTTGGACCCTGTAACCACTGCTAAGATAGAACGAGCATTGAAGTCTACCTTGGCCACTGTATAAATTATCACAAGTTTGCTGGCTACATCCTCAGATCATTTATCGTTAGTTGTAGCGGGGTTTATTCTACAAGAGGTTGCATGTTACATGCAGCTTTTTTGGTTGGTCCAAATCAGCAAATTTCAAAATAAACTGCAAGCACATACATCTGCATTATGAAGCTGCTATTTGAAACTAGCTATTGTTTTTCTTAGAAAACGTATTATACTGTTATTCTCCCTTCCTTTCAGCATTGTTTTGCCAGATGCAGTGCAGTATTTAGCAAAGAACTAGACAAGCACGTGAATGAGCCAAGGGATGCTAAATATATCCAAGCTTCATTGGTCTTGTGTTTTATCCGCGAGGAAATGCTGAAATGACGTCAAAAGAGAATACATAATTCGTTGGGATACTTGTAATCTAGGAACGATTGAATCAATTAATACTAAATGTGCACTTAATATTTACTTTAAATATACACATTATGCAATATATATTTTGTATAATTAAATATATGTATGATATCAATGTATAACTTTCTTACATATATTTTTGTTATCAATAGTTGCTTTTCGATTATGATGTAAAAATGTGTCCTTTCGAACAAAAACAGTGCCCCTGTCTATTCCCCTACGTGACTGACAGACATGTTGTAGTGGTAAAGCATTTTGGCTCAAATAGAGCTTTTGTTTTTCGTATATGGATTGAATTGCACTATGTATGTTCTAGGTACTTAGGGCTTATTTGATAATAAAGGAAAGAAGGAAGCTGACCGGTTTATGCGAATTTCAAGGGTTGGTAAGTGAGAATGTTCTTGTTACCTCGCTAGCCTTCTCAACTCTTTTTTTTGTTTAGTCAGGGCCGGCTAGTGCTAGCATTCTAAAATGTCTGTTCAGACTTGGCCCAGTTTTTATGAAAGTTCAGGAATTAATCCTTTGCAGTTAGTACTACTCCTTTTTAGAGGTGACTTTGATAGCCGTTAATTGCAAATATATGTTAATTATTGTCCTACCTACCGGCTACTGTATGGCGTATAATAATTCCAGTAGTCAGTTTTCATCCATAAAAAAATCCATTTGATTATAAAAAATTTGATTTCCCTGAGTCATATAATCGTTGATTTATTATAGATAGATCGAATGATTTTCAGTTTTTGAAGGTACACCTAGTCAGTAGGTTGAGTAGTAAGATATTAAAGGAAAGCATCGGCGAAGAGTGTAATTTTACTGTAATTAGTGTAGAATTAATTGAACGTGGGTAGTTTGACTTAACGTTATGTGCATATTATTATTATACGGTCATCGCAGTATGATTATAGGGATCGTAGTAAGTAGTATCCACAAGTACAGAAATTGGTTAATTAGTTAAAACAAAGTTTTAAACACTCAGTGTTGCGATTTTAAACATACAAGGTGTATTTAATTTATATTAGTTAGTGCAAGGACTTGAAAGGGCTCTGAACAGTTCACTGAACTGTATTTTTCCTCATAGGAGTGATCTGAATCTAACGTTTGTGAGCTTTGTCAATTCAGTTATAATATTTATATATATTTTGTAGAATAGAATCAGCAGAATGTTTACTGTTGTTCACTATATTGTTAAACTACTGATTTAAAAATATGAAATGATTTGATTTTGTCAGTAGATGTACACATTTTATAGATTAAATATTAAACTAGTAGTAGTAGTTAAACTACTACTACAGTAGCTAGTATTAGTGGGCTGAAAGGTAGCAAATAATACAATACAAATGATAATTGAAACAACAGTGGATTTTCATCTCTGGGACATAACTTTACTTTTTGTTCCTTCTGGCGCTGGGCCTATGATCACTTGCAGTTTGTCCTCCCACACACAGCAAAATTTCCCTTGGTATAAGTTTTTGTACTTTGATTACAGGAGTTACTTAGCTATATCTCAATTTTGTTGTCACTGATTCCTTGCTAATCTTCAGTTTTATGACATATTTCATACTTAGATCACAATTCATCCATTTACTTGTCATTTAATTTGTGTGATTGAACTCTGCTAGTTAGTATTGCTGTATCATCTTTTGAGTTTAATTCTACTACCTATAAATAAAGTAACTTGTCACTTGCTACATATATTCTTCATTGTTGTATTGAGTGGAAACAATGAGCAGATAGAGAGAATGTATGTGAAATGTGGACATATATTACAGAAGGGTAGGGCGATTGTCATGTAAGAAGAATACAACTAATAAACGGTACAACAACTAGTCATGTCAACAAAAATACCTCTATTGTCCTTAAATATAAATTGAAGATTAAAAAGAAGAAACATTGTGATAGCAAATTTACCACTTCAGATGGTGAGGTGCACTGACGTATAAACTTTGTGTTTTTGTTATGTTGTATATGGTTACATCTATTGTTGATGTAATGAAATTTTGACCTCACTGTAAATGAAAAAATGAGCAAATGTATGAAACATTTGACAATTCTGCTACAGGATAGGAAATGAGACTCAAGCACATACTTTATGGCAGTTTTTGTGAAGTTAGTAAATACATAACCTGTTGAAAGTAAATTTTATAAAGCGACAGATCATAAGTTTATACAGTTTAACTCTCTGTGGACCAGAACAAAAAGTCGGTTTTTAAGCCATTTTTTCATCATCATTTTTATACGTAAAAACAGCTGTTACAAGTTTCATTATAAAACGTATCTTTTATAATAAAACATACCATATTTAAAGAAATATTTAGAATTGAATATGTTTATTTAAATGGTGAAATAATCTGAATAAGAAGAGGGAAATACAAAATGATTTTTATTAAGTACCAAAAAAAATGCTTACTTACCACCAATTGAATATGACCTATACATCTGCAAGCCATAAAACATGTTTCTGTTCATAATGTGTCCATATTTTAACCCAGGAAAGTTTCATCAGTTTTATGAAAATAACATTTTGAACAGTTTTTTTATTACAAAAGATAAGCCTTTTCTTCAAGATAAAATTGGGGTAAAAATCAGTTGTTGAATTTTTCCTGATTTTATCAGTTTACTAAACAAATCAAAAGAAGCTATGCCCATATGAAGTCGGAAATGATGAATGATCTTAGGTTAAAATTTCATAAAGTTGGACGGGAATATAAACTACTTTTAAATGTTTTAACTTTTACAGTACCAAACCCCCCGTAGTTTCACTGTAAAAGGTATCCAACACAATCACCTCATAGTGTGGCGTTGGGTCCTAAGTGTTAAGCAACAGAATAATTTTACAATATTTAACCGGACATATTTGTACCCTGACAATTTGTATCTGACTTTCTGAATATAGGTAATATGTTAACAATTTATTGAATTAAATGTTTGTATGTCTTATTTAAGTACTTTATTTCTGAGTATTTTAACTGGATTTTATTTGTCTGCAGTGATTTTAAACAATGATGTAAGAACAGCTTCAAAATTAGAAAAAGTACAGCGTATTGAGCAGTTTCAAGAAGATTAAAGTGGATCTGTTGCTAGTTAAAGCATGTTTTTCCCCTTCCCATGCTATGTTATACTTTTCTGAATACACTGATTTTGTAAAAGTTCAGGTGTTGTCAGGCTCAACAGAAGCCATTACAATGAAAACTGCAGTACCCGATTGAACCAGATCAGCACTACGCAATTTCAAGTCTGCTCGATGCATATCTTTGTGTTCATCATTTGCAATAGTAATACTTGCCACAGGGTGCAGCTGTTTTTATTTGAACCTGTAGTATATCTTTCCCCCAAAGGGCAACTACTGGGATTGCCGTTTTTAGGGTCAGATTGAACAACAAAATCCCAAATGAACACCAGTCAGTTTTGAAATTGGTCAGTAAAGATCTTGGATGCAAAGTTACTTTAAAAAGTTTTGTTAGGGCTGCAAAACCTATATTTGCGGTTACAAAACTTGCACAAGTGCAAGTATAAAGCTTTGTTTCAGGTGGCGTGTTGTTGCTTCCACAACGTGTTTACTTGCACCACAACAACCGCTATCCCATGCAGCTGACAGAAGTGCCGCTATATCTAGGAGGATAGAGGGCACAGCCACGACAAATGCCACAACCACCACCACCACTAAAAAGGCAGCAATTAAGCCAGCTCTGCTAATTCTGAAGGAGATTACCAGCTGGTACAACATGAAGTGCTCTACTCCCAGACGCTGCCAGAGGTTTTGGAGTTTCTGGCGTACCTTGGGCAAGGAAGTGTTAAACACCACTCGAATGAAATTTATGCCATTAAAAATTTTTAAGAACCATCCTTCCTATGCTAGACAAGGACAAAAAGAGGTAAGCAACTCTGTAAAATTAAAGAGAAACAATGTAAATATATGTTTATCTACTCATCTCATCAAATAGTTTGTCCTGAGCAGATTTTTCCACCCAACCAGTCCTTCAGAATTTCTTCCTCTCCCAGGCCAGATGTCCTCCCCATGGGTTTCATGTTCAAACCATTAGTTAATGCTGAATTCATCTTCCATGGTCTTCCTAATGTGAGGAGCTACAAATATCTGGGGGCAATAATTCAATAAAGGTGACTGTCCAAAGAGATTCAAAGAAGATTGGCAAAAGCAATCAAGATTAAACACAATGAAAACATGTGACAAAGCACCAGCAAAAAAACTAAAATTAAAAATATTGAGAGCATGCATTTTCCCAGTGGCTACTTATGGTTGTGAATCATAGATCATTACAAAAAATTAAGAACAAAATCCAGTCCTTCAAACTAAATGCTACAGAAAGATCTTACGAATACCATGGACAGAAAAAAAAAAGAACACTGATGTCCTGAAAGAACTAAATGTTAAAGAGAATTGGGTGATAAACAACATAGGGATACAGAAAAAATTTCATCTTTGGGCAACACGTCACAATGGCCTGGAAAGAACAAACTAGAGGGGAGGGTTCCGGGACGAGAGACGACCAAGAAGAATTGGCTAAAAACATTAAAGAAACCATGAACATGACCACGAGAGTGGGTGAACTGGCTAGAGACAGAGGAATTTTATTGTGCTTAAAGAGAAACGCTCTAAAGGATACCACCTTGATGATGATGATGGCTTCTCTTCTCCATTTTGCCGATATGTTTTCCTTCCATGGTCTTCTCCAACCCTGATTTTCTTTATTTGTCCAAAATACTTCAATTTTTCGCTTTTATTTGTGCATCAGCCAGTTTTCTTGATTTTGAGGGTTTTTTCTTTATAGATCTATTTGTTCTCTGTCCATGATATACGAAGGGACCCCTTCTGTAACACGTAAACTTATATTCAAAAGCACTATGTGTTTTCCACTGCCTTGTTAAATATGCAGTCTTAGTATTGTGATTTTTTTTTTTCCTATCAGTTCCATTCCATATATTTTTAGTTGTTTAATGTAAGCCCTGTTTGTTCTTTTCTCTCTCTTAGCTCCCGTTGTTCTTTTAATTTCTTCATCCCATTTCCAACTGTCAGGAGGACAAAGATATTCAAAACTGTTTTACATTTTTATTTTCTATCTGTTAAAAAATACAGTTTGTCATGTTTGTTTTAGCATTGTCATTAGTTTTGTTTTTTCCACATTGAGATATAGATTTTGTTTTTCGCTTTTCTCTTGCACTTCCATTATTAATTTCTCAGTCCTTTTTGTAATGTTGACAGTAACACTGCCCGCATATCTAAGTTCAGGTATTTTCCAATATAAAAAGGATCATATTGTTCTTTTCCGCTTATCTTTGTAAAATCCTCATGATGTTTTCTGCATATAGTTAAAACAGACAAGACCACAAATGCAGCCTTGTCTGACTACCGCCGATGTCAAACCAATCTCTCTCGCGATGACCGCCCCGACCAATGTACCAGATTTAAAATCCTATTCAAGTGGAAGTCTGATGCAGCAGCCTTAGCATTGGTGTGTTTTTAAACCCATCTTCAGCACCATTTGGAGCTGTGGGGCTTATCCTTCGCGATGTGTCGTTTCAGCCAACGTTACTCAGTTCGCCCCTCCCCTTGTAGCCATCTAGTGTTTTTTTACGGTATGGGGTAGTGCCCCCTGCCCAACCTCCTTACTTCGCTTCTTCGACATGCGTGGCAGGTAACAGTGGTTCTATTCTTTACATCCAATTTGGACCGGGAACCACTCTGGTCAGTCAACCAATCTGATGTATCATGCTTTTTCTTACAACTGCATTTGATCACTATAAAGTTCTCTTATGATTAACTTTTCATGCTTTTGCCACACACTGTCCACAGCGAAGTTTGTTGAGTGCATTAGCACACACTATTCCATAGAGTACTTCCCTTATAATTCTTTCTATTGTACTTCTACATTTTAACCTTGCTATTCTATTAGGTTATACAGTTTTCTTCAATTTAATATATAATAATAAAATGTGTTTATTTATTGAGGAGTTGGGATCGGTTTTTTTACCTTCCTTGAATTAACTCCCTTTAAAATTGAGGGAAAAAATTCCAAAGGAAAGAGTTAAATGTAATGGGAAAACCCATTTCTTTCATTATTCCCCACCCCACAATTCTGATGTTCAACAAATGCCTTTGAGTAGTCCATAAAGGGTGCATCTACTACAGGGAAAAATGATGTCCAACTTTGTAGTAGTGATACATATGGGTTTAAAGTTTTTTTACAGTACTGTTGATATTATAGATAATTAAAAAGAAAAAAAGATAAAGGTAGGCTGCAATAAAACTATGACCAATGGTTAAATAAGAAACACTAAGTAATGCAGTTTTAAATGATAAAACAAAACATGACAATGTTTGATCAAAACTGTTATCAGAATTTTATTCTTTTTTACAGGCTTATAAAAGACACGCCACATCTTTTCTGGCATACTTTTTTTTTGGTTTTAAAAACATGCCATTTTTTTGTTGTATAGCTTAATGTAATGCCATTATCTTTCTTGGGTTCATTGTAATCTTATCCGTTTGCAGGACTAATTTTATCCCTATAATTTTTCACCTACTACATCTAAACACAAAAATATACTAACTCTATTTTTTAAACAACAAGCCCTTTCTGAATAGATGTTCATGTAAGAATCGATATGATTCTCAACTTTATTGCACTGCAAATCTCACAAATAATAATACACATTCATACATATAGTTATTAACTAACTCCTGAAATACAAGTTCCGGAAATAAAAGCATACCCAAATAAACCTGTTCAATACTAAACCCGCACACTATCTAGCTAACTATTCATCAAGATCCAGTCTCTACTGTTCTGTCCATCTCGGAAAATTCTATCTGATGGATGAATGATGACTATTTGAAATAGTTCTGACCAGGCACATGGCTGAAGAAACTTGGAAAATATTATCAATGAATGATTATGGAATGGTTTTGAACAGCACCCAAAGGGTGGCAAGGAACTCGTAAACACTTATCAAATGGCTGCCTGCTATCATAAACTGGTTTCTGCCTCAACGGGGGCGACTAGGGTACTCGGGAAAATATTATCAGAGGAATGAATGATTGGTAGACTGATTCTGAAAGCGCGAGGCTCAGAGAGCTCATGTAAATAGTATCATGAATCTGAGAATCGGTTGATTTTGTATGGTACCTAACACGCTTGCTCAACGTAACATTCTTATGCTTCTTAAATACTTTCTTCCATGCTTTGTAATCTATATGGGTATATGTTGATGTATTACATTCTTATGCTTCTTTGTACTTTCTCTTCCCATGCTTTGTAATCTATATGGGTATATGTTTAAAATTGTATACTTTGTGGTGTTCTTGGCTTTTCTTCTAGTATTATTTTTCTAAGATTTCATCAGTCATCCACATTTGATTTTTCATGGATTCTTTTACAGGCAGGTTTTTGTTTCAGTTTGTATACCTGTTTTAAGCAACCCATTTTTGGCTACTTTCGGATTTTCTTCTGTATTGTTCTAAGCACTCTGTCATTAGGCATTAATTTGTTCTTTACTTCCACACAACATTTCTGTTGTATCTCTGATTGTTTTAAGTTGATATATCTATATGTGTTCTTTTTCTTGTTGGTTGGTCTATCTTTTTTGTTTTATATTTAGTTTGATCATCACTGATTATGATCAAATTTATATCTGCTCCTGGATATGTTTTGGTGTTCATTACATTATTTTTAAATCTGTTCTTAATCATGATGAAATCTATCTGGTTCCTTTTTCATCTCCTGGCTTTTCCATGTGTATAATCTCCTAGATTCTTGTTGGAAATGTGTAGATATAACCATGTTATTTCACAGAACTGATAAGCCTATCTCCTCGTTTATTCCTTTTTTCCTAGTCCGTATTGTCCACAATGTTTTTTGTATTTGCCTTTTACAATTTTTGAATTCATATCCATTATAAATTAGTTTTGGGCAGTTGTCTTTACTTGTTTGAGAATTTGTTGTAAATCTTCAATATTTTATTTCTTCACCACAAAGTATAAATTTTAGACAACGAAATACCAAACAGTGCAGACACCCCAAAGTAAACTGGGTTTGAAACAAAATGCAAGGAAATAGAAGATATGCAGAAAACACAGGACTAGAGTATGCACAGAGAAATAAGACAAATGACAAGTAAGAAAATACTGTAAAAAGTGGAGGATGTATCAAAAAAAACAACAACCAACTTTTGTTTGATAAAACAGAAATATTGACAAGATGGACAGAATATGTAACGGTCATTTGATAATCAAAGAAGAAAACACAGATAAAGTGAATGACAGCCCAAGAATATTAAAATCTAAGTTAAGAGCAATCAAACAATGAAAGGAAAGGCTGGGATTGGGCAATTATTTGGAAATGTTAACCTCCTTGAGGATTTTGGTATTTCAACCATTACAGATTTGTGCAATGATATATATAACACAGGATATATACCAAGAGACTTGAAGACATCAGTATTCATACCACTACCCAAAAGCCCAAAGCACAGGAGTGCACAGACTATAGGACAATTAGCCTGATGAGCCCCATAACAAAAATACTACTCAAGATCATACATGAAAGAATTAAAAAAAGATAGACATAAGAAGTAGGAGAAGAACAGTTTGGCTTAGAAAAAACAGAGGAACAAGAGAGGCAATTTTGTATAGACTACTCCTGACAAGTAAAAGAAGTGAAAAGTATCTACTTGTGTTTCATCGATTATAGCAAAGCTTTGACAGAGTCCAACATGAAAAGCTAATCATATGTCTACAAGAAATAGCCCTAGATGGGGATGATATCAGACTAATAAGTAACATATACTGGGAACAGACAGCAAATAAATATGAAAATATTTTCTTTTCCAACATAGACATAAAGAGAGGGGGAGACAAGGGTGCTACTGTCACCAAGCTATTTAACATCTACACAGAGAAAATTTTAAACAACTAGAGGGAATCCAGGGCTCCCAAAATCAATGGAAAAATAATAAACAACTTAAGATATGCAGATGACACAGTATTGGTAGCAGAAAAATGAACAAGATCTACAAGAATTAGTGAAAATTGACAGAACTAGCAAGGAATATGGATTAGACATTAACTAAAAACAAAACTATGGTAATCAACAAGGAAATGGAAAAACCTAAAATGAATATAAAATACATGGAGAATTACTACATCAAGTAAAAGCTACTCCTATCTCGGTCAGATGATAACAGATGATGGCAGATGATGTATAACTGAAATTAAAAGAGAATAGGAATGGCCAAGGATAATTTCAATAGTATGAGAAAGTTAAAATCCAAACAAATCACAAACAGGCTAAAATTAGAATGATCAAATGCTATATATATCCTATAAATTTAAAGTTTGGGTCGAAACATGGACAATGAACAAGCAGTTAGAAGACAGAATTGATGCATTTGGGGATGTGGATATATGAAGAATAAGAGAGTTTCAGGACAGAAAAACAGACAAATAAACAAGTTTTAGGAAAACTAGGCATGAAGAAACAATTATTAAGAGAAATAAAATTCAGACAAGAAAGTATTTTGGGACATAAAAAAGGGATGACACCATGATAAAACATTTACTAGAGGGAAAGTTGAGGGAGGAAGAGCAAGAGGAAGACCGAGAGATAAGTGGGAGGGAAACTTTAAGAAATGGACAGGTTACAGTCTGGCAGTGTGAACACCAAGGCGAAAGACAGAGGATGCTGGGGATTCATTGCAGCCAACCTTCGATGTGGAGACGGCACCTGATGATGATGATGATGATGATGGGTATATGTTGCATGTATTTGTTATATTTTACCAGATGTTTATTTTTTCTTTTCCGTTCTATTTCTGTTTTTGTGTTACATTTATTTTGTTATTCGTTTTATTCCAGATTTTCCTTAGATACGTTTGTATTTGGTCATCCATTTGTTTTCATTTAATTTGTCAATCCCGTTTGTTCGTTTGTTGATAAAGGCCTTGTTGGTCGAAACGTTGCTGTTATCGTCACTGTTTCTGTATTTTGTAAAACCATAGTACTTTGTTTGTACGTGTTTCACTATTTACCAAGTTTTACTGCAGTTTTCCCCCTATTTAAATAGTATCAGATGGCTGCCTTGGCTATCGTAAACTGGCTTCTACTCAGCTCGTGGTTGACGAAAAAACTAGAAAATACTATCACTCTACTACCTGCATAGAATTCCTAAATGAACTCGCATGGGCGAACTACCTTGCCCCACTCAGATATGACAACAGTCTGTCTCTTCCTGCTAGCTTCTCAGGGTCTCTGTGTGGGACCTACCTAACCCCTGCTGTATACAAGTTACACTTGTTGCTTGCTTTACGTAAATTACTACTTTTTTGCCAAAGTTCACTGAAGGCCGCATGGTCTACTCTACCATACCAAACTTCGATTTGCCGCCCAACAGCTTGTCCCTGCGAATTCTTTCCTGCGTGACTGTCCCCTGGACTGCCGGGCCGCATCTTTCTTTTTGTCCACTTCCTTCGTAAATTTGATTGACCAATGGCCAGCCTGCTTTCCTCATCCGGTGTCTATGGGACTAATAACCCTTTCCCCCTTTTTTAATGTCCGAGTGAATGTCCGGTCACATTTTTATCTCTCTCTGAATCAAGGGGACATTATTTTGCGTCTTGCCCCTGCCACCCTGTTACATCATTAGATCACTGACATCTCATCAGTATTCATCTCATCAGTGCACAATATCTACTTGTACCTGAAGCATTCTTTATCCCCTGTTTCAGTCATAGTTTCTCTATACCGTGTATAGTTGTTTATCTTGTTCTATGGTAAATTAGTGTCTCTGGTGTGAGTAGATCTGTGCTCTTTTAATTTCCAGTCCCATCCATTTTTTCATGTTCATTTTGCATTTAACTAGAAAATCTGCAATTTGTACATTGTTTACTGCATCTAATCTTATCTTATCTTAACCACATTTGTCGTGGGGGGAGTTAGTTTCTATCTTGTGCCAGGTGTGTTGCGCTTGACGTTGTCAGTCCATGCTTTTGCAAGGACTCTGAGATGTTATCCATCCATCGTGTTCTTGCCCTGCCTCGTGCTCTGCGCTCTGAGTGTCGATTATTGTAGGCACGTGATGGTAGTAAATGTGGTTCCTTTCTCATTAGATGGCCGAACCACTTGATTCTTTGCTTCTAGATGTACTGTATGCATGGTATAGTACCAACGATGCTTCTGATATTCTCCTTTCGCACTCTATCTCTCCTTGTAACGTTGACAGCTTTTCGTAGACATCTCATTTCACATGTAATCTTTCTTTCTTGTGTCTTAGTCAGGGGCCATGTTTGGCACTGATAGCAGAGAGTTGGAATAATATAAACAGCTTATCATTTGTTGTTTGACTGTCATATTAATGCTTGGATGTTTTAATAGTGGTGACAGTTGGTATGTCATTGCATTTGCCTTCTGGCATCTAGTCTCGATTTCTCTGTCCATCTTTCCATCTGCTGTGAATATACTCCGAGATATTTGAATTCTGAAGTCTGCTGTATTTTGACATTATTCAGGTGTATATTTAGTTGACCTGTTGACCTACTTATTGTCATGACTTCTGCATCTAATCACTGTCAAGTATTTCCCAGTTTGATGTGTTCATGTCAAAATTGCGGAAGTTGTAGCAATTGAAAGACCCTCTCACAATTCTCTTGTAAGAAGCCTGCTTGCTCTCAGTACAATATATTCTTGGAGATCTGATCACCCAACACAAATGACCCAACCATCTTTGAAGTACAGTGGTCATGCTATACTTTTCTACTTAGTCCAACACCATGTTATGTTCTTTGTCACTCCAGGAGATTCTGAGCATATACCTCAGGTAATGCATGTGAATTACATTCAGTTGTTTCTCCTGTGATTCATGCAGGTTCCTTCAGTTGTTCATTTATTGTCATTGTTATTTTATGTGTGCGTTTACTTTTGATCCAACTGTTGCTGCAGTTGAGTTTGCATATATCGTTGTCTATGTTAAGCCAGTGATTAACAGTGTGTCCCATCAGCTCTATATCTCTCACTGATTATGACAATTGTGAGCCATTATACTTAGAAATTGGAGGCACGGAATTTATAAAAGTTATGAGATATGTCAGAGGATATTGACCACAAAGAAATGACCGAGTGGTCCCAATCATTAATGATACCAATTCCGAAAAAAAGGAAACCTGAACTACAGAACAATCAGTCTCATTACTCACCAAAAGCAAAGTCATGTTGAGAATAATTCACAACAGAATTAGATCGAAATCTGAGGAAATTATGGCTGAAGAACAGGCAGGATTTCAAAAGAACATCACTACTGAACAAATCTTTAACAGCAGAATACTGATTGAAAAACATCAACAACACCAACGGGACCTGTATCAGAATTTCATCAATTTTTCCAAGGCATTCGACCGTGTTTGGCACAACGGCCTGTGGAACTTAATGAGAAAGTTCAATTTCGATACTGGCATAATAGATACAATCAAAGCACTTTATAGCGAGGAAAGCAGTGCAGTATTCGTAAATAATGACATTGGTGACTTTTTAAGAACATGTTGAGTCCGCCAGGGCTGCATACTAGCACCAATGCTTTTCAATATATACCTAGAACACATTATGCAGAAGACACTGCAAGACCATCAAATATCAATAACCATCGGTGGCCGACCTCTTTATGGTCTACGATTTGCTGACGATATTGACCTTATGGCAGGCACTGAAGCAGAACTCCAAGAACTAACCTCAAAATTAGAGACAGTGTGAAACATGAGAAAAACTAACATACTGGTGAATAGGAGCAATAACCATGATCACATCAATATCTGGCTAAATGGACAAAAGCTGGAGGAAGTGGAAACCTTTAAATGCCTTGGGTCCTACATATGTAACGATGGAAACTCTGTTAAGGAGATGAAGTCAAGACCTGAGCTTGAGATGGCTTCAGCTGCTATGTCTCGGCTAAACGTGATATGGAAAAGCAAAATCAGCACTCTGGCAAAAATCAATATATATAGATCACTGATGCTATCTGCCCGTGTGGTGCGGGGCCCATAAGGAAGCAAAGAATAGTACCACTGCAACCTACAATGCATGTCGTAGAGGCGACTGATGTAGGCCCTAGGGATGCTACCCTAGTAAATAAAAGCATCGCAGAAATCGAATGTGCTGGCCTACTTGTAGGCGCATAACTGGCACAGCTTACAATCGCTCTTAGGCTCAGATCACATACAACCTGCTGCCTTGCAGGTTGGCTGGGGACAGTCATAGGCTGACGGAGAGCGAACGCAGTAAACTCTGGTTGAAATCGGACATGTCGCAGAAGAACAAGCACTAGAGCTCCATATGGTACTAAATATGTGACATAAAACAAACATTCTTGGCAAAGGCTGTTTATATATCACAATAAGAATGATAAAAATGGCCGAAAAAGAAGAGAGATCACATACAAATCACATGCCCTAGTGGTTACCAGGGCCCAAATTTGGGGTTTAAAGAATAGAACCACTGTTACCTGCCACGCACGTCGTAAGAAGCGACTAAGGAGGTTTGGCTGAAATCGGATGCATGTGTCCTAAACGTGTAGATGTCTATGCGTTTAGTGGCCTACCAAACTAATGTGCAACGTATACATGTTCTTGGCAAAGATCAAACATATCACAAAGAGTGATTAAAATTGGTCGTAAAGAATGAACGCAAAGAAGAAGAAGAAAATACAAATCACACATTGGTTGACAAGTGGTCGATATGGAGGGTTAGAAGAAGAAAGAAAAAGACTGGTGCTATCCATTCTTTTGTACGATTGTGAGAACTGGACGCTCAATGCAGAATTATAGCGAAGAATCCAGACCTTCGAATATAAGTGTTACAGATGGATACTACATATTAGTTATATAGAACATAAGACAAACATTTATGTAAAAGACCAAATAATCAACCTTGCAGGTCAACAAGTGCCACTCTTGACAATCGTGAAAAGGCGTAAACTTGGGTGGTTCGGGCATGGGCTGAGACATGGTTCACTCTCCAAGATTATTCTACAGGGAACAGTTGAGGGTGGAAGAAGGAAAGGAGGGCAGAGAAAATCCTGGTTTGACAACATCAGGAGCTGGTCAGGACAGAGTTTCTCCACACTCGCTTGAAGAGTTGAAGACAGAGACTCATGGTGTGCTTTTTGTGCTGATGTCTCCACAGTGATACCCCTACAACCCTAACGGGTTATGGGCTTTATTATTATATTATTATAAATACTTTGTCAAACAATATATATACATATTACAAGCATTTGGTCTATACTTCTTTGGTGACACATGTCATGACATTCTTCTGAATGTCCTTTGCACTGAAGCCTGTCCACTTTTTATTGTTGTCGATACAATTCTTTCTCTATCAGTTTGTTTTTTTCTTTGTAAAACTCCCCACAAGTGCAAGTATACCTTGCCCACACTGTACAAGAACATTTCAAGCCCATCGGGCACACTAGTCATCTATGCACACACAGACAAACATAAAGCAACTAGATTCCCTTGGATGAAAATTGTGTGGTCATCATCACCTGTGATGGATGAGCATCATGTTTTCTTCTATGGGGTCTTAAAGAATAATTTTAGTGAGGCTGAATATCTGACTATTTGTCCATACAATTGCAGAACTGTCTTCATAACAATTGACATATTTCCTTGATTTTATTCTCAGTGTCTGTCTCAAGCTCACATACAAATAAATATGACATGCTTGTATCAGCGAGAATTTGATGCTGTATGAGATGACTTTGTGTTTCTGTAGAGGTTTTAGGTGGCCTAGGGCTGTTGTGGACCCTATTCTTGCTGGATTTTCTGGTTTAGATTGCCACTGTTTTTGTTTTAAGATATTTCAATGTGTTCACCTTTTTCAGTGAATCTATTTTGTTTCATATTGGTGTGCCAAAACATGTAACGTGGGCTTTTTATCATGTCAAGCATTGATCTCCATTTCAAGAATATGGTGATCCAGGCAACAATTGTTATTAAAAAAAACAAATCATTACTATTTGCACATCTCTATTTTGAAAACTAATTTTGTTTTAGTTAGTAGAATAGTATTTGTTGCTCTCTATATCATCTTCTTCTGTCATCACACTGTTATCTGGTTGTTGCACAGTGTCATGGTTTTTCTGTTTTTGTTTTGCGCTGCTCTAGTTATCTTTGCTTTTTGACGGATTCTACTATGCCATCTATCTCGTGGTGCTCCTCTCACCTTCTTTCCTGATGCTCTGTTGTAGAAGATTGTGGCCTGTAATGGTTTTTTTTCTGAAATACTATGATAATGAAGACATTTTTATGACAGTAATTCAACTCCTGACCAAAGTCAGTTATTGTGATCCATATTTCTTTGTTGGTTATAGAGAAGATATGTATGATGTGGATGAAGATGTTGCAAAAATCTGATTCTCTTCATTCAGTCTGCTCCAAATTGTGCATGCAAGGAGTGATTTGACCTGCATAGAAGTTTCTTGCCATGCGTCAACACTATAAGTGTATTACCTAGTAGCCAGATGCTTGTGTACTTTTCCATTGATTGGATTGGCCTTCTTCACTTCCGTAATTAGTTGATATTTGGACATTTGTTCAACATTTACTGTTTTGTTGTTACCCATGCCCATAGTTTACTACATGGCCGTTCCTATATTTGTTTGTGTGTGTGGTGGATACTACTATTTGTACCACAACTTTCATTGAGGTGATTGGTGTCATACCCTGTTGCCTGATGACTTTATCCTGTTAGGAGGAGACCTTGATGTTTGGTTTGCATCAACTTATTCACATTCATTGGAAAGTTGGTTTAGAGCACAGCTGACACTCCATTTCTGAAGGTTATTCACCATGGATCGACACGCCTAGTTATGATGAAATACACAAATGCCTCAGGACAAAGATAGTGAATATGATTTTAAACACTTATGTTTAACAGCCCACTACACACTCCCATGTTAAACATTTTCTGGTCACATCACTATTTAGGGTATGTGTAATAGTCCACTACAACTTATCCTTGCATCATTTAGGAGTATGACAGTGTCAGCCATCAATACCTCTAACGTAGAGTTTTTGCTGGTCAAATGCAACCAGCTATTGTGTTCTGTGCATCAAAAGCTAAATTCAAACATTCAGTCTGTCTATTGTTTGCTCAGGTCTGTTACACTATCTTTATGTGATAGGGACTTCTTCTTTTTCGTTCATTCTTCACTGCCAATTTTATCATTCTTATTGTGATATAAAATTGATCTTGACAAACGTTCTTTTTACGTTGTGCCATTATGTGCCCATGGTGACTAGGCCAGCACATCCGGTTCCGCCAGCATTTTATTTACTAGGGTAACCTGCACTAGGGTTTGCTCTTTTGCGATCATCTTTCACCGTATATTTGGGCTTTATGATCTACGCCAAAGAGCTGTGCAGCCTTTCTGACTATGTTCCGGATTAGGAACATTTCACAGTCAGTTTGGGGCACATAAGCTTATCCTGGAACGGCGTTTTACTCGTATAACACACCATGAAAAGTGTGTTCTTCGTCAATTTGGATATCCTGTCAAGTCTTTACATTGTCGACCTTACTTTTCTGACCACTTTGAGTTTATTCCGGAGTAGAAACATTCTCAGCCTTTTTGACACTTGGCAATTTGCATTTTCTCTGCATTTTCCCCGAGAAACACTGGACTGGGGCTACGGACAAATAATGTAGAGGGTCGTTTCATTAGGCGCTTTCAGCGCAACTTAGATTTTGCGCTCATCAAACATCACCCGCCCTGGTTTTTCTGGGGATGTTAGTTGTGAGAACAATAGTACCTTCCGGTTGTTTCAGGAAGACAGTTTCGTTAGATGCTAAAACAGAACTTTAGGATTTGTGCTCGGCCAACTTAACCCAATAGATTTATCTGCACATGGCCTCTTGTACTGAGTTTACCGCAATCTTCCCATGTGTCATCACGATACGTTACAGTGTTTTCAGAGACCTTTGATTTGTTACGCATTGTTCTCATTGATTCTTGCCAACAGCTGGTGATTTATTTGCGGCCATTTACTCCGGGGGAGCTGGGATTCGTTCACAGACGACTCGTACACTACTGTTTCTTATGTTTCAGCAACTATTTGGGGAAATTGTCATCGGACATTGGCCAGGAGATGCGTACATTTTGTTCAGGGATTGTGGGCCTGCATTACTTTTCTGTGCTTGCACTACTACCACTACCTGTAGCTCTCCCACGATCCTTACCCACTTAGCCAGACAGGAACCGGTGTCTGTTTCCAGGGTCACCACATGGAGGTGGGGTAGGATCTGGAATAGTGTCAGCTCAGTAAACCTGGCATAACGTTGTCCCTAGAATTGCGCCTTTGATCCTGTGATAATGTCTGAAACTGTTCTGTTGACGTAACATTTGGTTCTTTCTTTATTGAAGAGCTCTTAACGCATGTCATGTTTTCACAATATTGTTTATTATTCATAACTTCAAATAAGGGTGTCTATTTCTTATCTCATTGTTTTTACTTTGACCTCTATCTTTAATTTCCACTTTGATATTCTTCTTGTGTTATGATAATATTTTGAATGTTTCTCTTGAAGTCATAAAACATTTTGTTTTCACATAACAGTTCATCCAAACTAGGAGCATCTCCAACTATTATTACTGTATGTTTCTCATATAGATTGAATTTATTGCACATAAATCTTATTGCTTTGGTTTTTTTTTATTCTCTCGAGTGGTTACCGGGGCCCAAATTTAGGGTGTAAAGAATAGAAGCACTGTTACCTGTCATGCATGTTGTAAAAGGCGGCTGAGGAGGTTTGTCTGAAATCGGATGCACATGTCCTAAACATGTATAAGTCTATGCGTTTAGGGGCCTACCAAACCAATGTGCAACGTATACACGTTCTTGGCGAAGATCAAACATATCACAAAGAGTTCTTCTTCTTTGCATTCGTTCTCTACGATCAATTTTAATCACTCTTTGTGATATGTTTAATCTTTGCCAGGAACATGTATACGTTGCACATTGGTTTGGTAGGCCTAAACTCATGACTTCTACCGTTAGGACACATGCATCAATTTCAGCCAAACGTCCTTAGTCGCCCCTTAAACATGCATGACAGGTAACAGTGGTTCTATTTTTACACCCCAAATAGGGTGCAACCACTCGGCAGCAAAGAGTGGTTGTAAGAACGAACGCAAAGAAGAAGTTATTGCTTTTTTTACTGATATATTTATTATACTCACAGGTTGGTATTTTGTCACGGTTGGCCCAAGAGAGTGCAGATGACTACAACTTTGTGCGAGCATTTGAATGCTTCCAGCACAAGAACCACACATGTCTTGTGTTTGAAATGTTGGAGCAAAATCTGTATGATTTTTTGAAGCAGAACAAATTCCAACCTCTTCCACTGAAGTACATTCGACCAATTACCTACCAGGTAAGTGACTTTAGTCATCAAATACATTTTTGTCTTCTGTTATAATTTCTAGCAAAATCTTCAATAATTCTGAGTGTTTTTACACTTGAATAAAATTAATAAAATGTGTCTTTTTGCTGCTAATGTAGTTTAAATTCTGAACTAAACTTACGCTATGTAAATTTTCAATAATATAAGTTTAAATTAAGGTTGTATCTAGACCAGCAAGAAAGAGAGTTTTAGAGAGTTATCAACAGCATATCATAGAAAAGTGTTGACATCCAATAAACATGGGTTTGTAACAGAGAAAGTGCTGGTGGTTATACATCCTGTTAACTTAATACACAGAATAAATATGAATGTGTTAGCCGAGAGTGATTAACACCTGTAGGTGTGTTAGATGAAAATGACTGACACCTACAGGTTTGTTAGATGAAAGTGACTGACACCTACAGGTTTGTTAGCTGAGAGTGACTGACACCTACAGTTGTTGTAGCTGAGGAGTGACTGACACCTACAGGTGTGACACAGAGCAGAAATATTGATTTTTGTAAGAGACAAATTAAAGGGCACAAATACATGTGTGTTTGTAATATTATATTATTGCTTTTTGTTATGCATCCTGCTTATTTCTTGTTGAAACATTTTTGTTTGATGAATAGGTTTTGCATGCCTTGGGCAAACTGAAGGAACTTGGATTAATACATGCTGATCTCAAGCCAGAGAACATTATGCTTGTGGATCCTGTGCGCTTTCCTTACAGGGTTAAAGTCATAGACTTTGGATCAGCTAGTCATGTGTCCAAGGCTGTGTGTTCAACTTACCTGCAGTCTCGTTATTACAGGTAGGGTATCATTGTTATGTCTGTATATTTTGTGTTGACTGGTAGATGTGAAAGTTAGCAGAGTTTTGTTAGAAGACTTAAATGATGTGGTGATATATGGTTGTAATCATATTAGAAAATAATCTGGATATTATTATATAGTTTTAACTATTCTCAGCTGCCTTTATGCTGTTCTAATTGTTATACAAAAATAAAGGACCACACAATTTAACTCTCTAGCGATCACCACTTAGACTGATGTACCAGATTTCCACATAAATTCTGCTGTTGTTTTTAGGGACTCTGGCCCTCCGTACAGCTTCACATTTAGCTCGGTATTTTACGGCATGGCTTAATTTCTCAGGCCTGCTAGCAGTCGTGCAGTAGGTGCTCTGCCGTCATGTCCACCTTCTCGCAGTGGCACAGGCTAGTTATGCCAATTTTAAATTTGTTGTAGAGGTGGGACCAGAGTCTGTTATGGTCCGTATGGAGGCGAAATATGACAACTTGTTTGCTACGGAACAGACCATAGTACCCATCTTTGGCGCTGTGTTGAGGGTGATTTTGCGCCACACTCTCTATATGCCATCTGATGGTTGTATTAGCCTCCTCGTAGTTGATTTCATAATCAGTTTACGGCAGTCGCCCTCTTACCTATGCTAGCTTGTCTGCCTCTTCGTTTCCGCTTATGTTGCGGTGTGATGGGATCCACTGTATGACTGCGTTTGAATGAGTTTGTTAATACTCCAAGGATCGTTGTTAGCTTGTTTAGCTCTGTGCCGGTTGAGCTTTTTAGTGCCTTGATGGCCGACAGGACGTCCATGAATATCACTACTTTGTTATGTGAGGTGCTGCTTCTCTCTAGGATCATTTCAGCGGCTATTCTTAGTACAATTTACCTAAGTTGTATGATGTCTAGTCAAATTCATTAAAGTTTGTCCAACAGTTTCATGATAGGGTGCTGTCGGGGGCCTTCCATATCCCCAATGGCACCTCAAACATGTTGTTTGCTGATGGCTGCGCCCTCACTACCAACTCTGAGGAAGATATGCAGACTTACATGGATATATTTTCTATGGCCTATTATATGGTTTTTCTTACCATTAACACCTGGAAAACTGAGGCCATGTTCCAGCCAGCCACTAGAAAGTAGTACCATGAACTAGTCATCAATGTTAAACACCAGCGTCTCCTGCCAATGGACAACTTTGCCTATCTTGAGAGCATCCTATCCAGATTAGAAAACATAGATACGCCCGAGTGGTTACCGGGCCCAAATTTGGGGTGTAAAGAATAGAACCACTGTTACCTGCCACGCATGTCGTAAGAGGCGACTAAGGAGGTTTGGCTGAAATCGGATGCACATGCCCTAAACGTGTAGAGGTCTGCGTTTAGGGGCCTACCAAACCAATGTGCAACGTATACAGTTCTTGGCAAAGATCAAACATATCACAAAGAGTGATTAAAATTGGTCGTAAGAACGAACGCGAAGAAGAAGAAGAACATAGGCTGAGATCAAAATAGGATATTCAAAGCTGGTGCTGTATTTGGAAGGTTTCGTGTTACTGTGTGGGAGCGGAAGGGGATAAGCCTAGCCACAAAACTGAATGTTTCCATGCCATAGTGCTAACTACGTTGCTGTGTACGCCAGTGAGACACAGACAGACATGCAGAAAACAAAACCACTTCCACACAAGTTGTCTACGTGGACTACTCCATATCTATTGGCAGTACAAAATTTCAGACACCAAAGTCGCCCGAGTGGTTACCGGGCCCAAATTGGGGTGTAAAGAATAGAACCACTGTTACTTGCCAGCATGTCGTAAGAGGCGATTAAGAAGGTTGTGGTGGGGCTAGCTACCCCACACCATAAAAACACTAGATGGCTACAGAACGGAGAGCGAACTGGGTAAACACGGGCTTAAACAGGACACATCACCAAAGGATGAGCACCAGGGCTCCAGATGGTTCTGAAGATGTGATGTAAAACACACCAATGCTAAGGCTGCATGAATCAGATTTCACATGAATAGAATTTATGGGGAGGTCTGGTACATCGGTCTGGACGGTGATCGCTAGAGAGAGAGATACCAAAGTCCTCATAAGAACCAAGTGTCAACACCCTGTTGCAGAATGCTCAGATGAGATGGACCGGTCTCGTTGCATGGATGCCCAATAACGTATGTGAATCTCTTGCACAAGATTGCCTAATGTGACGTAACAACACAAGACAAACTCACATACTGAGAATCGTCGTACTGTTGGGGCGCAGAGAAAATAAGCTGCTTGAAAAGACAAAACACACAACACCCACATGTCCAACCTTGATCATGTATGCCCCACTTGTGGTAGGGGATTGTGTTGTAGGATTGGACGCTATAGTCACCTCCGCATACACCACAGGTGCTCAACAACACACATCTGAGGATGTTGTCATCATCGCTTGTGGTGGACAGCTATTATTATGTTACAGCAGGCATGTGTTCAGAATATAATTACTTTAACATGTCTACATTCCTTTTGGTTTCTTTTGGTACAGTTAACTCTTAAACTTACTGTAGTTAATCTTCTCCATGCTTATCATCTGCTCATTACATTTTTTTCACATTTTTTTTGGCCATTCCATTCTGAGATGTGCTTGGTAACATTTATTTGTGTTACCATGAAAGTATGGGCTGATTTAGTTCCACTTCCACATTTTTGTCAAAGAAACAAGGGGCTCATGAATGTGAAGACATATCATATAATCAACTTTATACTCTACACTTAACCCAAATATTATTCATGATTATTATGAGATTTAGGAGTCAAGTAAGAGATGAAAGTAATATTTGACATAAACAGTTGATACATTTCTCATAAATACTGGACCTAGCAAATGTTGAAATGAGCCATTCATGAAGTAAATTTGAGAGTTATGTTGTAGATAGAAGTTGTATTAGTTGTCAGACTAGATAACACCAAGTAGATAATATCCCGAAGATGGAGGTGGTTTGGACATGTATGTCGTATGCCAGTGGGGGCATTGACTAGGCCAGCTCTCAAGATGGACAGTTGATGGGAAGAGAAGGCCTGAACGTCCAAAGGAAACATGGAGAAGAACGGTGGAGAATTGGAGTGTGGCCTGATGTGGGAAACAGTTGGTAGAAAGGCAGAACGGCAACAGTGGAAGTCTCTTGTGCCTTATATGTCAATCGGGACATGAAGAGGATATAGATAGATAGATAATATCCCGGCGGAAACATTGAGGGATGGAGGAGAAGAGATGGTTAATCAGCTTCATATATTGTTTAACTTGGTGTGGAGCAGAGGGAAGAAAGGCCTTCTAGTAAAACTACCAAAGAGTGATTTATCAAAATGTGACAAGTGGAGAGGGATCATACTGCTTTCCATTCCCAGCAAAGTTCTCACTAGGACAGGATGAAAGAGGCCATTGATCAGAGGCTTAGAGATGAATTCTGGAAAGATAGATCTTGTATTGACCAAAGAGCCACACTGGGAATCATTGTAGAACAGACAATGGAGTTGTTGATTTCGAGAAGGCATTTGACAGCATAGATAGGAAATGAATGTGGAATATCCTGAGAAAGTATGGGGTGCCCGAGAAGACTGTTGACATCCGTCAACTGTATGAGGGGTTTGCCTGCCAAGCTATCTACAATAGAAGACAGTCCGAGGAGTTCCAGGTCACTATGGGTGTTAGTCAAGGATGCTTGTTGCTGTCTCCCCTCTTCTTGGTGCTACCTGATTGGTTTACACGCACAGCATACGCCAGGTACGGGAAAGGTATTCAGTGGACACTTCTGTCAAAATTAGAAGGCCTGGACTTTGCGGGTGATCTTGCCTTGCTCTCACACAGGCTACAAGACATGCAGGAAAAAGTGGATACTCTTGCAGAAATGGTACAACAGGTCGTTCTTAAATTAAGCCAAGAAAAGACAAAAATACTACAAAACAACAACATACAGCAAGGCCCAATATTGATTGAGGGAAGGGATATAGAAGATGTTGGTGAATTTGTCTACTTTGAAAGCAAATCAGGAGGAACTGATGACATTAATGCCAGAATTAGGAAAGCCAGACAAGCCTTTGATATCATGCAGACAGTATGTAAATCTACTGCCATCTCCACAAAAACAAAGCTCAGGATATTCAGCTCAAATGTGAAATCTGTGTTTCTGTATGGCTCGGAAACGTGGCGAGTCACCAAGTTGAATACAAATAAGATTCAGACCTTTATCAACAGGTGTTTTCGTGGATTCTCAGACTGGGGTGGTATGACAGAGTTGCAAATACAGACCTGTGGATAAGAACAGGACAGGAACCCGTGATGACTCAAGCTAAGAGGAAAAAACAGCCATGGGTCAGGCATACCCTATGGAAGACACAGTAGAGTGTCACTAGACAAGCACTTGAGTGGAACCCGCAAGGAAAATGGAAAAGAGGGTGTCCTAAACAGACCTGGAGACTAAGTCTTTTTGAGCAGCTGAAGAGTGCTCGACTATCCTGACAGACCATAAAGAAAACAGCCAGAGACCGGAAAATGTGGCTAAGAAATGTTGAGGACCTATGCTACGTGAGGAGCGGAGAGGAATAAGTAAGTACCAAAGAATGAGAATTTGAAATAATGTTGCTAATTACAAATGAATAATGTTATCAGTGCCAGGAAATATACTAAACAGAATCCTCTTGAAGAACTAAAAACGACAATAGACAATTAGTTGAAAAAAGATGTCACAATCACATAATATTGACCAATCAATGTTGGTTTTCCAGTTAAACCAACATATCAAGTTACAGTATAACATTTAATTGAATTGCACTTTATTTGATCTTGTTTATGAACACTATCTTCAGTGATAACCATTTTAAGGTGTCCTATAATATTGTGCAGGCCTAGTTGTTACAATGAAAATAGCACAGACTATAGATTAAAGCATAGATGACAGTAACATCTTATAGCAATTTCAACATTGGGACAGTAGTTAGCAATGCAGACTGTGTAGTTTGAAAGCCAGTTTTCCATTTGAAAAAAAATTAAACCAGATATATTCATTTAGCACAGTAGCACAAATTTAACTGCATATCTTCCTTTGGTGGAGACCAATGGTATGTTTCCTTTAGTCCAACATTTCTGACAACTTTTTACACACAACACTGATGTGTCCCACTCCACGTTATTGTCAGGTCAGAAGCTGTTGTTCTCTCTCTCGCGATCCCGGCCTAGACTGATGAACCAACTTTTATCATGAATTTTACCTGGTTTTGAGGGACTCCGTTCCTCCGCACAGCTTCTCGAAGCTCTATGTTTAGGGGCCAGGTTTCTTTTCTTATACCTGCTATCAGTTGACAATCTTGCAGTACGTGCTCTGCAGTCATGTCTGCCTTTCCGCAGGGGCACAGGCTGGTTGTGCCAATTCAAAATTTGTTATACAAGCTTGTTGTGGCGAGGAGGCGGAGGATGGCAACTTGTTCCCTACGAGACAGACCATAGTACCCGTCGCTGTTATACGGAGGATGGTCTTTTGACCATTTGTCTTTATAGTGCCAGCCGTTGGTTGTTCTGGCTTCCTCATAACTGATCTCGAGATCAGTCTGAGGTAGTCGCCCGCCTTCTTTAGCTAGCTTGTCGGCGTGTTCATTTCCGCTTATGTTGCAGTGTGATTGTCAAGGTACGCAAAGGGTGGGCGGCAATGAGAGTCATGGCGGCTGTTAACATCGAGCAACGACTGCTTGTCATCCTGTATCAAACACTGGTCCTCTCCACCATTGAATATGCAATGGCCACCCTCACTGTCAGCAAAACGCAAATCGAAAGACTGGAGAGAATACAGAACGAAGCTATGCGCATCATCCTCGGTTGCACAAGGGATACACCCTGTGTGGCGATGAGGTTTCTCCTGGATTTTCTGACCATGGAGTATAGACTCATGATAGCTAGAGCACGTGCCTATCTCAAAATAAGTGCCAAAAAGGATCACTCATTGCATGAACAGTTTAGCACCAGTGGTGGAAATCGGCTAAAGCGGGGCAAGTCATGGGTTGGCCGTGCTGCAGATACTGTTCAGCTGGTATGCGGTCTCAATAATATTGACCATGGGAAGAATGGATACCGATGCCTCCAATATACTGGAACACTTTTTCAACCATCATTAAATTTGACAAAGGTTGTAGAGAAGGAAATCCCGTGGCGTTGAATGCAGACGTCAAAGCCATTATCGATGAAAACTGCAATGCAGACGACGTGATTTACACGGATGGATCGGTAGTTCGTCACGAAAAGTCTGCATGGGCCTTCTCTGCAAGCTCATGTGGCAGAATGGTCTAGGAAGCCAGTGGTGCATTTAGTATGACAACAAGCAGCATGACAATGGAGGTACTGGGGGTGACCAATGCACTACTCTGGCTAGAGTCACAAAACTACACTCATGCGTGCATTCTGAATGACTCATTGAGTATGATCCGAAAAGTGGAGGCCGGTTCGGTGCGCAGGCAATGGACTGAATCACTGCAGGCGTCAACAATTTGCAGAATTACACTTGTCTTTGTTCGGGGCACATGGGTGTCGTTGGCAATGAGAGAGCAGACAGACTGGCTAGCTGTGCCGCTATATCAGAGGGCCAGCCAATGGACAGAGCTGACATCGTGAACGCCCTCATAGAGCGTGGCCACAGAGAAGACCTTCATCTAAACCAATCCACGTCAACTACTAGATTGCGAGAACTGGGTTTGAAGATTGTTGTGGCAAGAAAAGAACGGTACAACAGGTATACGAGTCGGCTCATCAATCAAAATAGAACTGGTACGGTCAGTCGCTGGACACTGTTGGAGATATTGCGAAGGAGATCGGAGCACCTATGGGCATGTCCGGAGTGCAATGAAGATACTCCAAACTGAAACTGTGATGGTATCCACTGAATGCCGGTGCGTTTGAGTGAGCGCGCTAGTGCATCGAGGGTCACTTTCAGCTCATTGAGTTCTGTCTTACTTACACTTTTGAGTGCCATGAGATGACCGATAGAGCATCGGTGAATATCACGACTTTGTTGCGAGATGTGTCTCTTTTCTCTAGGATCATTTCGCGCTGTTCTTATTGCCTCTGCCCAGTAGTTATTTGAGTATTTACCTGTGGCAATCGCTTTCGTGACTGTTTCTTTCTTTGAAAAGAAGCTGTTCTAATCATCATTGTCTTTGTCTCAGGTGACAATATGTTTTGTGTCACACAATTTGTTCTGTGCTGAATCACATCATCTGTTGTGGCTGTAATGGCATATTCTAGAGTGATGATTCTTGCCACAGTTGCTGCCTGTGAAGTTGGAGACTAGAGCTGATGCAGAGGATGGTGTCTCTGCCCTCTCTTTTGCCTCCATGTGATGGTGTTTCTTTCTTTCTTTTTGATCCATTCCTCATTGCCTGTCCTTGGACACCCACTCCCAATTTTCTTTGTCTTTGCTGCATAAAGTTAAATCACACTAGCAGGGGTCAGCGAAACATAGTAATAGCCGCCCATGTTGTCTAGTACCAGTTGCGAGTTTACCATATAGAACATCCTTTGGGATTCTACCGTCGTTCATAGGGCTATTTTATTTCTCTATTGTATCATTTTGAGAAATATTGTTGTAATTGCTTATTACATTAAAGGAGACATATCAAAATAAGAATTTGGGACATGTCCATGCGCAGATGGACTAAATATTTCCACACCTAACTGAGGTATGTTCCTCTTGAGGATATATGTAAGGCTTTTCACCTAGAAATTTTAGTTTTACACTGTAGACCAATGGGACTGGTTATAAATCAGAGCTGTGTCTGCTAAAACAGGCAACACCAAGTGTAGGTTCGGTTATGGTTGGTTTGGTTGACAGGACAGTGTATTTGCACAAACTTTGCTTTCTACTTTGGAAGAGTCTAAATGTCATCCCTTATTTCTGATTATGAGCAGCGGTAAATAGGGGGGGGTTGAAAGTCTATGATTGGCCACACAAGAGAACTAGAAGATTGTAAAAACTTTGAGAACAATATAGCTCAAGAACAATATAGCTGAAACAATAACTGTAATGCATGTACTTGTACATTTTACTGCTTGTCTTCTAGTTGCGATCAACTGACACACACTAGACGACCAGTTTTTATATTTCCACTAGAAAGCATATTCAACTTTAAGAACAATTTCCATTGTTAATATTTACAGATTGAGAAAGATAGCAGTCAGTGTTGTAGGACCAACATTGTCCTAGTTTCTCATGAAAAAGAGACCACATGTGGCTTCTCCATTTATTATCAGTGTTGGAAAGGTTAAGTGTTTGGTTGTCATGGAGCAAGTAGCTAAGAGATAGGAAGATCTGTTTTATCAATCTTGACAGTGTGGGGTATAGATGGTGTATCTCAAACAGTTGTGTCTTGTGCATGGTGTATAGATGGTGTATCTCAAACAGTTGTGTCTTGTGCATTTCCAAAAAAAATGTCACATCTGGAGAGTTGATGATAAAGCGGTACCTTTGGCGTTGATAGTTGTTTCGACCATTTGAAAAAAATGTCATAGATTGTCCTGATATCATTTTGTTTCAATGTGTCATCCTTCTTTGTCGATGTTTATCTACCACTGCCTCATTTCTTGGAATGTTGTAAGGAACTGTCATCTACAGATTTGTGCTATTCTTGTAGCACTGAACCAACTGTTCAAGTGATATCATCTGGTATATACCACTGCTATATTGACTTCTTAGCACTTGTATTATTGACAAGCTTTAAGGTCATCATTTGTTTCTTTGCTTGGACTGAAAATGTCAAGATTCATAGCTTGTGTATCAAAGTTGCTGTAGTATTTCACAGTGGCAATTGGTAAGGAAAGGTTTCTGTTGCTTCTGTTTTCATAACAAATATCACCACCTCTATTATCCACCACATTTATAGAACCATCGGTATATTATATTATCTCGTACCGTTATATGTTACTTATGGCCTGCAAGCTATTTCTCCATACTGATCTGTTCTGGGCAACTCGTTTCATCTCTTATATGGAATTGAGTGATATTTCTCACCTCTCAGTAAAATTCACTTCAAGGTTTCAATGACGTCCGGAACCTTTTGCTGCCAACTTCAATGCATACTTTGTGATTCTTTGATAATTTCTTCTCAGAGTATGCACAATATATTTCCATCTTCTCTTTCTTATAACAGTTATTACTAGTTATATACATCGATATATGCAGGTATCCAATTCGGTGTTGAATTTTATTGTTTGACAAAACACTTGGTTGATATACGCTTTCTTCTTTACACTGCATCATTTATAGGAAGGGTGGTGTTGTACGCACTGCTTTTTATGTTTTGGCTGAGCTTGTTAGAAAGCATATTTTTTATGTACCATAAAAGATACTTTGTTTTCGTATATTTACTATTATATTTACTATTATTTCGTATATTCGCATGTTATCCGCTGGTGTGTGGGGTGTCATAGAAGTCATGATTTCATAAGCGTGTTGTATAACTTTTCTCACATATCTTCCATTGACTTCACTATAGTATTACATGAAAGGCTAGTTACACTCATGAGTAAAGTACTATAAACAATTCCAGATTTTATTTTTAGGTTACATCTTGTTAAGTAGTTAACCTCTGAAGTCTGCGAAGGCCCGCCTGCATGGCAAGGGACACCAGTCAAATGGTAAAGCAGGCTTTCACATAAAAATAGTCAGAAGTGCCATACCAGGCACCATGGCTAACGCCCAAATTCACAACGGAAGAAGAAGTTAAGTAGTTAGATTGTAAAAATAAATATAGTTTAAAACACATTTTTAGAAAGGATATTTTCAGGTGGTATTTTCACATTTTTCATATCTTTTAAATGTCAGACATTTTTATTTGAAAGTCTGCTCTAAACGTGTTGAACCAATCTGTTCTGTTATAAAAAATGTGTTGAATCATAACATGAGTTAGCGTCATTAACTACAGCATTGTTATCGGTCTCACAACATGTGACATTGTTTGTTTCAACTTGCAGATTCACACATTGTGTGTAAACATGGGGTTTTTAGTATGAATCTTGAAACATAGTCTGTTAGATTGTAAGACTTGACGACTTTCAGTGCTTACTGTAGATTGTTGGTTATCTCATACACGATTGATACCATTATTAAGTAGTGGTAATGGAGTAAAATTATAAGAGAATTTTATAGTCATCAAATGACGGTTGTACCAACATACACCATATGATACATAAGATTGATTTAAACTAAGGCAGAGAGTCAGACAAGGCTGCATTTTATTGCCATGTCTAACATATAATGAAAACAAAATGAGAAATGTTACAGAAGATAGCGGAAAAGAACAAGAGGATCCTTTTATAATTGGAGGAAGAGAAACACCTGCATGATATGCTGATAATACAGTGTTACTATTAACATCGCACTAAAAACAGTATGGAATGGAACTGACCAGAAAGCAAAGTTCAGAATACTAAGATAGTTGTTCATTTAGTTGTTGGATCATCATCACTGCCATCGAACCAATTAGTTCACAAGTGCTCCGATCTCGTCCCCTGTATGTCTCTCAGCGTGTGTGGCAACTAAAGAACCCGGTGCTTTGTTGATTTGCTATTCTTTGGCTACCAGTATAGTTCTCTTGTCTAGCTACTCCACATTTAACTTGGTATTCTTGCAGTCTGGTTAGGGTTGTAGATTCACCACTATTACTTCAATCATTTACATCTGCTCTCTCCCGTAGGGAATTCAGAATATGAACATTGTAGAATACTAAGAGCATTCATATTCCCAGTGGCAACGTATTGGTGTGAGGCATGGACATTTAACAGGGAAAAATATGTATCGTTTTGAATATAAGTGTTACGAAAGAGTTCTCCAGTAGAGTACCATATATCATGGGTAGAGAAAGAAGAAATATACCTAGCACCATATATCATGGGTAGAGAAAGAAGAAATATATCTAGCACCATATATCATGGGTAGAGAAATATATCTAGCACCATATATCATGGATAGAGAAAGAAGAAATATATCTAGCACCATATATCATGGATAGAGAAAGAAGAAATATATCTAGAACCATATATCATGGGTAGAGAAAGAAGAAATATATCTAGCACCATATATCATGGGTAGAGAAAGGAGAAATATATCTAGAACCATATATCATGGGTAGAGAAATATATCTAGCACCATATATCATGGGTAGAGAAAGAAGAAATATATCTAGCACCATATATCATGGGTAGAGAAAGGAGAAATATATCTAGCACCATATATCATGGGCAGAGAAAGAAGAAATATACCTAGCACCATATATCATGGGTAGAGAAATATATCTAGCACCATATATCATGGGTAGAGTATGAAGAAATATATCTAGCACCATATATCATGGGTAGAGAAAGAAGAAATATATCTAGCACCATATATCATGGGTAGAGAAGAAGAAATATACCTAGCACCATATATCATGGATAGAGAAAGAAGAAATATATCTAGCACCATATATCATGGGTAGAGAAAGAAAAATATATCTAGCACCATATATCATGGGTAGAGAAGAAGAAATATATCTAGCACCATATATCATGGGTAGAGAAAGAAGAAATATATCTAGCACCATATATCATGGATAGAGAAAGAAGAAATATATCTAGCACCATATATCATGGGTAGAGAAAGAAGAAATATATCTAGCACCATATATCATGGATAGAGAAAGAAGAAATATATCTAGCACCATATATCATGGGTAGAGAAAGAAGAAATATATCTAGCACCATATATCATGGGTAGAGAAAGAAGAAATATATCTAGCACCATATATCATGGGTAGAGAAAGAAGAAATATATCTAGCTCCATATATCATGGGTAGAGAAAGAAGAAATATATCTAGCACCATATATCATGGGTAGAGAAATATATCTAGCACCATATATCATGGGTAGAGAAAGAAGAAATATACCTAGCACCATATATCATGGGTAGAGAAAGAAGAAATATATCTAGCACCATATATCATGGATGAGAAAGAAAATATATCTAGCACCATATATCATGGGTAGAGAAAGAAGAAATATATCTAGCACCATATATCATGGATAGAGAAAGAAGAAATATATCTAGCACCATATATCATGGGCAGAGAAAGAAGAAATATATCTAGCACCATATATCATGGGTAGAGAAAGGAGAAATATATCTAGCACCATATATCATGGGTAGAGAAAGAAGAAATATATCTAGCACCATATATCATGGGTAGAGAAAGAAGAAATATATCTAGCACCATATATCATGGATAGAGAAAGAAGAAATATATCTAGCACCATATATCATGGATAGAGAAAGAAGAAATATATCTAGCACCATATATCATGGGTAGAGAAAGAAGAAATATACCTAGCACCATATATCATGGGTAGAGAAAGAAGAAATATATCTAGCACCATATATCATGGGTAGAGAAAGAAGAAATATACCTAGCACCATATATCATGGGTAGAGAAATATATCTAGCACCATATATCATGGGTAGAGTATGAAGAAATATATCAGCACCATATTCATGGGTAGAGAAAGAAGAAATATATCTAGCACCATATATCATGGGTAGAGAAAGAAGAAATATATCTAGTATCCATATATCATGGATGAGAAAGAAGAAATATACCTAGCACCATATATCATGGGTAGAGAAATATATCTAGCACCATATATCATGGGTAGAGTATGAAGAAATATATCTAGCACCATATATCATGGGTAGAGAAAGAAGAAATATATCTAGCACCATATATCATGGGTAGAGAAAGAAGAAATATATCTAGCACCATATATCTGGGTAGAGAAAGAAGAAATATATCTAGCACCATATATCATGGGTAGATAAAGAAGAAATATATCTAGCACCATATATCATGGGTAGAGAAAGAAGAAATATATCTAGCACTATATATCATGGGTAGAGTAATATATCTAGCTACCATTATCATGGATAGAGAAAGAAGAAATATATCTAGCACCTATATATCATGGTAGAGTAATATATCTAGCTACCATATATCATGGGTAGAGAAGAAGAAATATATCTAGCACCATATATCATGGATAGAGAAAGAAGAAATATACCTAGCACCATATATCATGGGTAGAGAAATATATCTAGCACCATATATCATGGGTAGAGTATGAAGAAATATATCTAGCACCATATATCATGGGTAGAGAAGAAGAAATATATCTAGCACCATATATCATGGGTGAAAGAAAGAAATATATCTAGTACCATATATCATGGGTAGAGAAAGAAGAAATATATCTAGCACCATATATCATGGGTATAGAAAGAAGAAATATATCTAGCACCATATATCATGGGTAGAGAAAGAAGAAATATATCTAGCACCATATATCATGGGTAGAGAAAGAAGAAATATACCTAGCACCATATATCATGGGTAGAGAAAGAAGAAATATATCTAGCACCATATATCATGGGTAGAGAAAGAAGAAATATATCTAGCACCATATATCATGGATAGAGAAAGGAGAAATATATCTAGCACCATATATCATGGATAGAGAAAGAAGAAATATATCTAGCACCATATATCATGGGTAGAGAAAGAAGAAATATATCTAGAACCATATATCATGGGTAGAGAAAGAAGAAATATATCTAACACCATATATCATGGGTAGAGAAAGGAGAAATATATCTAGCACCATATATCATGGGCAGAGAAAGAAGAAATATATCTAGCACCATATATCATGGGTAGAGAAAGAAGAAATATATCTAGCACCATATATCATGGGTAGAGAAAGAAGAATATATCTAGCTCCATATATCATGGGTAGAGAAAGAAGAAATATATCTAGCACCATATATCATGGGTAGAGAAAGAAGAAATATATCTAGCTCCATATATCATGGGTAGAGTATGAAGAAATATATCTAGCACCATATATCATGGGTAGAGAAAGAAGAAATATATCTAGCACCATATATCATGGGTAGAGAAAGAAGAAATATATCTAGCACCATATATCATGGGTAGAGAAAGAAGAAATATATCTAGAACCATATATCATGGGTAGAGTATGAAGAAATATATCTAGCACCATATATCATGGGTAGAGAAAGAAGAAATATATCTAGCACCATATATCATGGGTAGAGAAAGGAGAAATATATCTAGCACCATATATCATGGATAGAGAAAGAAGAAATATATCTAGCACCATATATCATGGATAGAGAAAGAAGAAATATATCTAGCACCATATATCATGGATAGAGAAAGAAGAAATATATCTAGCACCATATATCATGGATAGAGAAAGAAGAAATATATCTAGCACCATATATCATGGGTAGAGAAAGAAGAAATATATCTAGCACCATATATCATGGATAGAGAAAGAAGAAATATATCTAGAACCATATATCATGGGCAGAGAAAGAAGAAATATATCTAGCACCATATATCATGGGTAGAGAAAGGAGAAATATATCTAGCACCATATATCATGGGTAGAGAAAGAAGAAATATATCTAGCACCATATCATGGGTAAGAAAGAAGAAATATATCTAGCACCATATATCATGGATAGAGAAAGAAGAAATATATCTAGCACCATATATCATGGATAGAGAAAGAAGAAATATATCTAGCACCATATATCATGGGTAGAGAAAGAAGAAATATACCTAGCACCATATATCATGGGTAGAGAAAGAAGAAATATATCTAGCACAATATATCATGGGTAGAGAAAGAAGAAATATATCTAGCACCATATATCATGGGTAGAGAAAGAAGAAATATATCTAGCACCATATATCATGGGTAGAGAAAGAAGAAATATATCTAGCACCATATATCATGGGTAGAGAAAGAAGAATATATCTAGCACCATATATCATGGGTAGAGAAAGAAGAAATATATCTAGCACCATATATCATGGGTAGAGAAAGAAAGAAATATACCTAGCACCATATATCATGGGTAGAGAAAGAAGAAATATATCTAGCACCATATATCATGGGTAGAGAAAGAAGAAATATATCTAGCACCATATATCATGGGTAGAGATAGAAGAAATATATCTAGCACCATATATCATGGGTAGAGAAAGAAGAATATATCTAGCACCATATATCATGGGTAGAGAAAGGAGAAATATATCTAGAACCATATATCATGGGTAGAGAAAGAAGAAATATACCTAGCACCATATATCATGGGTAGAGAAATATATCTAGCACCATATATCATGGGTAGAGAAAGAAGAAATATATCTAGCACCATATATCATGGGTAGAGAAAGGAGAAATATATCTAGCACCATATATCATGGGCAGAGAAAGAAGAAATATACCTAGCACCATATATCATGGGTAGAGAAATATATCTAGCACCATATATCATGGGTAGAGTATGAAGAAATATATCTAGCACCATATATCATGGGTAGAGAAAGAAGAATATATCTAGCACCATATATCATGGGTAGAGAAAGAAGAAATATATCTAGCACCATATATCATGGTTAGAGAAAGAAGAAATATATCTAGCACCATATATCATGGGTAGAGAAAGAAGAAATATATCTAGCACCATATATCATGGGTAGAGAAAGAAGAAATATACCTAGCACCATATATCATGGGTAGAGAAAGAAGAAATATATCTAGCACCATATATCATGGGTAGAGAAAGAAGAAATATATCTAGCACCATATATCATGGGTAGAGAAAGAAGAAATATATCTAGCACCAATATCATGGATAGAGAAAGAAGAAATATATCTAGCACCATATATCATGGGTAGAGAAAGAAGAAATATATCTAGCACCATATATCATGGATAGAGAAAGAAGAAATATATCTAGCACCATATATCATGGGTAGAGAAAGAAGAAATATATCTAGCACCATATATCATGGGTAGAGAAAGAAGAAATATATCTAGCACTATATATCATGGGTAGAGAAAGAAGAAATATATCTAGCTCCATATATCATGGGTAGAGAAAGAAGAAATATATCTAGCACCATATATCATGGGTAGAGAAAGAAGAAATATATCTAGCACCATATATCATGGATAGAGAAAGAAGAAATATATCTAGCACCATATATCATGGGTAGAGAAAGAAGAAATATATCTAGCACCATATATCATGGATAGAGAAAGAAGAAATATATCTAGCACCATATATCATGGGCAGAGAAAGAAGAAATATATCTAGCACCATATATCATGGGTAGAGAAAGGAGAAATATATCTAGCACCATATATCATGGGTAGAGAAAGAAGAAATATATCTAGCACCATATATCATGGGTAGAGAAAGAAGAAATATATCTAGCACCATATATCATGGATAGAGAAAGAAGAAATATATCTAGCACCATATATCATGGATAGAGAAAGAAGAAATATATCTAGCACCATATATCATGGGTAGAGAAAGAAGAAATATACCTAGCACCATATATCATGGGTAGAGAAAGAAGAAATATATCTAGCACCATATATCATGGGTAGAGAAAGAAGAAATATACCTAGCACCATATATCATGGGTAGAGAAAGAAGAAATATATCTAGCACCATATATCATGGGTAGAGAAAGAAGAAATATATCTAGCACCATATATCATGGATAGAGAAAGGAGAAATATATCTAGCACCATATATCATGGATAGAGAAAGAAGAAATATATCTAGCACCATATATCATGGGTAGAGAAAGAAGAAATATATCTAGAACCATATATCATGGGTAGAGAAAGAAGAAATATATCTAGCACCATATATCATGGGTAGAGAAAGGAGAAATATATCTAGCACCATATATCATGGGCAGAGAAAGAAGAAATATATCTAGCACCATATATCATGGGTAGAGAAAGAAATATATCTAGCACCATATATCATGGGTAGAGAAAGAAGAAATATATCTAGCTCCATATATCATGGGTAGAGAAAGAAGAAATATATCTAGCACCATATATCATGGGTAGAGAAAGAAGAAATATATCTAGCTCCATATATCATGGGTAGAGTATGAAGAAATATATCTAGCACCATATATCATGGGTAGAGAAAGAAGAAATATATCTAGCACCATATATCATGGGTAGAGAAAGAAGAAATATATCTAGCACCATATATCATGGGTAGAGAAAGAAGAAATATATCTAGCACCATATATCATGGGTAGAGAAAGAAGAAATATATCTAGAACCATATATCATGGGTAGAGTATGAAGAAATATATCTAGCACCATATATCATGGGTAGAGAAAGAAGAATATATCTAGCACCATATATCATGGGTAGAGAAAGGAGAAATATATCTAGCACCATATATCATGGATAGAGAAAGAAGAAATATATCTAGCACCATATATCATGGATAGAGAAAGAAGAAATATATCTAGCACCATATATCATGGGTAGAGAAAGAAGAAATATATCTAGCACCATATATCATGGGTAGAGAAAGAAGAAATATATCTAGCACCATATATCATGGGTAGAGAAAGAAGAAATATATCTAGCACCATATATCATGGGTAGAGAAAGAAGAAATATACCTAGCACCATATATCATGGGTAGAGAAAGAAGAAATATATCTAGTTACCATATATCATGGGTAGAGAAAGAAGAAATATATCTAGCACCATATATCATGGGTAGAGAAAGAAGAAATATATCTAGCACCATATATCATGGGTAGAGAAAGAAGAAATATACCTAGCACCATATATCATGGGTAGAGAAAGAAGAAATATATCTAGCACCATATATCATGGGTAGAGAAAGAAGAAATATATCTAGCACATATATCATGGATAGAAAGGAGAAATATATCTAGCACCATATATCATGGATAGAGAAAGAAGAAATATATCTAGCACCATATATCATGGTTAGAGAAAGAAGAAATATATCTAGAACCATATATCATGGGTAGAGAAAGAAGAAATATATCTAGCACCATATATCATGGGTAGAGAAAGAAGAAATATATCTAGCACCATATATCATGGGTAGAGAAAGAAGAAATATATCTAGCACCATATATCATGGGTAGAGAAAGAAGAAATATATCTAGCTCCATATATCATGGGTAGAGAAAGAAGAAATATATCTAGAATCATATATCATGGGTAGAGAAAGAAGAAATATATCTAGCACCATATATCATGGGTAGAGAAAGAAGAAATATATCTAGCACCATATATCATGGGTAGAGAAAGAAGAAATATATCTAGAACCATATATCATGGGTAGAGTATGAAGAAATATATCTAGCACCATATATCATGGGTAGAGAAAGAAGAAATATACCTAGCACCATATATCATGGGTAGAGAAAGAAGAAATATATCTAGCACCATATATCATGGGTAGAGAATATATCTAGAACCATATATCATGGGTAGAGAAAGAAGAAATATATCTAGCACCATATATCATGGGTAGAGAAATATATCTAGCACCATATATCATGGGTAGAGAAAGAAGAATATATCTAACCATATATCATGGGTAGAGAATGAAGAAATATATCTAGAACCATATATCATGGGTAGAGAAAGAAGAAATATACCTAGCACCATATATCATGGGTAGAGAAAGGAGAAATATATCTAGCACCATATATCATGGATAGAGAAAGAAGAAATATATCTACAATATATCATGGGTAGAGTATGAAGAAATATATCTAGCACCATATATCATGGGTAGAGAAAGAAGAAATATATCTAGAACCATATATCATGGGTAGAGAAAGAAGAAATATACCTAGCACCATATATCATGGGTAGAGAAATATATGTAGAACCATATATCATGGGTAGAGAAAGAAGAAATATATCTAGCACCATATATCATGGGTAGAGAAATATATCTAGCACCATATATCATGGGTAGAGAAAGAAGAAATATATCTAGCACCATATATCATGGGTAGAGAAAGAAGAAATATATCTAGAACCATATATCATGGGTAGAGAAAGAAGAAATATACCTAGCACCATATATCATGGGTAGAGAAAGAAGAAATATACCTAGCACCATATATCATGGGTAGAGAAAGAAGAAATATATCTAGCACCATATATCATGGGTAGAGAAAGAAGAAATATATCTAGCACCATATATCATGGGTAGAGAAAGAAGAAATATATCTAGCACCATATATCATGGGTAGAGAAAGAAGAAATATATCTAGAACCATATATCATGGGTAGAGAAAGAAGAAATATACCTAGCACCATATATCATGGGTAGAGAAAGAAGAAATATATCTAGCACCATATATCATGGGTAGAGAAAGAAGAAATATACCTAGCACCATATATCATGGGTAGAGAAAGAAGAAATATATCTAGCACCATATATCATGGGTAGAGAAAGAAGAATATGCCTAGCACCATATATCATGGGTAGAGAAAGAAGAAATATATCTAGCACCATATATCATGGGTAGAGAAAGGAGAAATATATCTAGCACCATATATCATGGGTAGAGAAAGAAGAAATATATCTAGCACCATATATCATGGGTAGAGAAAGAAGAAATATATCTAGAACCATATATCATGGGTAGAGAAAGAAGAAATATATCTAGCACCATATATCATGGGTAGAGAAAGAAGAAATATATGTAGAACCATATATCATGGGTAGAGAAAGAAGAAATATATCTAGCACCATATATCATGGGTAGAGAAAGAAGAAATATATCTAGCACCATATATCATGGGTAGAGAAAGAAGAAATATATCTAGCACCATATATCATGGATAGAGAAAGAAGAAATATATCTAGCACCATATATCATGGATAGAGAAAGAAGAAATATATCTAGCACCATATATCATGGGTATAGAAAGAAGAAATATATCTAGAACCATATATCATGGGTAGAGAAAGAAGAAATATATCTAGCACCATATATCATAGGTAGAGAAAGAAGAAATATATCTAGCACCATATATCATGGATAGAGAAAGAAGAAATATATCTAGCACCATATATCATGGATAGAGAAAGAAGAAATATATCTAGCACCATATATCATGGGTAGAGAAAGAAGAAATATATCTAGAACCATATATCATGGGTAGAGAAAGAAGAAATATATCTAGCACTATATATCATGGGTAGAGAAAGAAGAAATATACCTAGCACCATATATCATGGGTAGAGAAATATATGTAGAACCATATATCATGGGTAGAGAATGAAGAAATATATCTAGCACCATATATCATGGATAGAGAAAGAAGAAATATATCTAGCACCATATATCATGGATAGAGAAAGAAGAAATATATCTAGCACCATATATCATGGGTAGAGAATGAAGAAATATATCTAGCACCATATATCATGGGTAGAGAAAGAAGAAATATATCTAGCACCATATATCATGGGTAGAGAAAGAAGAAATATATCTAGCACCATATATCATGGGTAGAGAAAGAAGAAATATATCTAGCACCATATATCATGGATAGAGAAAGAAGAAATATATCTAGAACCATATATCATAGGTAGAGAAAGAAGAAATATATCTAGCACCATATATCATAGGTAGAGAAAGAAGAAATATATCTAGCACCATATATCATGGGTAGAGAAAGAAGAAATATATCTAGCACCATATATCATGGGTAGAGAAAGAAGAAATATACCTAGCACCATATATCATGGATAGAGAAAGGAGAAATATATCTAGCACCATATATCATGGGCAGAGAAAGAAGAAATATATCTAGCACCATATATCATGGGTAGAGAAAGAAGAAATATATCTATCACCATATATCAGGGTAGTATGAAGAAATATATCTAGCACCATATATCATGGGTAGAGTATGAAGAAATATATCTAGCACCATATATCATGGGTAGAGTATGAAGAAATATATCTAGCACCATATATCATGGATAGAGAAAGAAGAAATATATCTAGCACCATATATCATGGGTAGAGAAAGAAGAAATATATCTAGCACCATATATCATGGGTAGAGAAAGAAGAAATATATCTAGAACCATATATCATGGGTAGAGAAAGAAGAAATATATCTAGCACCATATATCATGGGTAGAGAAAGAAGAAATATATCTAGCACCATATATCATAGGTAGAGAAAGAAGAAATATATCTAGCACCATATATCATGGGTAGAGAAAGAAGAAATATATCTAGCACCATATATCATGGATAGAGAAAGAAGAAATATATCTAGCACCATATATCATGGGTAGAGAAAGAAGAAATATATCTAGCACCATATATCATGGATAGAGAAAGAAGAAATATACCTAGCACCATATATCATGGATAGAGAAAGAAGAAATATATCTAGCACCATATATCATGGGTAGAGAAAGAAGAAATATATCTAGCACAATATATCATGGGTAGAGAAAGAAGAAATATATCTAGCACCATATATCATGGATAGAGAAAGAAGAAATATATCTAGCACCATATATCATGGATAGAGAAAGAAGAAATATATCTAGAACCATATATCATGGATAGAGAAAGAAGAAATATATCTAGCACCATATATCATGGATAGAGAAAGAAGAAATATATCTAGAACCATATATCATGGGTAGAGAAAGAAGAAATATACCTAGCACCATATATCATGGGTAGAGAAAGAAGAAATATATCTAGCACCATATATCATGGGTAGAGAAAGAAGAAATATATCTAGCACCATATATCATGGGCAGAGAAAGAAGAAATATACCTAGCACCATATATCATGGGTAGAGAAAGAAGAAATATATCTAGCACCATATATCATGGATAGAGAAAGAAGAAATATATCTAGCACCATATATCATGGGTAGAGAAAGAAGAAATATATCTAGCACCATATATCATGGATAGAGAAAGAAGAAATATATCTAGCACCATATATCATGGGTAGAGAAAGAAGAAATATATCTAGCACCATATATCATGGGTAGAGAAAGGAGAAATATATCTAGCACCATATATCATGGGTAGAGAAAGAAGAAATATATCTAGCACCATATATCAGGGTGAGAAAGAAGAAATATATCTAGCACCATATATCATGGGTAGAGAAAGAAGAAATATATCTAGCACATATATCATGGATAGAGAAAGGAGAAATATATCTAGCACCATATATCATGGGTAGAGAAAGAAGAAATATACCTAGCACCATATATCATGGGTAGAGAAAGAAGAAATATACCTAGCACCATATATCATGGGTAGAGTAATATATCTAGCACCATATATCATGGGTAGAGAAAGAAGAAATATATCTAGCACCATATATCATGGGTAGAGAAAGAAGAAATATATCTAGCACCATATATCATGGATAGAGAAAGAAGAAATATATCTAGCACACTATATCATGGGTAGAGAAAGAAGAAATATATCTAGCACCATATATCATGGGTAGAGAAATATATCTAGCACCATATATCATGGATAGAGAAAGAAGAAATATATCTAGCACCATATATCATGGGTAGAGAAAGAAGAAATATATCTAGCACCATATATCATGGATAGAGAAAGAAGAAATATATCTAGCACCATATATCATGGGTAGAGAAAGAAGAAATATGCCTAGCACCATATATCATGGGTAGAGAAAGAAGAAATATATCTAGCACCATATATCATGGGTAGAGAAAGAAGAAATATATCTAGCACCATATATCATGGGTAGAGAAAGAAGAAATATATCTAGCACCATATATCATGGGTAGAGAAAGAAGAAATATATCTAGCACCATATATCATGGGTAGAGAAAGGAGAAATATATCTAGCACCATATATCATGGGTAGAGAAAGAAGAAATATATCTAGCACCATATATCATGGGTAGAGAAAGAAGAAATATATCTAGCACCATATATCATGGGTAGAGAAAGAAGAAATATATCTAACACCATATATCATGGATAGAGAAAGGAGAAATATATCTAGCACCATATATCATGGGTAGAGAAAGAAAAATATACCTAGCACCATATATCATGGGTAGAGAAAGAAGAAATATACCTAGCACCATATATCATGGGTAGAGTAATATATCTAGCACCATATATCATGGGTAGAGAAAGAAGAAATATATCTAGCACCATATATCATGGGTAGAGAAAGAAGAAATATATCTAGCACCATATATCATGGATAGAGAAAGAAGAAATATATCTAGCACCATATATCATGGGTAGAGAAAGAAGAAATATATCTAGCACCATATATCATGGGTAGAGAAATATATCTAGCACCATATATCATGGATAGAGAAAGAAGAAATATATCTAGCACCATATATCATGGGTAGAGAAAGAAGAAATATATCTAGCACCATATATCATGGATAGAGAAAGAAGAAATATATCTAGCACCATATATCATGGGTAGAGAAAGAAGAAATATGCCTAGCACCATATATCATGGGTAGAGAAAGAAGAAATATATCTAGCACCATATATCATGGGTAGAGAAAGAAGAAATATATCTAGCACCATATATCATGGGTAGAGAAAGAAGAAATATATCTAGCACCATATATCATGGTTAGAGAAAGAAGAAATATATCTAGAACCATATATCATGGGTAGAGAAAGAAGAAATATATCTAGCACCATATATCATAGGTAGAGAAAGAAGAAATATATCTAGCACCATATATCATGGATAGAGAAAGAAGAAATATATCTAGCACCATATATCATGGATAGAGAAAGAAGAAATATATCTAGCACCATATATCATGGGTAGAGAAAGAAGAAATATATCTAGAACCATATATCATGGGTAGAGAAAGAAGAAATATATCTAGCACCATATATCATGGGTAGAGAAAGAAGAAATATATCTAGCACCATATATCATGGGTAGAGAAATATATGTAGAACCATATATCATGGGTAGAGAATGAAGAAATATATCTAGCACCATATATCATGGATAGAGAAAGAAGAAATATATCTAGAACCATATATCATGGATAGAGAAAGAAGAAATATATCTAGCACCATATATCATGGAGAGAAGAAGAATATATCTAGCACCATATATCATGGGTAGAGAAAGAAGAAATATATCTAGAACCATATATCATGGGTAGAGAAAGAAGAAATATATCTAGCACCATATATCATGGGTAGAGAAAGAAGAAATATATCTAGCACCATATATCATGGATAGAGAAAGAAGAAATATATCTAGAACCATATATCATAGGTAGAGAAAGAAGAAATATATCTAGCACCATATATCATAGGTAGAGAAAGAAGAAATATATCTAGCACCATATATCATGGGTAGAGAAAGAAGAATATATCTAGCACCATATATCATGGGTAGAGAAGAAGAAATATACCTAGCACCATATATCATGGATAGAGAAAGGAGAAATATATCTAGCACCATATATCATGGGCAGAGAAAGAAGAAATATATCTAGCACCATATATCATGGGTAGAGAAAGAAGAAATATATCTATCACCATATATCATGGTAAGAGTATGAAGAAATATATCTAGCACCATATATCATGGGTAGAGTATGAAGAAATATATCTAGCACCATATATCATGGGTAGAGTATGAAGAAATATATCTAGCACCATATATCATGGATAGAGAAAGAAGAAATATATCTAGCACCATATATCATGGGTAGAGAAAGAAGAAATATATCTAGCACAATATATCATGGGTAGAGAAAGAAGAAATATATCTAGCACCATATATCATGGTTAGAGAAAGAAGAATATATCTAGACCATATATCATGGGTAGAGAAAGAAGAAATATATCTAGACTCATATATCATAGGTAGAGAAAGAAGAAATATATCTGCACCATATATCATGGTGAAGAAAGAAGAAATATATCTAGTACCATATATCATGGATAGAGAAAGAAGAAATATATCTAGCACCATATATCATGGGTAGAGAAAGAAGAAAATATCTAGCACCATATATCATGGATAGAGAAAGAAGAAATATACCTAGCACCATATATCATGGATAGAGAAAGAAGAAAATATATCTAAACATCCATATATCATGGGTAGAGAAAGAAGAAATATATCTACACCATATATCATGGGTAGAGAAAGAAGAAATATATCTAGCACCATATATCATGGATAGAGAAAGAAGAAATATATCTAGCACCATATATCATGGATAGAGAAAGAAGAAATATATCTAGAACCATATATCATGGATAGAGAAAGAAGAAATATATCTAGCACCATATATCATGGATAGAGAAAGAAGAAATATATCTAGAACCATATATCATGGGTAGAGAAAGAAGAAATATACCTAGCACCATATATCATGGGTAGAGAAAGAAGAAATATATCTAGCACCATATATCATGGGTAGAGAAAGAAGAAATATATCTAGCACCATATCATGGCAGAGAAAGAAGAAATATACCTAGCACCATATATCATGGGTAGAGAAAGAAGAAATATATCTAGCACCATATATCATGGATAGAGAAAGAAGAAATATATCTAGCACCATATATCATGGGTAGAGAAAGAAGAAATATATCTAGCACCATATATCATGGATAGAGAAAGAAGAAATATATCTAGCACCATATATCATGGGTAGAGAAAGAAGAAATATATCTAGCACCATATATCATGGGTAGAGAAAGGAGAAATATATCTAGCACCATATATCATGGGTAGAGAAAGAAGAAATATATCTAGCACCATATATCATGGGTAGAGAAAGAAGAAATATATCTAGCACCATATATCATGGGTAGAGAAAGAAGAAATATATCTAGCACCATATATCATGGATAGAGAAAGGAGAAATATATCTAGCACCATATATCATGGGTAGAGAAAGAAGAAATATACTGCACCATATATCATGGTAGAGAAAGAAGAAATATACCTCACCATATATCATGGGTAGAGTAATATATCTAGCACCATATCATGGGTGAAAGAAGAAATATATCTAGCACCATATATCATGGTAGAGAAAGAAGAAATATATCTAGCACCATATATCATGGATAGAGAAAGAAGAAATATATCTAGCACCATATATCATGGGTAGAGAAAGAAGAAATATATCTAGCACCATATATCATGGGTAGAGAAATATATCTAGCACCATATATCATGGATAGAGAAAGAAGAAATATATCTAGCACCATATATCATGGGTAGAGAAAGAAGAAATATATCTAGCACCATATATCATGGATAGAGAAAGAAGAAATATATCTAGCACCATATATCATGGGTAGAGAAAGAAGAAATATGCCTAGCACCATATATCATGGGTAGAGAAAGAAGAAATATATCTAGCACCATATATCATGGGTAGAGAAAGAAGAAATATATCTAGCACCATATATCATGGGTAGAGAAAGAAGAAATATATCTAGCACCATATATCATGGGTAGAGAAAGAAGAAATATATCTAGCACCATATATCATGGGTAGAGAAAGGAGAAATATATCTAGCACCATATATCATGGGTAGAGAAAGAAGAAATATATCTAGCACCATATATCATGGGTAGAGAAAGAAGAAATATATCTAGCACCATATATCATGGGTAGAGAAAGAAGAAATATATCTAGCACCATATATCATGGATAGAGAAAGGAGAAATATATCTAGCACCATATATCATGGGTAGAGAAAGAGAATATACCTAGCACCATATATCATGGGTGAGAAAGAAGAAATATACCTAGCACCATATATCATGGGTAGAGTAATATATCTAGCACCATATATCATGGTGAAAGAAGAAATATATCTAGCACCATATATCATGGGTAGAGAAAGAAGAAATATATCTAGCACCATATATCATGGATAGAGAAAGAAGAAATATATCTAGCACCATATATCATGGGTAGATAAAGAAGAAATATATCTAGCACCATATATCATGGTGAAAAGAAGAAATATATCTAGCACCATATATCATGGTAGAGAAAGAAGAAATATATCTAGCACCATATATCATGGATAGAGAAAATAGAATATATCTAGCACTATATATCATGGATAGAGAAAGAAGAAATATATCTAGCACCATATATCATGGAGAGAGAAAGAAGAAATATATCTAGCACCATATATCATGGAGTAGAAAGAAGAAATATATCTAGACCATATATCATGGGTAGAGAAAGAAGAAATATATCTAGCACCATATATCATGGGAATATATTAGCCATTTAGAAGAGAAGAAATATATCTAGCACCATATATCATGGATAGAGAAAGAAGAAATATATCTAGCACCATATATCATGGGTAGAGAAAGAAGAAATATATCTAGCACCATATATCATGGGTAGAGAAAGAAGAAATATATCTAGCACCATATATCATGGGTAGAGAAAGAAGAAATATATCTAGCACCATATATCATGGGTAGAGAAAGAAGAAATATATACTATAGTACCATATATCATGGGTAGAGAAAGAAGAAATATATCTAGCACCATATATCATGGGTAGAGAAAGAAGAAATATATCTAGCACCATATATCATGGTTAGAGAAAGAAGAAATATATCTAGCACCATATATCATGGATAGAGAAAGAAGAAATATATCTAGCTCCATATATCATGGGTAGAGAAAGAAGAAATATATCTAGCACCATATATCATGGGTAGAGGAAAAAAAATATCTAGCACCATATATCATGGATAGAGAAAGAAGAAATATATCTAGCACCATATATCATGGATAGAGAAAGAAGAAATATACTACATATTCAGAATATCGCTCCATATATCATGGTAGAGAAAGAAGAAATATATCTAGCACCATATATCATGGGTATAGAAAGAAGAAATATATCTAGCACCATATATCATGGGTAGAGAAAGAAGAAATATATCTAGCACCATATATCATGGGTAGAGAAAGAAGAAATATATCTAGCACCATATATCATGGATAGAGAAAGAAGAAATATATCTAGCACCATATATCATGGGTAGAGAAAGAAGAAATATATCTAGCACCATATATCATGGGTAGAGAAAGAAGAAATATATCTAGCACCATATATCATGGGTAGAGAAAGAAGAAATATATCTAGCACCATATATCATGGGTAGAGAAAGAAGAAATATATCTAGCACCATATATCATGGGTAGAGAAAGAAGAAATATATCTAGCACCATATATCATGGGAAGAGAAAGAAGAAATATATCTAGCACCATATATCATGGGTAGAGAAAGAAGAAATATATCTAGCACCATATATCATGGTAGAGAAGAAGAAATATATCTAGCACCATATATCATGGGTAGAGAAAGAAGAAATATATCTAGCACCATATATCATGGGAAAAGAGAAAGAGAAAGAAATATATCTAGCACCATATATCATGGGTAGAAAAGAAGAAATATATCTAGCACCATATATCATGGAGAGAGAAAGAAGAAATATATCTAGCACCATATATCATGGGTAGAGAAAGAAGAATATATCTAGCACCATATATCATGGGTAGAGAAAGAAGAAATATATCTAGCTCCATATATCATGGGTAGAGAAAGAAGAAATATATCTAGCACCATATATCATGGGTAGAGAAAGAAGAAATATATCTAGCACCATATATCATGGATAGAGAAAGAAGAAATATATCTAGCACCATATATCATGGGTAGAGAAAGAAGAAATATATCTAGCACCATATATCATGGGTAGAGAAAGAAGAAATATACCTAGCACCATATATCATGGATAGAGAAAGAAGAAATATATCTAGCACCATATATCATGGGTAGAGAAAGAAGAAATATATCTAGCACCATATATCATGGTTAGAGAAAGAAGAAATATATCTAGCACCATATATCATGTGAGTAGAGAAAAGAAGAAATATATACTAGCACCATATATCATGTAGAGAAGAAAGAAATATATCTAGCACCATATATCATGGGTAGAGAAAGAAGAAATATATCTAGCACCATATATCATGGGTAGAGAAGAAGAAATATATCTAGCACCATATATCATGGATAGAGAAAGAAGAAATATATCTAGCACCATATATCATGGGTAGAGAAAGAAGAAATATATCTAGCAACATATATCATGGGTAGAGAAAGAAGAAATATATCTAGCACCATATATCATGGATAGAGAAAGAAGAAATATATCTAGCACCATATATCATGGTTAGAGAAAGAAGAAATATATCTAGCACCATATATCATGGTTAGAGAAAGAAGAAATATATCTAGCACCATATATCATGGATAGAGAAAGAAGAAATATATCTAGCACCATATATCATGGGTAGAGAAAGAAGAAATATATCTAGCACCATATATCATGGATAGAGAAAGAAGAAATATATCTAGCACCATATATCATGGTTAGAGAAAGAAGAAATATATCTAGCACCATATATCATGGTTAGAGAAAGAAGAAATATATCTAGCACCATATATCATGGATAGAGAAAGAAGAAATATATCTAGCACCATATATCATGGTTAGAGAAAGAAGAAATATACCTAGCACCATATATCATGGGTAGAGAAAGAAGAAATATATCTAGCACCATATATCATGGTTAGAGAAAGAAGAAATATATCTAGCACCATATATCATGGGTAGAGAAAGGAGAAATATATCTAGCACCATATATCATGGGTAGAGAAAGAAGAAATATATCTAGCACCATATATCATGGTTAGAGAAAGAAGAAATATATCTAGCACCATATATCATGGGTAGAGAAAGAAGAAATATATCTAGCACCATATATCATGGTTAGAGAAAGAAGAAATATATCTAGCACCATATATCATGGGTAGAGAAAGAAGAAATATATCTAGCACCATATATCATGGGTAGAGAAGAGAAATATTCGCACCATATATCATGGTAGAGAACCATATATTACAATATCATGGTAGAGAAAGAAGAAATATATCTAGCACCATATATCATGGTAGAGAAAGAGAGAAATATACCTAGCACCATATATCATGGGTAGAAAAAATATAGTAGAACCATATATCATGGGTAGAGAAAGAAGAAATATATCTATCCAGAAAGAACTCAGAATCAAGAAACTGATTGATAATACAGATAAAATGATACAATTGATATTATGGACATAAAAGGAACCGAAGATTGAGAAGTCCATTATGGGATCAGGCAAAGGAAAACCAAGGAGAGGTTGGTTTCACATGTAATTGATGATTTGAGATTGACGCTGCAGAGGAGAAATCTGGTAGAGAAATTCGAAGACTGATATCATAGCAAAGTTAATGCTCAGAATTCTATTTGATAAATTGGTGATAATGACGACACATTGCATGATTCATATTCCCAGTAGAGTTTGACTAACGTAACACTTTGTAGTTAGGAATGAATACATTTATTCTCAGTAAAGTTTTACTAACCTCTGCACAGGTTTTTGAAAATAATGCATAGCCATTATGTTTGGATACATGGCTCAGCGTGTTTATCAATGTTGACTGGATACTGAGCACATTGCGTGAATGAGGATATCAGAGCTTGCAGAACGTTTACTACAGTATCATTACAATCAAAATAGCAGTGCATAATAAGTACATTTGCATGAGTTATTTCACACAGAAATTGTATTCTGAATTTATCAATATAGGCAGTTTGCTTAAATGGTAATGTGATAGGACTTCATGCTACTTTTACTAATACGTCGATTATATCTTTATCAAATCTTTCTGCCATACAATGGTTGTGATTTGTAGGCATGATAATAGTGGTCAGGACAGGGGCAAGGACTGACTGGTTGGTTCTGACGGGAAGGAAGCGAAGATAGCATTATACCTGGGTGTAAAGAGAAAGAGCTAATTCAATTATGATAAGTTCACGTCATAAAAAGAGAATGAGATGTGAGCTTCTGAATTGTTTTGTCTTGCAGGAGCTCAGTAAATAAAGTCAATACTTGAAGGAGTATACTAATATGCATTGTCAGCTATTCCAGCTTGCTTAGACCACAGTCCACTTTTAGTTATATGACTTTGTGGCGTGTGAAAGGGGGTGACTTGGACCTTTATAAGAACACTTTTCAACACATAGCTCATGTGATAATGAAGGCGAGGAAAGGTTTGACTGTGATGAGGGTAATGGCTGCGGCGGCGGATTGTGATGAGCAGCGCCATCTTTGTCTTTATACCAGGGTCTGGTCCTTTCTGTGCTTGAGTATGCTCTGGCCATCCTGACTCTCAGTCATAGTCAGATAGAACGACTGGAAAGAATACAGAACGAGGCGATGCACATTATACTTGGGTGCACTAAAGACACGTCGTGCAGGTCGATGCACTATCTTCTTGATTATCCTACTATGGAATATAGAACACTGATGAGCCGTGCACGAGCATACTTTCGAGTCAATGCTGACACACAACATCCTCTGCACATGGAAATAAAGAGACAAAAAGGAAATAGGTTAAAAGAGGAAAATCTTGGATGGGTCAGGCCAAGGACTGTATTGAACAAGTGTGTGCACTTGAAGACATTGATCCCGGTGAAGAATGGATACCAGTGCCAACAGGAATCAATACATAATTTTCGGTATGCATCAAACTTGATAAAGAATGCAGACTACACAACCCACTTGTCATGGAGGCAGCAGTTCAGGCATTAATTTCTGAGAATGCATCTGAGCATGATGTAATCATTTATACGGATGGTTCGGTGATTCGACATGTGCAGAGCTCGTGGGCTTTCACTGCTCAGGTCAGAGGAGATGTGAAGGAAGACAGTGGTGTTTTTGCGTGACTACAAGCAGTCTCTCTATGGAAATCATGGCGGTTACTAAAGCGATGATTTGGCTGGAATCACCGACTTTTATCCATGCATGTTTTCTCAGTGACTCAATGAGTATGCTCAGGAAGATTGACACAGAATGGGCTAGGAGACACTGGATGGAGTCGCTGGGGAGGTCTAGGTTGACAAAGATCACTTATTTTTTTGCCAGGGTGCAGGTGTAAGGGGGATGAACGTGCGGATAGGCTTGCAGGTATGGCTGCTGTACAAGCGGGGAGCAATGGAACAGACTGATATTATAAATTATTTAAGGGGGAGAGAGGACGTGTATATAATTCATGTAATAGCGGTGAATCTACAACTGTAACCAGACTGCAAGAACTCAAAGTTAAGTGTGGTGTAGCTCGACAAGAATGCCACGCTGACAGACAAAGAAGAATTGTAAACCAACAAAGAACCGCTGTCGTTAGTCGCCACACGCTGAGAGACATACTGAGGGAGAGATCGGACCACTTATGGACTAATTTGTTCGACATGCAGTGATGGTGATCCGACGACTAAACTAACTAAACTAAACTTTTCGACCATATGCTCTTTCTGTTCTACTTGTTTTCTGACATGGTTTATCAGTAGCTGCTCCTCTGACATGGTTTATCAGTAGCTGCTCCTCTGACATGGTTTATCAGTAGCTGCTCCTCTGACATGGTTTATCAGTAGTTGCTCCTCTGACATGGCTTATCAGTAGTTGCTCCTCTGACATGGTTTATCTGTAGTTGCTCCTCTGACATGGTTTATCTAGTTGTGCTCCCTGACATGGTTTATCAGTAGTTGCTCCCTGACATGGTTTATCAGTGCTCCTCTGACATGGTCTTATCAGTAGTTGCTCCTCTGACATGGCTTATCAGTAGTTGCTCCTCTGACATGGTTTATCAGTAGTTGCTCCTCTGACATGGTTTATCAGTAGTTGCTCCTCTGACATGGTTTATCAGTAGTTGCTCCACTGACATGGTTTATCAGTAGTTGCTCCACTGACATGGTTTATCAGTTTGTGCTCCTCTGACATGGCTTATCAGTAGTTGCTCCTCTGACATGGTTTATCTGTAGTTGCTCCTCTGACATGGTTTATCAGTAGTTGCTCCACTGACATGGTTTATCAGTAGTTGCTCCTCTGACATGGTTTATCAGTAGTTGCTCCTCTGACATGGTTTATCAGTAGTTGCTCCTCTGACATGGTTTATCAGTAGTTGCTCCTCTGACATGGTTTATCTGTAGTTGCTCCTCTGACATGGTTTATCAGTAGTTGCTCCTCTGACATGGTTTATCTGTAGTTGCTCCTCTGACATGGTTTATCTGTAGTTGCTCCTCTGACATGGTTTATCTGTAGTTGCTCCTCTGACATGGCTTATCAGTTTGTGCTCCTCTGACATGGTTTATCTGTAGTTGCTCCTCTGACATGGTTTATCTGTAGTTGCTCCTCTGATCTGGGTTTATCAGTTGGTGCTCCTCTCATCTGGCTTCTTCTAGATGGTACTTTATTTGACATTACTGTTGAAACAATGTGAAGAATTGACTTCAATGCACTTTGTTTACTTCACGTTGCTCATTCCTAGAAGTTGAGACAGGATATGCCCAAGATGACGGTGGCAACTGGACATTAAAGAAACCTTGGACCTGTTGGAGGATGTGGTGGAACTTTCTAGATAGTTGTTTTTTTTCAGGCTGATTGTGATGAGAACAGCATTCTACATGATGAATTGGACAGTGTAGAAGCAGAATGTTGATGGGGTGTTGATGATGTATATGCCATAAGATAAGTAATCCGTGAACATAAATCACCTGGTTTACCCTGAAAATAGACTGCAATTTGGCTGTCTTTAAAAAAGTGAGTAACAAGGAAACTACCTATGAGATGTTGTGGTAGTATTAGTGTACAATATAATATTTGCACGAACACTAAACCAAGCAATAGAGTATCTACGCTTACACGATTTACGCAATCAACAATGATGGATTGAGTCCCAACATAGCATCTGTAGTTAGTCTGAAAAACAATCCAGAGTGAAAACTTGTAATTCTGGGTAGAGACAAATAAATTGTGTCTCAACAGTTCTGTATAGGTTGAGATGTGTGGTTGATGTTAGAATGTAACAAGTGGATAACAATGTACAAGACAGTCTTCCCGCTGTGGTTTGATATATTGTCCTGTGTTGGCTTTGTCAGTACTCCAGATAATGGAAACAATAGAGGGAAAACTTCTAACTGCTTGGGGAGATGCAACCACTGTCTCCGTTATATCTTTCTCTTCTCCCCACACCAAATCCTCCTTAAAAAAACAACAATGGAACAATGTTCCTAATTAGAAATGGTCTCTCAGGAGAGGTGGGATCAACATTTGTAATTTTTGTAGATCAGGTGTCACTCCTAGAGTTATCATTCATTGCCTAGAATCCTGCATATAGACTGCAGATATGGAGTAGAAACACAAGTATAGTCCTGTAGTCAATGATGAAACTGTCATATGTTAGTGAGAGCACACCTGAACAAACCTAAAGATGCAAATATCACAACTTGATCTTGGTAAACTATTATCACAACATACATAATGCTTATTGACTCAAATCATGGGGACAGTACTTACTTACTTATTCCTCCCCGCTCCTCATGGAGCATAGGGCCTCATCAGTTCTTCGCCTCTCTTCTCGGTCTCTGGCTGTTTTCTTTATGGTCTCCCAGGATAGTCGAGCATTCTTCAGTTCCCCAAGAAGACTGTTCCCAGGTCTGTTTAGGGAGTCCTCTTTTTATATTTTCCTTGCGGGTTCCACACAATTGCTTGTCTAGTGACACTCGACTGTGTCTTGTGTAGGTAATGCTAAACCTAGGTTTATAATAAGTGGTCATTTAGCAAACTCAAAAGCAGAAGAAATTTGCTGGAAAGCTTGGATCTGTTTTATTATTTCTGTTGAACACATTTAGAAAGTGTGTTTACTTTATGACTTTACATTATTTTTTTTAAGTTCTATTAGTTTGAACATAAAACAATCAAATCTATGCAAGACAGAATATAAACAAGACAGAATATAAACAAGACAGAATATAAACAAGACGGAATATAAACAAGACGGTATATAAACAAGACGGAATATAACAAACGGATATAAACAAGACGGAATATAAACAAGACGGTATATAAACAAGACGGAATATAGACAAAACAATATAAACAAGACAGAACCAAAACAACATAAACAAGACAATATAAACATTGCTTTACATAAGAATTCAGAATATTTGGTTGCAAGTGAAAGAAATATTGACTATACAAGAACTTGCAGAATTAATAACACAAAAGTGGAGGGGGAACAGATACATTGGATATACTGGCCAGTCACAGACATTAATCATACAGAGAAATATGATCAGTTTGGCCAGGAAACAGATAGGGCTGAGGCACTGATGAATGAAGAATATTCATTGTCAATGAGACGGAAGAGTGACATAGTTGGAATGAATGGAACCGTGTGGTTATTGGCCAGCTCACCCAAGAGAGCACACTGCATTGATTTATTGATTGAGGTTGATGACACAGCAGGATTGAAAAAAAACCAACCTAGGAATATTTGAGAGATAACAGGAAATGGAGCATATATTAATAACAAATTTTTCAGCAGCAACTAACATCCAGCTAGCTACACTCAGGGAAAATGAACAAGTTTTAATAATGTAAATGTGGGGTGTAGTCCAAGACACACACAAAGGAAAAACACAAAACCCATTAAGAAATTTGATATGAAATCTGCCATGATGATTATATAGAAACATCAAAGATTATGTGGTAGTTGACCATGATATGTCTTCATGTATGCAAGTAAGAAAGTGATCACGAAATAACAGTTAAGATCCCATAGATGTATTTTGGTTAGTGCACTTGATAGCCACAGATTGATGTAGAGTAGGTCAGTGGTCAGTATTATGGATATAAGGAAAGACTGCAGTAAAACTATGTTGCTATGGTGAAACAAGTAAAAAGTAAAAACAAAGTACTGTAGTTTTACAAAATACAATAATAATAGACAGCAACCTTTTTCGACCAAAATGCCCTTATCAAGCAAAGGATACAACAGAAATAGGTCATTATCAAAGCTAGTTTTGAACACTACCTTTCCTCGATTAATCGTGTTTATTTTTGGAGAGATAGCAGAATCTTCCAAAGAAATATGCATCAGATTTTTAACAAAATCCATGACTTTTTCTAGAAGGAAAGTGGTTTGTATTTGTTGACTTGAATTTGACGTGACAACAATACTTGAATATAGCTTTGTTATTGAACTGGTTACATTCACTGTGGGTTTATTGACCTTCTGGATTGTTCTTTTGACCTTGTCTACACCAATGACTTTTAGTAAGTCTTGTTTTTACTTACTATTAATATTCTTTTCTGGATGTTTGATTTTGTGCTCTTGACTTGTATTTTTGTTTGTTTACTCTACTTATATCCACTTATATATGAAAGTCTAAAGAAATCAAATCTGGAACAAACATTTGAATATTTAACTCTAATGTTAAAGCAGTTCTACTGTACAGGTCAGAAACATGGAGAACTACTAAAACAATAATGCTGGATAGGACACACTTTGTAAAAACCTAAGGGGAATATAACAAGAAGGGTCCTTTCCTGGAACCGCAGGGACAGCGAAAGAAGGGGAGGCCGAGAAATACATGGAGACGAAATTTGGAGGCAGAGATCAACAATATAAAGAAGAGCTGGAGGGAGCTGCAGGAGATAGCTAGAGATAGGAAGACTTGGCATGAATTGGTTGAGGGCCTATGCCCCAGTTCGGGTTAAGAAGGCAGAGAGAGAGAGATATATTCACTTATATACACTTTTTACAATGATTTGTATGTGGTTTAAGCAACTGTAGTATGTTTACAAGACAACTTCAGTGTCTACTACTCTGTGCACAGTACATCCTATTTTGTCATGTATTATGTTGTTATGGTTTACTCTTATATGTTGTTTCATGATGCTGTGTTTGGTTGCAATTCAGTTTGACTGTTTATATTTCAAATTTTGCAATGCAGCAACTTTACACTCTACTTTGATCTTTTTCTCATTTCTTAAGGAGTCTTTGACATACTCATCTCCACCACAAAACTGTATATTTGATTGTTTTTCTCTGACATTCAATCTCATCTATCATGGGATTACTGTCTGATTACTCTACATGAAACAGATCAGTCTTTTTAGAACAATCATTCACCACTTCACTTCTGTTACATGTTAAGACATCATTTTTTTGTCATTAAAAAAATATCTACAATTTAAACTGTCTTCACTCTGGCAAACTTGTCAATAATTTTGCTTCTTTTATTCTCTGTCTTCTTCTTCTTCGACCGCTCCGTCTCGACCACATGTCAACCACTCTGTGATTTGTATGTGATCTGAGCCTAAAAGTGATTGCACATTGTGCCAGTTATGCGCCTACAAGTAGGCTAGTACATCCGATTTCTGCGCTACTTTTTATTTACTAGGGTAGCATCCCTAGGCCCTACATCAGTCGCCTCATATGACATGCATTGTAGGTTGCAGTGGTACTATTCTTTGCTTCCTTGCGGACCCAGGCACCACACGGGCGATTCTCTATGTAATTTTGAATGTTGTCCAACCTTATGTTATGTTCTGTTATGATGGACACTATTAGTTAGTGTACAGAGCAGGGATGAGGCAGGTCTTTTCAGGCAATAATCAAATGTTTAGCTCATTTTATTGTTGGATCATCATTGTAGCTACACAGTAACTCTGGAACGTCCACTAACCAGGATAGTTGTATCATTTTCTTATCATTCACAGTGGGTGGGCCTAGTAGTTTACTGCAGCTTAACATCTATAATAATCATGAATATTATGTGTGAATGGAATGTCTTGAATGGGCGAGAGTTCACTGTAGTCAAAGATCTGACATTCCCACTTGAAAAGTACATGTGATCAGCAACATTTGATATGCATAGTGATTATATTCTGTCTTGGAAGAAAGATATAATGGGGGCATTTGATGTGAATAGTGATATCCTACAGACATCACTTCATGACAACCTTTTCAATGATCTTGAGATTGGAAGAATTTGAAATCAAGCATGACTGGATCAGACAGCTTGTGAGAGAATAAATTGTGTAACCAATAAGTTGCAGCAACTATCATCATTTATCGAGACTGAGCACCTATGGGTCCTACCTAAAGGTTGGTTACTTTATTTATGTTTACCAAAACTGACAGCAAACATCGTATTAATATAATACATAACATGATTTCTCTTGTATAGAGCTCCAGAGATACTGCTAGGTCTTCCTTTCTGTGAAGCCATTGATATGTGGTCTCTGGGCTGTGTGATAGCAGAATTGTTCCTTGGTTGGCCACTCTACCCAGGTTCATCAGAATATGACCAGGTCAGTAACTGATAGTTAATATACAGTATCACCAATGTCATGACATTCTGTAATATTTATTTTAGAAATCAACAATAAGCTTTGTGGTCACATTGTGGAGGCAGAAGCTATTGTTTATCTGTTGTGTTATTGTTAACACTTTTATATACAGTCTTTATGTTTTCCATAATACTGCAATTTTATATGGGGTCTTCTGAAAACAGTGTTCTTTCATGTTGTCAAATTTAGACAAGTTGTGCTACATGTGTTATTTAGTGATCACATCATTAGTAGAAAGGAACAAGCAGGATTTCGCAGAGGACGGAGCTGTATAGCCCAAATATTTGCTCTTAGAAATATCATAGAGCAATGCACAGAATGGCAAAGCAAACTCTATATCAACTTTGTAGATTTTGAAAAAGCTTTTGATAGCATACACCGCGAAAGTCTATGGCGTATATTAAGATGGTATGGAATCCCACTGTGTTTTATAAATATAAAAAGCTGCTACAGCAAGTTTGCATGCAGTGTTGAAACTTCAGAGCTAAAGTTTGAAGTCAAAACAGGCGTGCGACAAGGATGTGTCAGCCCTAAATTTTATTGTTATTTAGTTTCATAATGTAAAAGGTTTGAGAACTATTTATTCTATTTCTCTCTATATCTGTGTGTGTATGTGTGTCCATAATTAACCTATCAGCATGTCTTCCATTTCTAGATTCGCTATATCTCACAAACACAAGGCTTGCCTGCTGAGCACATGTTGAGTGTTGCCACCAAGACTAACCGTTTCTTTCTTCGAGACAACACTGATGGCAGTTATCCATTTTGGAGACTCAAGGTAAACGTCAGCGTGTGGCGACTTGCTTGGTTCAAAGATAATCCAACTGGCCAAGCTTGAACAATATAATAAATACAGAAAGTTATGAACAGTGAATATGAGAATTCTTTGTTAGCTATATTAAAATGACAACTAAACAACCAGATCAGGAAGAAGAAGAAGAAGCAGTCAGTATTGTTTGCATTTATTGATAAGAGGTGGGCAGCAACAGGTAAAGTCAGTGGGAAAAGAGATGAGGGATGACAAGGAGAAAAGATAACAGTAGCTTAGTTTAATTACATATCATGGAGTCTAGTCCACAGTACTAAGAACTGATGATTGCATATGCTTGCTAATGTGATACATTAGAGAGGTAGAGAGTTGAATAATATACTGCACTCATTACAGTTTAGGTAACTTGAATAGAGAGTTGAAAAATATATTGAACTCATTGCACAGTTTAGGTAACTTGAATAGAGAGTTGAAAAATATATTGAACTCATTGCACAGTTTAGGTAACTTGTATAGAGAGTTGAAGAATATATTGAACTCATTGCACAATTTGGGTAACTTGAATAGAGAGTTGAAGAATATATTGAACTCATTGCACAGTTTAGGTAACTTGTATAGAGAGTTGAAGAATATATTGAACTCATTGCACAGTTTGGGTAACTTGAATAGAGAGTTGAAGAATATATTGAACTCATTGCACAGTTTGGGTAACTTGTATAGAGAGTTGAAGAATATATTGAACTCATTGCACAGTTTGGGTAACTTGTATAGAGAGTTGAAGAATATATTGAACTCATTGCACAGTTTAGGTAACTTGAATAGAGAGTTGAAGAATATATTGAACTCATTGCACAGTTTAAGGACAGATGGCACCCCTAAACAGAAATATTGATAATTGAGGTTGCGTTTATGATTCTAAATGATCAACTTGATGTTAAAACTCGGGAAAAAAATGTCACAAAATCCAAGCATGTATATTCTATGAAAGAAATTTAATATAGAGGGGTTTTTAAGGGAAAAATGCCCAAAAAGTAACCTTGCAAAATACAGGATGATTTATGTTCTATTCAGGTTAGCACTATAGAACTTTCAGATGTTATTGTAAATCGGCATATCTTGAACTGGTAGCAAAATATTTATAAAGTATAATAAAATGAGTTTTTTCTGAATTTTTAAATGCGAATTCAGATTTTGACTAAAAAATATGGGGTAGGAGATATTCTTTTACATGAGACACAAAAACTGTTCAATGAATTCTTTTTAAAGTGGTAGGGGATGATCAAATATGCATAAGAAAGAAGTATGCACATTTATACAACAATCCTTTGAGTAGTTTTTGAAAAACGTGTATTTAGTGACATACATTTATGGAAAATAACAATTTTGAGGAAAAAGCCAAAAAACTAACATATTTTCAATTATTGACCAAATTAATTTACTTTAAGATCCCCAGGAGCATACAAACTTGCCTCATCACATGCTTTAGATGCCATGCTAGTTGTTTTACATCTTTCTATCTTTTGGTGCCTAAATTCTGTATTAGCAAGGAAGATATGTGGTTTTTATAGATGACAGCAAAATACTGAAAATAATGTTTTCCAAAGGAAAAGTTAAACTAAAACAAAAGTTTCATATCGGCACAATTTCATATTATTAACTACAATATTGGCATCATTGACAGTTATTTTTAAGCTCCTCCTCAAAGTTAATGAGATCTTAGGACACCAAGTCTATATAAGATTATGGAAAGATTCATTAGCATTGTGAGAACCACCACAAATATATTTTGTCAACGAAGTCGCAAGATAGCTTGACAAATACTTGCATTATGTTGTCAACAATGAAATTAGGCAGTGTGTTTTTAATCAACTAAAACTTTATCCTTAGGGCACAAGCTACTCAGCCTATCGCAGTTCTCATGGTTATCTTTGTGATGTTTAAATATGGCTCAAATACTATTTATCTAACCAATGTGCTCTAGTTTCCCAGAATTTTTCATACAAGCTGCATCATAATCACTCTGCATAAGTTTAATGATGCTATTAGTTAATCTATCTGCACTACCATATTACTATAAACACTTTGCTACCATCTGTTGAAGCAAAGTTATGATAATTCCTATATAATTAGCTAAAAAAAACATATACATGCCTAGTTAAAAAAATGTAATTAAAATACAAAACTACATTTTTTTTTCAAACTAAAGATAGATTCTTGTTTGAAATTGGATGTATTACCTAAAATATAAAAAAACTCAAATTTCATTTTTTAAGAAAAATCGTTAAATATAGGGGTGCGGTCTGTTCTTAAGTAACTTGAATAGAGAGTTGAAGAATATATTGAACTCATTGCACAGTTTGGGTAACTTGAATAGAGAGTTGAATTTAATATTTACTTTCTATATCAACTGTATTGACTTTGTTTAAATTTAGTTAAGTATTCTTTGTATATTTGTTCTTGATAAAGACCTAGTATCAAAACATTGTGTTTATTTTCGTATTTAATCATTAATTTCTCACTACTTATGTGATACTGTATATACCTGTCTTTGTTCAATCGCCTAGTCACCTGAAGAACATGAACTGGAAACAAAGATCAAATCCAAGGAGGCCCGCAAATATATATTTAACTGCCTGGAGGATATTGGGCAGGTAAGATGTAGAGAAGATTGTACGGTTATAGATCAACTATGTTAAAGGATTGTAAACACTTGTGTAAATACAAATTCACACTATTGAGTATTTGTACAAATTGTATGCTGGCTGGTAGTTTTTATAAGTACTGGATTTATACTGAGAAATAAATTATATTTGCTTATTTATATCTACTGCATATATATATATATATATATATTCTCTAATTTTATACATTGCATGTGGACTGCAAGTTATTTTTCCATACTGCTCTGTCCTTGGCAACACGCTCAATCTCTTCTATGGGATTGAGTCAGATATTTCTTGCATCTCTCAGCAAATTTTGTTTCAGGGTTTCCTTAGGGCATCCTCTCTTTTTTGAACCCTTTGCATCCCACTTCAGTACCGCTTTGGTATTCTCTAATCATGTCTTCTAAAGGTATGCCCAACATACCTCCACCGTATCTTTCTTATAACAGTTGTTACTTGTGGTTGACCGGACATTTCTCTAATTTCATCACTTCTCCTGAATTCGTTCCATTTTATGTTCATTATTTTTCTCGGACATCCATTTTCAAATGCATTCAACTTAATTTCGATATTTTTAGTCATTTTTCAACTATCACTCGCATATGTTAAGATTGATACAACATTTGAATTGAAAATTCATAATTTAGCTTTAAAACTATATAACTTGCAGTTCCATATTTTATTTAGATTTTAAAAAGCTGATGTTGCTTTGACAATACGTAGCATAATTTATTTTTTAACATTGCAGTGTAATCAAAATTGCTACTCAAATAGGTGAACTGTTATTTTTATCATTTTAGATTCCAGGATGATATCTGCATTACTTGCCATTATATTTGTTATTTCATAGCTTATCTGCAGTCCAACTTTTGATGTTATAGATGACAAGTTGTCTTTTTTTCCTTTGTATATCTTGGCTGTTTTTACTTAGACAATATCTGCAAAATCCAAATCTTCAAGTTGACTATTTTCAACCCAATCGATGCCAATTTCGCCTTTTGCTACATTTTCTCATCACCCAAAGGCCACTCAAAACAATAGCGGCAGTAAAATACGGTCTTGCTTTACTCCAGTTTCAACCAAAAACCAGTCACTTTGGCCATCATTAGTGCAAGCTGCACAATGCGAAACATCATATCTTCTTTACCTTTCAACTCCCAACGGAGCACAGGTCTTCAACAAACTTCTTCCAGCTCTTCCTCTCTCCTGCCATCCCTTCCAATTCATGTTTTACCTATCCTTTTAATATCAGCCTCCAGGTCTCTTCTCCAGGTCTTCCTCTACTCCTCTTTCCCTGTGGGTTCCAAAACAATGCCTGTCTTGCAATGCTTCCGGTCGGTCTTCTCAATGTATGACCTATCCATTGTCAGCATCTCTTCCTGAGCTCTTTCTCTACTGGTATCTGCCTAGTTCTTTCTCTACTGGTATCTGCCTAGTTCTTTCTCTGAGTTCCTCGTTTGTAATCTTATACCATTTCAGACCCTCTATTCTACGTAAACATCCATTTATGAAGGTCTGCAGTTTTCTGATGATTTCCTTTGTTGTCCTCCATGTTTCCGAGCCATAGAACAGCACAGACTTCACATTTGATTGAAAGATTCTCAGCTGCGTTTTTGTTTTGATCTCTTTTGACTTCTATATCTTACTCAATGCAATAAAGTTTCCTCTTGCTTTTTGTATTCTTATCTTGATATCTTTGTTTTTTCCTCCTTTTGTGTCTGTTATTGGTTACTAAACTGACATCATTGCACTCGGGGCAGACCCATAGGTGCTCAGTCTCCCCAACAGATATCGAAGAGTATGCATACTGATTGTTCCTGTCGCTCGCTGATTAAACACACCTCTCACTCTGCCTCTCCGGCATCCAGTTTGACTTGAACAACGGGTAACTCCAAACTGCCTAAATCGCTCGATCGATTCAACATCGATTTTAGTGTCCTCATCCAACAGACAGTCGTGAAGAGACCGAAGAATATCCCCTTATCCATCTTCAACTCCCCAACAATCGATGCTGTTGATGCAAGCCTGTCCGCTCTCTCATTACCGTAAACACCCGCATGCCCAGGACAGTTTATCCACGTAAACCGCTGGAGGTTAGAAACTGCTATAGACGACATCCACTCATACCGAAAACTGCCCTTCTGGATCTTGTGAAGCATCGACTGAGAGTCAGATACAACAACTGCCCCAGTAAATGAAGTCCCAGAGATCCAATGGAGGGTAGCAGTAACGGCCTCAACCTCCATCCTCATACTAGAAGTAGTTGTCCTGTATGCCCCACTTCGCTCTGCAACAACCCTATCATGCGCATTAGCCAAGAAACCCCAGCCGGACTTCTCACCACATCGATATATACAACAATATCATCACCCCTTGCATCAGCTGCTTAAATGCGAGATCAGCCTTCATGTTGCCCCAATCTCTACATTCTCTTCCAAGAGTAATGATAACGTTGAGATAATTGGTCATGCTACCATCTGTTGGGATCCGTTCTTCCCCTTTTGGTAGGGTCGCAACCATAGTCACCTGACCAATTGTTCTCTCAGCCTGGGTCCTCCACGACATGCCACGCTTGATTCTCGTGCCCTTAACATTATTAGTGTTCTTGTGTAGTGGATGTCTCTTATCCGCAGTAACCCGCATATATGCCTTGGTTTGGGCGATTGTATGACGGAAGCGTAGTGACAGAATGCCAAGCATATATCTCATCTTCACAATGGGGGTATCTCTAGTGCAGCTCAGAACTATACGCATACCTTCATTCTGAACCCGTTCGAGTCATTCACATTGTGATCTTGATATCGTAAGAATTCCAAGTCCATAATCTACCACTGACATAACCAGTCGATCGATCAAAAGGGCAAGTAGTCTCTGCTCAAGGTATGCGGCCACCATAACTTTGAGAGCCACAAGACCGCGCTTGCACCGTTGTATTGTCTGTTCAATATGGTGTTTGAAAGATAGACTACGATCAAAGGTTATGTCTATGTTGCTACCCAGGTATGTGTATGATTCTACATCTTGTAGAGCTGTTTCCTCCAGCACAATCTGGTTTACATTTACTGCATTTATTCTCATGATCTTGGTCTTTCCCATGTGTATTTTCAAACCTAGCTGCTGAGACTTATTATTTAGGTTATTCATTTTATCTTTAATCTATGCGGGATTGTGGGACAGCAATGCCAGATCAAAATCCAGGTCCTCTAGTTATTGCATAAGTGTCTATTGTATTCCCCATCTGTTATCTGTTGTTGTTGATTTCATGATCCAATCTATGGCCAGCAAGAACAGGAATGGTGATAACAGGTATCCCTGCCTCACCCCTGTTCTTATCTCAAAGGATTCTGTCAATTGACCCTCATGTATGACTGCGTTTCATACCTTCATACGTTTCCTTTATTAGGTTTGCAATCTTGGGTGGAACTCCATAGTGTTTTAATAGTTTCCCCAATGACTCTCTATCTAGGTTACCAAACGCCTTTTCATGGTCCACAAAACCTATGTATAGTGGTGAGTTCTACTCTAAGCTTTAAACTCTAAAAACATCATATAGGCTTTTGATAATGCATATTATTTTAGATGGTATTCCGTATCATCTCAGAATATTTCACAGCGAGATTCTGTGTTGACTTTCCAAAGCATCTTTAAAATCGATGAAATTTAGTATAAGTGGTTGTTGCTTCTCAATATGTTCCTCCAAGATTAGTTTAGTGTAATTATTTGGTCTAAGCAGCTTCTCCCAGGTTTAAAACGAGCTTGTTATTCTCTCAGGATTCTCCACTGCTCCTTTGAGTCTATTGAAAATGATTTTGCAAAAAGTCTTGGTCATTACTGACAATAAGATGATCCCTCTCCAGTTGTTGCATTCTTTGAGATTACCTTTTTTGGAGATCTTAACGAGTATTTCCTTTTTCCATTGTTCTGGAACAGGTTCAGAAGTAGCACCATCTTGGCAGTCTTTCTTTCTCCCTTTTTTTAATATAGAGTGAGCATGCATGAAGGATTGTTCTGCAATCTCTGGACTCGGTACACACACAAGTCTGTGTTTCACTCAACTTTTCTATGATATCTATCAACTGTTGAGTATCAAGATCTGGTTGTTCATTGCACCATTTGTCTGCATTTCTTAGCAAGATTGAGGATACTTGTTGGTAGATCAGTATGTAGAATGTTAAGTACACAGTTATTTCTTCTCACAATCTATATTGGTTATGAATGTCCTCAAACGGATCATTCTTTCTTTGAACAGTTTTTAAAGCTAGACAAATATTTGTCAAATTAAAACTTGTGCTATTAAGTCCAGAAATTCCATTCCAATTTTGTCTTGAAATGTTGCTGCTGCTAACTTCCACAGATTAATGTACCAACAGATATGGAGGGCAGTGAGTTGTTAGTGGAAAAACTGGACAGGCAGGATTTTGTAGAATTGTTGAAAAAGATGCTAACACTAGACCAGGAGCGTCGTGTCACACCTAGAGAGGCACTGATTCATAAATTTGTGACTCTGGATAGACTTAAGGATTACCCTCACACAATTATGTAAGTTATCTCATCTCATTACTTCTAAAAGAAAAACATCAGCTCATAGTATGATTAAAATGTAATACAAATGAGATTGGAAGTGTGTCAAATTTGTCATGCTTTTTCTGTTCATCTCTGTGTCTTCTTCTTTTGTCATCACACTGCTACCGGGTTGTTGTCCAGTGTCATGGTTTTCTGTTTTTGTCTTGCACTGTTCTGGTGGCTTAGGTGATTGTTATATTTGCTCATTGACAGGATTCTGCTATACCATCTAACCATCTTTTCGTGGTCTTCCTCTCGCCTTCTTTCCTGATGTTCTGTTGTAGAAGACTGTATACTGTGGAGTTTGGATGCACTCTTAAGTGGCCAAACCACTTCACTCATTGTTTCTCAATGTAATTCAAGCATGGTTCTGTGCCAATATTCTTTCTTATGCTGGTGTTGGTGACTTGTCTTTTTTGGTGTTGTTGGTAACTTTTCGCAGGCAGTGCATTTCACATGTAGTTATTTTTGTGACTGAGCTTTGCTCATTGTCCATGTTTGGCTCTGGTAACACAAAGTAGTTATGAAAATGCTGTTGATCATCTGTTGCTTAGCTGTCGGTGAAATTTGTGGGTGCCTTAACAATGGCGCTAGCTGGTAGGTTACAGCATTTGCTTTTGCACTCTAGCCTCTATCTCTCTATCTAGTCTTCCATCTTCTGTGAATATGCTTCCTAAGTATTTGAATTCTTTCACTTTGTTTATTGTAGTGCCATTGATATGGATGTCTAGTTTATTATGTTTTCTTCCCATATTCATTATTTCTGTTTTAGTGTATTTGATTTTCATGTCATGATTTGTGTAATTTTCAACAAAGATATACTTAATCCTGCTGTATCTAGTTATTAGTTATTTCTTACTAAACTGACATTGCACTTCGGGCAGACCCATAGGTGCTCAGTCTCCCAACAGATATCGAAGAGTATGCATACTGATAGTTCCCATGGCTCGCTGATTAAACACACTACTCACTCTGCCCCTCAGGCATCCAGTCTACTTGTACAATAGGTAACTCCAAACTGCTTAAATCGCTGGATCGATTCAACATTTATTTTAGTGTCCTCATCCAACAGACAGTCGCAAAGAGACCGAAGAACATCCCCTTATCCATCTTCAACTCCCAACAATCGATGCTGTTGATGCAAGCCTCTCCGCTCTCTCATTACCATAAACACTTGCATGCCCAGGACAGTATATCCACATAAGCTGCTGGAGGTTAGAGCCTTCTATAGGCGACATCCACTCACACTGAAACCTGCCCTTCTGGATCTTGTGAAGCATCGACTGAGAGTCAGATGTAAATTAGATGTATTGCTTTTTTGATGTATTCATTACTGTATCTAGACAATGAGTCATACATGATATTGTCCTTATTTCTCAGTAACAAGACTAACATACCTAATACTGACATATGTCAAGATATCCGCTTTAATTTGTAGCTTCTAAAGTCATATTTCATAATTATTCATTTTACAGCTACAAAGCTAGTCTGAATGCGATGGACATTGCATACAAGCGACCTCATCGTATGATTGACACTAGTTGTAGCAGCATCATGCATAGTGTGGTCCCTTCTACACCTGGCAACTTTACCCTCACATTTAATAACAACCAGATCAACAATCAGATTAATGCTTTACACTCCCAGGTAGGAACCAATAGTTTGAACTTTTAACAGCACTTCTTCAAGACATAGTTTGCAGAGACTAAAATCAGCAGTTTAAAATATATAGAAGAAACAATAAAAGCCCATTTGTATGCTCCACAGCTAGTTCCCTTGGTACTTGAAGGAAAGGGACATAGCTCCCTTGGTACTTGAATGAAAGGGACGTAGTTTCCTTGGTACTTGAATGAAAGGGACATAGTTTCCTTGGTACTTGAATGAAAGGCACATAGTTTCCTTGGTACTTGAAGGAAAGGCACATAGTTTCCTTGGTACTTGAAGGAAAGAGACATAGTTTCCTTGGTACTTGAATGAAAGGCACATAGTTTCCTTGGTACTTGAATGAAAGGGACATAGTTTCCTTGGTACTTGAATGAAAGGGACGTAGTTTCCTTGGTACTTGAATGAAAGGGACATAGTTTCCTTGGTACTTGAATGAAAGGCACATAGTTTCCTTGGTACTTGAATGAAAGGCACATAGTTACCTTGGTACTTAAATGAAAAGGACGTAGTTTCCTTGGTACTTCAATGAAAGGACATAGTTTCCTTGGTTCTTGAATGAAAGAGACATAGTTTCCTTGGTTCTTGAAGGAAAGAGACATAGTTCTATTGGTACTTGAAGGAAAGAGACATAGTTCCCTTGGTACTTGAAGGAAAGAGACATAGTTCCCTTGGTACTTGAAGGAAAGAGACATAGTTCCCTTGGTACTTGAAGGAAAGAGACATAGTTCCCTTGGTACTTGAAGGAAAGAGACATAGTTCCCTTGGTACTTGAAGGAAAGAGACATAGTTCCCTTGGTACTTGAAGGAAAGAGACATAGTTCCCTTGGTACTTGAAGGAAAGAGACATAGTTCCCTTGGTACTTGAAGGAAAGAGACGTTTTGTGCAGCATCAAGGCTGTTTTTTTTATTATGCTAGAAGGAGTATCATTTTGGCATTCTTCCTCCATGTGTATGTACACACACACAGAGATATATATATGCACACATGCTTGTCAATACACATGTATGAGGGGCGTTCAGAAAGTAATGCACCACATAGGTTTTCTCTGCTACTAATGAAGATGGGCTACTAATGAAGATGGAAGCATATAATGGAAGCATATAATCTGGATTTAGAGAGAAAAAGAATCATAGAGTGGAGATACGGAGCTGTATGGTCTGCCGCGCTGGGACCTCCTGCCACAACCACCAACTCAGAAATGGCGAACTGAGTTGTGGGCATTAGTCTTAATGATAGGCCTATCTGTACTCAATAATTGGCCTTACAGCTATTAGTCAGCAATATTAGTGCAAATGTAGTTATAAAAAGTCTAGGATTTTCTCACGTTTGCTCAAGATGGTTTTATTCAGGGTCTCACAATTGACCACCGAATGTAAAGGAAAGCAATTTCTTCAGAATTGTTGGGGTGTTTCAATGCTGATGGAGATAATTTTGTGGCTAAGTTTATTACAGGTGATGAAACCTGGACACATCATTAAGATCCTGAAATAAAAAGACAGTCAATGGAGTGGCATCATTTGCAATCCCCAAGAAAGAAATTCAAGACAACTCCTGCTGGAAAGGTCATGATCACTGTCTTTTGGGGCATTAAAGGTGTGATTCTTGTGGATGTTATGCCAAGAAAATCAATTGCAAGCTTACATACGATCGCGAGAGAGAATTGCAAGCTTACATTAACACATCAAAAAAAGTAAATCAATGTTTTCGCAGAGTTCGACCCCACAAGAATTCAACAGTTCTGCTTCACGACAACGAGCGCCCTCGCTCAAGTTTGACAATAGGAGAAGCAACAAAAAATTGTTTGAGACTGTACTATCCCATCCACTTAAAGATGCACTACGGGACATGGTGATGGATTGACTTATGCAACGAAAAAATGGCCACATTACAAAATCTGGTACAGGCGAGGGATACATGCCCTTGTTTTGTGCTGGCATAAAGCCATACAAGTGGATGGAGATTATGTTGAATAATACAGATGGTTACATGACATGGCCATATATATTGAGTATAAATTTCATGATTTTTGATTAAACAGTTCATGAGAAAACTGAAGTGTATTACTTTCTGAATGTCCCTTGTAGGTTATGTATTTCTAGGAATTGATAGAGCAATATTTAACATTTTGTCTGCTAGATCTGTTCGGTGGCAATGTTATTAATCTTTGATTGATCATGATAATGCTTGCTCTTCATATAGTTACTGTTAAAGATGATCCAAGTGAAATATTTACAATGCAGTTTACTGGCAATGTCTTAACATCTGGGTATTTTTTTAACCACTGACAGATGGCATCCACCAACAGTCAAAATGCTACAGACCTGCAGTACCTCCAGTACTCACTTCCCTCAGGCCCCTATCTTTCGTATCAACCTACTGTTGGTCAGCATTTGGATCAAAGGGTGGCTGCTGCTGCAGCAGCTGCTGTCCAGCGTTCTTCAGGCCAGTTTGCAAGATCAGACCCATTTAGACAGTCATTGTGCATGCCATCACTTGTTGTGCCAGCTACTCTGCCAGGTAGGATGTTTAACCATGGTGTTTTCATATCGATAGCTGTGTAGTGTTTGTAGAAAGTTATTGATAATTGAACCAACGTCATAGCACTTCAGACAGACTCATAGGTGCTCAGTCTCCCCCAATAGATGACAAAGGGTATGCATAATGATGGTTCCTGTAACTCGTTGGTTTTTTTTTTCTTAGATCCAGAAGCATTTGAGCTTTTAGCTCTTCGGCTCGGTGCCATGGACATCGTAACCCTTCGGGTTCAGTGTCATGAACACTGTAAATCTGGAGAACCTGTGGCTTTTCTGCCAGCCTGCAGAAATGAACCGCACTCACAGAGGGCTTGTCACCCTCCAACTCGCTACGAACACGCTGGGCAGGAGGGCAACTCATTGGTTAAACACACTTCTCTCTCTGCTCCTCAGGCATCTAGTTCTTCTTGTACAATGGGTAACTCCAAACTCCTTGAATCATTGGATTGATTCATCTATTTTAGTGTCCTCATCCAACATAGTCATTAAGAGACAGATAAGCCAACACCCTATTCACCCTCAACTCCCGATAATCAAAGCTGTTGATGCAAGCATGTCCGCTCTCATTTCCTGAAACACCAGCATACCATACCCAGGACAGTAGATCCACGTAAGATGCAACCTGCCATTTTTGATCTTCGAAGTAACGACTGAGGGTCAGATATAACAATGGCCAACAGTAAACAGAGTCCAAGAGATTCACTAGAGGACAGCAGTAATGGCCTCAACCTCTATTCTCATACTGGAAGTAGTTGTTCTGTATGTTCCACTTTGCTCTGTAACAACTCTACCAAATGGAAAGTACCCTTAACCTCTTGATCGTATCAGTCTCTCATTAAGTATATTATTTGTTTAATAACTGCATGCATTCACATATATATTGCAACAAGTAGCTATTGTTGTCTGTATGTATGAATAGTTGCTACACAAATCATTACTTTTACCATCAGGTTTGAATTCTCCTGTTCGTCCTAGCGCTGTCTCCATGGTTACCCAGCCGGCACCAACACTGCAACTTCAGCCACAGTTGATCAACCAGGTAATATTCAGAGTTTATACAATACATACATTTGTTTATGTTCCTGTTTTCACCAACACTTTCAGTACATTCTTCATTTTGTTTGACATATATTTCTGCCTTTAAATCTGGATGTCCCCTGTTTCCAATTTGAAAAGACAGAATAGAGAAATGTGCTATTTCAATCTTAGTAAAAAACACATTGGAAGATCCCATAATTTACAAGATCACATGAATTATATTAAACCAAGAATATCTTCATTTATTCTTCTAACCCAGTTTTGCCTCACATCGTCAGGATACAAAATTTCTAGAACAGGCTCTTGTGTATGCTTAGTACATGGTATCTTTCACTGCCTGTTATTTCTGTGGTTCACCTTTTACCTTGTATCCACCTTGTATCAACTCAGTATCATTGCCTTTTGAGGTGCACTGGCTGTTGGTAATCTGCTTATGTGGTCAAACCAGTTACTTAGTTGTTTCTTGATGAAGTTCAGTACTGATATTGTACCCAGTTTTTTTTTTTTAGTCTTCATTCCTAAACCAGTCTTTTCATGTACTCTGACACTTCATCTCTGTCATGACTAGTTTTCTTCTTTCATTTTGATGTCATCATCCAGTTTGGCACTGATAGCATAATGTAGATGGAAAGATCAAATTTTACAATGCTCTTTTAGTGTTCACTGTGACATGCTCACATTTCAAAATTGGTCCTATGGGTTGCTTCATCTATGTTGGATTTCATTAACTACTTGGATTTCAATTTGCTGAAAAATTACTTCTTATATATGTAAAGTCTTTAACTTGTTTTAAAAAGGGTGGAGACTGCAGTAAAACTTGGAAAATAGGTAAACACGTAAAAACAAAGTACTACAGTTTTACAAAATTGCTGTTTATCGTCACTGTTTATGTATTTTATAAAACTGTAGTACTTTGTTTTTACATGTTTACCTAACTTGTTTTAACTAATACTTGCAGATGGAGATATTGGTATTGCTTTTCTCTCTAGTGAATGTCATTACTTCTGCTTTGTCTTTACCAAGCAAGTAATAATCATAATATGATAATCAACATAAAGTAAACAGAAATTATGACAGTAGACAAAGAAGAGTGTTGCTGTTTGATAGGACATCATTAAGGACAGACCGCACCCCTATATTTAACGATTTTTCTTAAAAAATGAAATTTGAGTTTTTTTAAATTTTAGGTGATACATCCAATTTCGAACAAGAATCTATCTTTAGTTTGAAAAAAAATGTAGTTTTGTATTTTAATTAATTTTTTTAACTAGGCATGTATATGTTTTTTAGCTAATTATATAGGAAATATCATAACTTTGCTTCAACAGATGGTAGCAAAGTGTTTATAGTAATATGGTAGTGCAGATAGATTTAACTAATAGCATCATTAAACTTATGCAGCGTGATTATGATGTAACTTGTATGAAAAATTCTGGAAAATTAGAGAACATTGGTTGGATAAATAGTATTTGAGCCATATTTAAACATCACAAAGATAACCATGAGAACTGCAATAGGCTGAGTAGCTTGTGCCCTAAAGATAAAGTTTTAGTTGATTGAGAACAAACTGCCTAATTTTATTTTTGGCAACATAATGCAAGTATTTGTCAAGCTATCTTGCGACTTCGTTGACAAAATATATTCATGGTGGTTCTCACAATGCTAATGAATCTTTACATAAACGTATATCGACTTGGTATCCTAAGATCTCATTTACTTTGAGGAGGAGCTTAAAAATAACTGTCAATGATGCCAATATTGTAGTTAATAATATGAAATTGTGCCGATATGAAACTTTTGTTTTAGTTTAACTTTTCCTTTGGAAAACATTATTTTCAGTATTTTGCTGTCATCTATAAAAACTACATATCTTCCTTGCTAATACAGAATTTAGGCACAAAAAGATAGAAAGTTGTAAAACAACTAGCATGGCATCTAAAGCATGTGATGAGGCAAGTTTGTATGCTCCTGGGGGATCTTAAGTAAATTAATTTGGTCAATAATTGAAAATATGTTAGTTTTTGGCTTTTTCTCAAAATTGTTATTTTCCATAAATGTATGTCACTAAATACACGTTTTTCAAAAACTACTCAAAGGATTGTTGTATAAATGTGCATACTTCTTTCTTATGCATATTTGATCATCCCTACCACTTTAAAAGAATTCATTGAACAGTTTTTGTGTCTCATGTAAAAGAATATCTCCTACCCTATATTTTTTTAGTCAAAAATCTGTATTAGCATTAAAAAACTCAGAAAAAACTCATTTTATTATACTTTATAAATATTTTGCTACCAGTTCAAGATATGCCGATTTACAATAACATCTGAAAGTTCTATAGTGCTAACCTGAATAGAACATAAATCATCCTGTATTTTGCAAGGTTACTTTTTGGGCATTTTTCCCTTAAAAACCCCTCTATATTAAATTTCTTTCATAGAATATACATGCTTGGATTTTTGCAATTTTTTCCGAGTTTTAACATCAAGTTGATCATTTAGAATCATAAACGCAACCTCAATGATCAATATTTCTGTTTAGGGTTGCCGTCTGTCCTTAAGTGCTGCCATTGATCTATAAATTAATTTCTTCCTTCCACTTGCCCTCGAGTATCTATGAATTGGCTATTGGAATTGCAGAAGTGCAAAACAACGAGTATCAATTTTACAGAAGCTGGTTTATGATTTCCACATCTTCATGGTTGAGGAAACAAATTTTGCAGAAGAATATAGTCATACAGTATTCAGGCTTCAAGTGTTACTCCACTTGAACCTGGTGGAGGACAAGGACAGATTAAATATGTGAAGCATGGTCTTTCCCACAACTGTCGTGATACATATGGTTCCTTACATGAGGGCGTGGAATTACAGGCGGAATCAAACAATTTGCGATCAGGTATGGTGAGTCTATAATATGTACGCCCACGTGGATCAACTCCATATTAGAGACAACTGGTATTTTTCATTTTACCCAAAAAATTGTGTACAAATGTGTTTTTTTCCCAGGAGATTTGCTAGTATTATTTGTGAGATAAAATACAAGTAGCTAGTGTACTCAGATGACTTTTATGTGGTAGCAGTAAGTTTATTTTTGCACTCAAGTTCAATTTGATGATAATAAACTGAAACAACATTGATTTTTACCTGCTAGACATCACAGCTGACTCCTGTAACAGTGATGGAGACTGGTAGACCAGTTATCTTGGCAGTATGTAGTCATGATTAAGCACTTGAGATTATTCATTTGTGTAGTAGTAACACAATGTAACTGCCAGTACTCAACTTGCATTTATATATACATATATACTAACCAGGCTTTTGTACTTCTTTTTGTCAATAAGCTTAGTCAATGAAAAATCTGACACAATACAGCGGCACTTATGTAGATATATACATATATTGAAACTATGAGCAATTGTATGTGATATGTAAAGTGTTTAATATACTAACAACATACAGAGTTTTCATGTAATTTCTCAATATCTTGTCAACTATTTGTCCTGTTGAAGTTTAAAACATAGATAGATCCAAGACTTGTTGTGTTATTTTAGACTAGTTCTATAGTACTAATGCTTTCTTACCCCCAACCTCACTACTCTCTGAGAAATCACTTGAAATCAAATATATATAATTTGTCACAAATATAAGACAGTTGAAATAGTTGTCTTGAATTACATGGAACACAACACTGTGTGTAAGAATGCATTTTTGATTTATGTTCATTTTTTTAATAACTCACCAAGTTTGCATATCTCATTTGTTGTTTGATGAATAGAAAATAGAATAATTGTATCAAGTGTACTTTATTACATGTATTACTAAATTTGTTGTTCATTATTATTACTGAACAGTGTACAATATATTGCTCATGTCTCCCATAAGTTTCTCACCACAAACAACTTTAGTAAACTTCTTTTTCGACCACTCCATATCAACCACTTGTTAACCACTGTGACTGTGATTTGTATGTCATCTGAGCCTAAGAGCGATTGTATGTTGTGCCAGTTATGCGCCTACAAAGTAGGCCAGCACATCTGATTTCTGCGATGTTTTTATTTACTAGGTTAGCTTCCCTAAGTCTTACATCAGTCGCCTCTTATGACATGCCTTGTAGGTTGCAGTGGTACTATTCTTTGCTTCCTTCCGGGCCCTGACATCACACTGGCAACTTTTGTAAACAACTTCCCTCATTAGTTGAAGAAAAAGCAAGTCACAATTTTTTTTTAAAAGGAAAAAAAAGGAACTTGCTAACATACGCTAGTATATAGTTTTACCACAGTGTTCCCTGTTAATTGATATTTTTTCGCTCGCTATGAATTCAGGCTTAATTATGGCTTCTATTATAGCGTTTCTGGCTGATTTTTGCGTGAAGCCTTGCTTTCCGTATCCCAAGTGTCCCTTGATATTTTATTGATAACATACTTCGTAACATTGTCTTGTTTCTTGTGGTTTGTTAATTACTGTACTGACTTATTTGAGTAATAGACTTAATTGTGTTTTGTGCCTGAAAACTAAGACCCCAAAAATTGATGGGATATTTCCTTTTCAAGTGAGAAGGAATGCATGTGTTCCAATCAAAATCTCTTGAACTATGCAGTCTGTATTTCCTCTTTATTGACAGGTCTAGTTTTGTATGTGTTATTTCCTCTTCACTGAATGTTGAGATAGTTTATTTTCTTTCTTTATCCATAATTGTTTTTTGTTTCTGCCAGAATACTGTATTGTCATAACTATTTTCTAGTGAGACTATCAATTTAGTTAACAATAGTTTTGTTCTATAGATAACTTGTCAGCTTATCTCTTCTATGTAGAACAATTCCTCTTCATGATTCTTCATGATCACATCTTATCCTGAGATTTAGTCTCATATCATATAACTATGATGCAAATATTCAGCAATTAAAGGTGGCAACTGGGAAAACTGTTCAACACAAAATTTGATCCACAACCTGTGGTATTTTTGACAGATAGTAAATCAGCACATCAAACATTTCAGTCCAGATAATTACCAGAACTGCATGCCCTACTGTCTGTACTCTGCAGCCAGCACAAGGTCATCTTGCAGTGGATATAGTCTCACTGTGGAATACCAGGAAATGAGATCGCAGAATGACTGGCCAAGGGAAGTGCTGCAGGAGAGCAACCAGATGTACCAATGACCTTTTATCAAAAGAACAGGATTATTAAAACAATTAGACCAATATTAACACAGGACGACTACCAAAATATGAGCAGATTGGTACATGTTGTCATTCTGTGCCTCAGAAAAAGGCACAATGAACTCCCTATCATGTATTTACAAAATTCGAGGTTGACAATTAAGCCCTGTGCTGTGTACATGTGGACAGACACCCCAGCCACATACAGAACACCTCAAGACTGCCATGAACATGATATGCTGAGACAAATACAGGACTTAATGAAACAACACTGAAAATAAAAGTACACTGACATCTGCGTGAGCTTTAGACGATGAAGTTTATACAAGAGACAATATTGAATACATAGACAATATTTGAAGAGAACAAAAGGAAGAAAGAATCATATGTTACTATCATTGATAAAATTGTTTTTCATGTGTTTCTTAGTTGATCCCTAGAAATCTGTGTCATTCTAGAAATTTGTCAGGTCACATGTCCTTTGAAAAAAGTCACTCTCATCATAGCCTGCCTGAATGACTATTAATTTCTAGCCAGTTCACCTAGCTCCCCCATCACATTGTTCTAGATTTTCTTCATGTTCTGTTGCCATCTTTGTTGTACGTTGTCTCACCGTTGCAAATTTGACAATTGAAATTTGAATGTTCTCAAAGCTGATAGATCCAAATTTTACATGAGTAAACTGTAGATCAATGAGAGACAAATAATCGGGCAAAGTGTCTACTTTATACACATTTTTAACTGAATCAGACATCCTGTTGACTAGAGTAATCTTACTACAAGTCATATATGTCACACATTGACAACAATATCTCAACAGTTTTCTCTATCTCTCTCACAATGTTTTGTTTGGAAGCATAATATGTATTGCAATACTAACTAGAATATACCAACTGCACTTAACAGAGAATGTTTGTGAGGACTATGGTCGTCTCCAGTATTTCTATGAGGGTAGACTTATGGTTTCAGTGATGATCCGTGCCTGACTTAACAACACTCAGCTTAGCTTTATGAAATGTGTCTTGGAGATTATGATCCAGACTGCTATGCTATTCTTAAGTACTGGTCAAACTCCCCCAGAGTAAATCCTTTTCGGAATGCTACAACTCGCACTCCTGTTGGTGCTTGCTAATTTATTTCACGATCCCCAATCTCTTCCTTTCTTTTCCCCTAGATTTGCGTATCTGTGTTTTCCACATCCTCCTGCTGTTCATAATGATTACCATAAATGTTGGACATTCGTCCATTGAGAATATGTGGTCATTGAACTTGAGTTTGAGCATTTGTTTCTTCTTGGATAGGCTGAAGACTGAAGAATTTTCATTTGTAAAGGGCAGTCAAGACCTGGTCTATTTTTCTAGCTTTTAAAATTACATCTTGCATCCTTGAGGTGGCTACTGCTATTGATTCTTCTCGTGTCCACAGTGCCAGATCATCAGCGTAGATTGCACCATGCACTCTGTTGGGGATGTCTTCCATAATCATTTATAAAAACTAGAATTAGCGTTGGAGACAGGAATCCCTCCTTGGGGAACAACATGTTCGATGATTGCCTTCCTGCTATGTTTTTCCTGGTCCTATACTTCGGCTGTTCTATTTACCAGATAGTGACATATCCAGATATACATGCACCTTTTGATTCTGAGTTTGAGCAGTTTGATTTTGAGTCCCTCTCTCCAGACCCTGTCGAAAGCCTTCTCCATGTCAACACATACCATTAGTGTATGTTTCTTTTCTTGAAATCCACTTTCGATCTCCAGTGCAATGTAAGTTACTTGGTCTTCTGTTGACTCATGCTGACTGAATCCACTCTGCTGTAGTAGTATCAATTGTTCTTGCTCCTGTTGACACGAGTCTTCTATTAAGAAGCCTCTCCATCACTTTTCCAACACACCTAAAGAGGCTAATTGGGCTACGATTGCTTAGATCGAATCTGTCTTTTCCTTGTTTTTGATTCGGCACTGTGATGGCTTCTTTCCATTCACTAGGTATTTCTGCGACTTTCCAGCTCGCATTCAAAACTTTTAGCAGTTTTTTTCTTGACTTTCCAGCTCGCCTTCAAAACTTTTAGCAGCTTTTTCTTGACTTTCTTGCCTAGGTTGATGAGCATCTCATTTGTGATTCCATCCTTTCTTGGTGACTTTTTAAGGTTAAGACCCTGGAGTGCTTTTTCTACTCACCTCTGTCCATGTTGAGATGTCTTGTCTCTCCAACTCTGCCTTGCGACTTTCTTAACTGCTCTCCTATATTTAACCGAGGCTGCCTTGAGTGCTATGTTGCTGTCTATGTTCTGCTCAGTTTCTACTCTTTCTCTGGCCTGACTCCCTTCATCTTCAACATTTTGAACCTCTTCTGACCAATAAGATTTGTAGTCTCTTCTGATCAATAAGATTTGTAGTCTCTTCTTGCACCTCTAGGAATTAATTCTCTTGCTGCCCTCAAAATGGATATGTTAAGTAGGTATGTCATGTTCCTTATCTTTTTGGTGTATATTTATGGGGTCACAGTAGATGTCTCTGAACCTCACAAACTGTGCACAAACTCTTTTGTAGTTCCACTGGGTCATTATTTTTTTGAATTGGGTGAAATATCTAATCTTCAAGGAGAGCTTGACAGGTTTGTGGTCACTGTCTCCTACCTGTTCCATGAAGGTTCGATCCAAGTTGTGGGCTATGTCACCAGTGGCAAAGACAAGGTCTGTGGGATATATTTTTCTGTCTTGAGTAGAAGGTTGGTGAGTCAAGTCCATTCCTGAGCTGCAGGTTATCTATTTTCCACTGTTCTCAACTGTGGTCAACTCATCTGGTGTCATCTCTTCTTGGACTGTCATCAGTATTTCAAATCTGTTCTTTACTTCTACTCCATATTCCTCTGAGATTTTATTAGTGTCAAAACATACTGGTTTTAGTTTCTTCTCTAATTTTCTGAGCTTAAATGTTATCATTGCCATCAACAGCTCATGGTCACTTCCACATTCTGCACCAGGCAGGGTTTTGGCCGTTGTTATGTTTGATCTCCATCGCTGTTGGAATATTATATAATCGATTTGGTTTTTGGTCTTATTATTATACTACTTTATTTAATCCTCTTCTTCTTCTTCTTACGCTTCATATCGACCACTTGTTAACCACTCTGTGTAATTTGTGTGTGATCTGAGCCTAAGAGCGATTGTACGTTATGCAAGTTATGCGCTTACAAGTAGGCCAGCACATCCGATTTCTGCGATGCTTTTATTGACTATGGTAGCTTTCTAGGGTCTACATCAATCACCTCTTACGACATGGACTTGTAGTTCGCAGTGGTACTATTCTTTGCTTTGCTTGCAAGTCCCGGCACCATATGTATGACTGTGTAATAACATTTGATATACAAGTCCTGATCTGAAGTCTAGAATAATGTCTTCCTTACTCAAACAGTTATTGTTGGACTATCAGTTAATTTGTATTAATTATTTCATTTATCATATCAGTTATATGAGGACTATCATCATAGCACTCGGACATGTCCATAGGTGTTCCTATCTCCGCCTCAGCAAATCCAGCAGCGTCCAGCGACCCAACACGCCAGTTTGATGTTGATTAATCAATCTCTTTGCATATTTAGTATGTCGTTCTTTTGGGCTACACCAATATTGACACCCATCTCTTTCAATCTGGTCAACGAGTGGGATTCACAGCCCTGAAACTCCTCTGTTCGGAAAGACTCTCTCAATGCGTGAAGAATGTCACTTCGATCCATGACAGCTCCTTCTGATATTGTAGCCAAGCCAGCCAATCTATCAGCTCGCTCATTACCCCTAACTCCTGCGTGCCCAAGGACAAAAATGGTGATTTCTCTGATCATTGTCTGTACCAGTACCTCCACCCAGTTGCGTCTCACCATACCTGATTCGACTTTACGAATCATGCTCATGGGACTTTACGAATCATGCTCATGGAGTCACTGAGTATAAAACACGAGAGTAATTGTGAGATGCCAACCAGTTCACCGCCTCTGTAACCGCCCGAACCTCCATTGTCAAACTACTTGCGGTTGTTGCATAGGCCCCACTTGCCTCTCTTATAATTTTTCCTCCTGAGCGTGCTGAAAAAGCCCACGCACATCGTAGTTGGCGAATGACTGAACCATCGGTGTAAATAACCACATCTGTATCATTAATGATGTCATTCAAGAGAGCCTCCACCTGCACGTTTAGCAGTGATAGATTATTTTGTTCGCACTTTTTCTTAATAGATGTAATAACGGTGAAAGCAGTCTGAAATTGAGGTGGCACAGCAATCCATTCCTCTCAAGTGTTTTACAATACAGTATTATTGTTTGTGTTATTGATGAAAGACAAGTACAATTATTGTTTGTATTACAGGGGAAATACAAGTACAGTTATTGTTTGTATTACAGGGAAAATACAAGTACAGTTATTGTTTGTATTACAGGGAAAATACAAGTACAGTTATTGTTTCTATTACAATGGAAAGACAAGCACGGTTATTGTTTGTATTACAGGGGAAATACAAGTACAGTTATTGTTTGTATTACAGGGAAAATACAAGTACAGTTATTGTTTGTATTACAGGGAAAATACAAGTACAGTTATTGTTTGTATTACAGGGAAAGGCAAGCAAAGTTATTGTTTGTATTAAAGGAGAAATACAAGTACAGTTATTGTTTGTATTACTGGGGAAATAATAATTCCTCTCGTACCATTACGTTACATAGGGCCTGCAAGCAATTTCTCCATACTGCTCTATCCTGGGCAACTCACTCAATCTCCTCTATGGAACTGAGACCGATATTTCCTGTCTCTCAGCAAAGTGCGTTTCAGGGTCTCCTTAGGTCGACCTCTCTTTCTTGAACCCTTTGCATCCCACTTCAATGCCTGTTTTGATATTCGTTGATCATTTCTCCTCAAGGTGTGTCCAACATATCTCCATCTCTCTTTCTTATAACAGTTGTCGCCCGCCTGCCCAGCGTGTTCGTAGCGCGTTGGACTGCGGTGACTAGTCCTCTGTGTGTGCGTGTTCAATTCCGCGGACTGGCAGAAAAGCCACAGGTTCCCCAGATTCACGGTGTTCGTGGCACCGAACCGAAGGGTTACAATGTCCATGGCACCGAGCCAAGAGCTGAGAGCTCAAGTGCTTCTGGATCGAGAAAAAAATTACAATTATCACTAGTGGTTGACCAGATATTTCTCTGATTTCATCACTTTTCCTGAATTCGCTCCATTTTATATTCATTATTTTTCGAGACATCTATTTTCAAATGCATTCAACTTGCTTTCTATATCTTTAGTCATTTTCCAACTCTCGCTGGCATATGTTAGGATTGATACAACATTTGAATTGAAAATTCGTAATTTAGTTTTAATACTATATAACTTGCAGTTCCATATTTTATTTAGACTTTTAAAAGCTGATGTTGCTTTGCCAATTCGTATCATAATTTCTTTTTAACATTTCCTGTGCAATCAAAACTGCTACCTAAATAGGTGAACTGCTCTGTTATTTTTATCAGTTTAGATTCCAGGGTGATATCTGCGTTACTTGCCATAGGTGTCTTCATTATATTTTTTTTTTCATAGCTTATCTACAGTCCAACTTTTGATGCTATAGATGACAAGTTGTCTGTTTTTCTTTGCATATCTTGGTTGTTCCCACTTAACAAGGCAATATCATCTGCAAAATCCAAATCTTCTAGTTGACTATTTTCAACCCAATCGATGCCAGTTTCGCCCTGCAACATTTTCGCATCACCCAGTCAATGGCCGCTCCAAACAATAGCGGAGATAGAATACAGCCTTGCTTTAATCCGGTTTCAACAATAAACCAGTCGCTGTGTCCACCATCAGTGCGAACTGCACACTGTGAACCATCATAGAGGCTTTTAATAATGTTTATTATTTTGTCTGGTATTCCATAGCATCTCAGAATATTCCACAGAGAGATTCTGTGTAGACTATCGAAGGCTTTTTTAAAATCGATGAAATTTAGTATGAGTGGTTGTTGCTTCTCAATATGTTCCTCCAAAATTAGTCGTAGGGTAATTATTTGGTCTAAGCAGCTTCCCCAGGTCTAAAACCAGCTTGTTTTCTCTCAGGGTTGTGTCCACTGCTCCTTTGATTCTATTAAGAATGATTTTGCAGAAAGTCTTGTTCATTACTGATAATAGGGTGATCCCTCTCTAGTTGTTGCGATCTTTGAGATCACCTTTTTGGGGATCTTAACAATTATTCCCTTTTTCCATTGATCTGGGACAGTTTCTTCGTCCCATACTTTATTAAATAGTTCTTGCACCTGGATAATAGTTGTATCATCAGCCGCTCTTAGCATTTCTGCAGTAATGTTGTCATCACCCGCTGCCTTATTTATCAAGGAATGGATTGCCTCCTTGAGCTCAGCTACACTTATCATTTCTTCGTTAATTGGTAGAGAGCTGTTTCTTGCCTCTTCGTCAAAACTTGAGTAGTACTGGTGGATCAGGTCTATTTAATATTTCTTCAAAATGTTCTGCCCATCTTTTCTTCTGCTTGGTATCTGATGTTAGAACTTTACCATCTTTATTCTTGATTGGGCCACCCTTTGAAACAAAAGTTCCAGTAAGTCATTTTAATGTATTGTATAGCATTTTACTGTTTCCAGTCTTAGCTGCCTTTTCCCCTGCTTCAGCCAGTCGATTGACATATGCTCTTTTATCTCTTCTAGCAATTTCTACTGGGGAAATACAAGTACAGTTATTGTTTGTAATACAGGGGAAAGACAAGTACAGTTATTGTTCCGACTGTGGTTTTTATTTGTTATCCTTGTTTTATTCTAGAATGCTAGAGGCAGCTGGGCAGGTAGCCATCCTGTAGTAATGGGACCCTGGCCTTCACTTGTTCCTGCAACACAACGTGTCTCCCACTTACATGAAGGTCTCCCACCTGATGCCTGGAGACAACCTATTATGGTTGGCACTGACACATTTGATTCAACACCAACTGCAGTGTTTCCTTTGGTTAGTTATGATAAATTTGTTTTAATGTAGATATTTCTTTAACATCAGACTGTGTTGATAACTTGTGTTCTCTTTTGGTATATAATCCATTCAGTCATTACATGCTGACTTCTGTTCATCACAAGCCTCTTGTCGTACATCTTTCATCATTTAGATCTAAAGTATCTTCTGCATATTTGTACATTATGATTCCTGTCATGTCAATTTCTCGACATGTTTGTTATTGGTGCAAACATACATTGATAAGATGTGTGGCCTGGTAGTGTGTGCTGAATTGTGGTTTATTTCTTGGTTTTTCTGTGGATTTGTTTTGTATTTCGGAAGAAAGGATATTTATTTCGTCCAGCTTTCAGGTAATGTTTCACTTGAGAACATATAACACATTAGGTCACCAGGATTTTTCTAGTAATGGACATGCATATCGGTTCAAGCAACACGACAACACAGTGTTCTCCTGTTCACTTGTAAACTAGGTTAGATTCTAGTCAGATCAAATGTTTTCATCTGTTACCATATTACAGTAGACGGTACCATCTGCATCTGTTAAACTCACTGTCAGATCAGATGTTTTCATCTGCTACCGTATTACAGTAGACGGTACCATCTGCAACTGTTAAACTCACTGTCAGATCAGATGTTTTCATCTGCTACCGTATTACAGTAGACGGTACCATCTGCAACTGTAAAACTCACTGCCTTGTGGAGGGGGGCTCGGGAGAGCTAAAGGCTAGGGGAGTAAACCCTAATAGAAAATCCCCACTGCCCTGTGGGTCAGCACTGTTATGCAGAGGGCTAGAGAAGTAAACCTTGACCACAAACTCGGAGGGAGGGACCCAAAAGCAGTTGATGGTTATATGTGTATTCATTCCATCTTCTGACATCCCCTACAAACCCTGCTTGATTCCAAACGAATGGACTTTGTCTTTCCTTTGGAATAAACAGTAGGGATGAGAGAGGGTTTGTGCAAAATGGGCAAGGCACATTCCCCATATCAGCTGCCCAGGGCAGGCACAAATGAAGAGAACACTTTATCCTTGCTTTCAGCTCAACACGGGTGCAGAATATTTTGAAAAGAGACTTAGGGATGAGCTGAAAGACAAGAGAGACAAGCGAAAACTCAGAAGTTGTCACATTGAAACACTTGCCAGTTGACCGTCTGTAAAGACAAGAAGGCCATATACATACATTGTGATATGTTTATAATAAAGCAGTGATATCTGTACCTTTTGACCCAGTACATGTGATTTTACCATATGCTTTTGTTTGGGTTCACTCTCCATATCACATGACAGTCTCCGCACTGTCTGTTAAGGAAGCACATATAGCAGTTTCGTTAGCACCATCTTGGGCACTTTAGGAAAGTGCTCTGAGTAAGGAATCACCACCCCCACAATTGTTTGGCCTATGAGTTGCTTACTTTTGATACCTTTTTTTTTTTTTCGATCCAGAAGCACTTGAGCTTTCGCCGTGCCATGAACATCGAATCCCTTCGGTTCGGTGCCACGAACACCGTAAATCTGGGGAATCTGTGGCTTTTTCTGCCATCCGCGAAATTGAACCCGCACACACAGAGGAATAGTCACCCGTAGTCCAACGCGCTACGAACACGCTGGGCAGACGGGCTGATACATTCTTTAAAGACACCTAATTCTACAATTAGCAACACTGACACGGCTCATTTTTGACACTGTTCTGGGCAATAAGAATAATCTTCAGTTATTTTGTGAAGCACAGATCGGTTTCATTCTGTTGAATTTTTCTTGTCAGGAATATGGAGTAAGTGGACACTGGCAAGACTTGACAGGATTAGCAACACTGACAGAAAATATGGAAAAAGTGAACACTGGCAAGACTTGACAGGATTAGCAACACTGACAGAAAATATGGAAAAAGTGGACACTGGCAAGACTTGGCAGGATTAGCAACACTGACAGAAAATATGGAAAAAATGGACACTGGCAAGACTTGGCAGGATTAGCAACACTGACAGAAAATATGAAAAAAGTGGACACTGGCAAGACTTGGTAGGGTTAGCAACACTGACAGGGACAGTCAGATAGCATGACACAAAATTTTGGCATGCTGGCAAGTGTAGTTGTTGGACTCTGGTGACTTGAGATATTATTCATCTGGTGTAAACGAATTTCATTCCAAAGATATAAAGTGCAAACATGTCACCATGAACACAAAAATAGCAATGTTCAACACAATCTTTCTCCACACATTATTCTACCAGTAATAAACCTGGACACTGACAACAAATGATAGAAGAAAACTAGACACGACAGAGATGAAGTGTCTACGCAGAATGCTGGGGGTAACAAGAAGAGACCGGTTTAGAAATGAAGACATCAGGAAAAAGTGGCTAGAACATTAGTGCTAAACTCCATCAAGAAACAACAAATTAAGTGGTTCGACCACATAAGAAAATTACCAACAGACAATGCACCCCAAAGAGAGATGCTGCTACGATACAGTGGATACAAAGCAAAGGGCAAGCCACGCAAAAGATGGACATCAGAGATAACAGAGGCGACAAAAGACACTATTTATGAAGCGCACACAAAATCCTGTTGAAAAATCTACTTATCCTGACGCTGTCAAGCAAAACAGGATTGGAGAAAAAGAAAGACAGAAAGATATCATGTATACACAAATGGTTGACATGATTAGCCATGGTCAGTCACACTGGCAAGACTAATCAGATAGATGTCAGGAATATGGTACTTTGAAAGACAAGCTGCACTGGTGTTCAGAAATGTTGTTTGTGCTCAGAAATGTTGTTTGTGCTCAGGTGGTAATTGTCATAAATATTAAAGTAGATCTCCCCTTAGGAAGGTTAATATAGTTCCCAGCTTAATTTAAACCACACAGTTATACTTAATAGGGTTTAAAAAATGATCTGATTGAATTTTTTTAATAAATATGCAAATTAGATTCCAATACGGCCGCCATTACTAAAAATAGGTACTTTTTTCAAACAAGATTACTCAGCAGCCAATTCTTTCAGAGCCTTCATATTTAGCATACACGTTCACAAGTCAGTTGGATCCACTGTAGTAAAATATTTGAATTTCACTGAGAACTTTTTAAAAAAATGAATTTAAATGATGTACCACTCTCAAATGTAGTAAAATTCCCATTTATCAAACTTGCTTGAATTGAAGAAAATATAGCTATTTTAATTGTATTGAGATTATATTACTGCAGTGGGCGCATTGTATATCTAAGAATATTTGTGCCAAATTTCAAGTCAATTAAACAAAAAATGTTTGAGATATCATGTTTGAAAGTTTGACAACCATACAAAAAATACAAATTGACGGAAACTTCAAAAACTAAAACTTTCCACTATTTTACTTGCCACATTTCTGCTAATGATCACCTATTGTGTACATATCTCCTTCGTTTTCTTCTGTGGCATCTAGGAAGCCTTTTCTGATGGCTCTCAGTGTTTTTCTCCTTTCTGTATTGCTTTTGCTGCCTTCGCAACCAAACAATTTATTCTGTGTTCTTGACTTTGCTTCTTTCCACAGAATAGTAATTTTGCATTCAGAAATTTCCAAACATCAGTTCGCCAACTTTCGCAGGAATTCTCACATTATAAGAGTTGTGTCCCTTAGTCGAATATGTCCTCGTACTTGTTAGAATGCCATTTTAATAATTAAATCGCACTTTTTGTGAGAAGGGTGGAGTTTAATTGTGTAGTAACCAAGTGTAAATAATGGTTGCAAAGGAAAATTGTGAGGAGGGTGATCACATAATCATGCATGTAATGAAAACACAGAGGCTTTTAGACGTTCAAAAACAATTTGAAGTTGTAGTCTAATGCTTGTAGTTTCTAAAAATGAAATAACTAAAAATGTCATTATTTTTCATCATGTGGCGTGGGGAGATCTACCTTAAAAGCATAGTACTTGTGCTACAACTCCCATCCATAAGCATTGATCGGGCAATGTTTATACTGTGAGTTTGCTTTTTCCAGGTTGCCCGTGGGGAGAAACTTTGATGGTATTGGTTAGTGTTCAAACTCTGAGATTAGTACGGGAACAGTGGGAATACCTTCACATTCCATTTGTTTCATCTGAAACTTTTGTGTTTTATTCCTTCTCTAAGACATATATGTCTAACTTTTCAAGTCATTTTTTTTTTATTAGTTGATAAACATTTCAGGAATTCATTATTTTCTGCTAAAAGGTCTGGTCAGGATATTAATGGAATACCAATACTGAAAGGAATTATCAAACTACAAGCACCCAGACACATCTTAGGATATCATATCACTACATAATCCATTAGAGACATTGAATTGTGTGTTGATTGAAATGTGTGTTAAGTGCAGACAAGTGCGACAGTGGTTGTGTCAACCAGTATCACTTGGGCACAGAGAGTATATGGACACTGAGATGACTGCAGCATTGGAGGATGGAGTATGTATTGTCTTGTCGGTTGGCAGAACTGCACTGAACATATTCTATTTGCCATTTGAACAAACACCTTCTTTGATGATTGTTAGTTATAAACTTGGATATTATTTCTCTCACAGAGTACTTCAACCCAGCAGTGGAATATTGGGATGGTCCCAACATCATACTCTCTGGCTGGCAGACATGGCTCATCTCAGAGCAGTAAACGACCTACACGGTACAGGTTAGAATCCATTATTAATCATTTGTCTTGTTATCAGTATTAACCATTCATTCTCAATCATCATTTCTGACTGTTATATTTCCAAGATTCTAGCTATCCACACACTGTTGGCAGTGAGATGGATGGGCAGGTCACATTATGTGGATGTCTGATAAACGTATCACAAAACAGCTGATGTAGGGCAAGCTAGTTGGGGGCAAACATTCGGTGGATATAAGAAAATCTCAGACACACTCAGCAAAAAATCTTTTCTGTAGACACCATATGCTGGGAATGTCTCATGTAAAGACAGCTAACGTGAACAGTTTTGAATATCTTGGTTCACTGCTAACAACAGATGGAAATGGGATGAAGGAAATTGCAAGAACAAACATGGCTTTACATAAAATTAAACAATTCAAAACAGTATGGAACGGAACTGATAGGAAAAAAAAGATCAGAATACTAAAAGCATGCATATTCCCAGTGGCAATGTATGGGTGTGAAGCATGGACATTTAATAAAGCAGTGGAAAAACATATAAGTGCTTTTGAATACAAGTGTTACAGAAGAGTCCTTCGTATATCTTGGACAGAGAAGAGAACAAATAGATCTATCCAGAAAGAACTCAAAATCAAAGAAAACTGGCTGATGCTACAAATAAGAAAGAGAAAATTGAGATATTTTGGACATATAAAAAGACATGAAGGGCTGGAGAAGGCTATCATGGAAGAATGCATACCGACAAACAGAAGAAAAGGAAGACCATGGAGAAGATGGATTCGGATGTAACTGATGGTTTGAACATGACGGCTGCAGAGGCAGGACATCTGGCCTATGAGAGAGAGAAATTCGGAGGACTGTTGGGGTGGCAAATTTCTGCTCAGGACATGCTATTTGATGATGATGAAACTGTCATTGCACTCCGGGTAAATCAGTAGATGCTCAGTCTCCCCAACAGATATCGAAAAGTATGCTTACTGATACTGTTCCTGTGGCTCGCTGACTAAACACACTCCTAACTCTGCCCCTCAGGCATCTAGTTATACTTGCACAATGGGTAACTCCAAACTGCCTAAATCGCTAGATTGATTCAACATCTATTTTAGTGTCCTCATCCAACAGACAGCCGCGAAGAGACCGAAGAACATCTCCCTTATCCGTCTTCAACTCTCCAACAATCGATGCTGTTGATGCAAGCCTCCCCACTCTCTCATTACCGTAAACACCTGCATGCCCAGGACAGTAGATTCACGTAAGCCACTGGAGGTTGGAAACTTCTATAGACAACATCCACTCATACCGGAACCTGCCTTTCTGGATCTTGTGAAGCATCGACTGAGAGTCAGATACAAAGGCCCCAGTAAATGGAGTCCCAGAGAGCCAATGGAGGGCAGCAGTAACGGCCTCAACCTCCATCCTCATACTAGAAGTAGTTGTCTTGTACACTCCACTTCGCTCTAGAACAACCCTACCATGGGCAATAGCCAAGAAACCCCAGCCTGACTTCTGTAACACCATGATGAATCAACCCATCGGTATATACAACATCATCATCATCCCTTGCATTATCTTCTGTTAAATATGATTATTGTTTTCACTGATGTTTCTTGAAATATTCTGATGCAACAGATAGTCATCAGACAAATACTGTTATATGATACCATTAAACTAACATATTTTGTTCTGGTTTGTTTGACAATGTAGACAGCACAAGGAGATCCCTTCCACTCAGCTGTCCCCTGTCAAGAAACGTGTCAAGGAGAGTACTCCACCCTTAGCATTCATAGATCATTTGAGCTGCCACCAAGGGGCACCTTCAGCAGAAGAGGCAGCTCTCTTTCACCTTTCAGACTGGTCCTCAGCCACCTCTTCAGTCCCTTCCCACCTCAGACATCCAATCACAGCATCTCATCCAGTCTTCTCAGCTGCAGGACTATCAGCCTCACATGAACACTCTCAGAAGCATCATCCCTTTATTGTGATCAGGTATGTTGTTGGGGCATTCTACTAATTTTTTGTTATCTTGTTATATCATTATTTCTGTCATCTAAGTTGCACCAAAGACTGACCAATTCTAAACATGATATTTATAGTATAGTAAATAGTTATATGACAGGAAAGTACCAAGAGAATTAGAAATGAAATTGGGGTTAAAGGTGCATAGGGACAACGTCGCGCCAGGATTAGTGAGCTGGCACCAGCGCTAGAACTGGAGGTAAACACTTGAGGATGGACAAGCCACTAGTGTCATTTTCATACATTTTGACATCTGTGGGAATAGATTGAGCACATATAGGTTTTCCAGAAGTACTGTCAATTTAGTAATCCATAACAAAGATTTGTATTGTTGATATTCATCATCAAATAGCTTGTCCTGAGCAGAACTTTGCCACCCCCAACAGTCCTCCGAATTTCTCTCTCATAGGCCAGATGTCCTGCCTCTGCAGCTGTCATGTTGAAATCATCAGTTACATCCTGATCCATCTTCTCCGTGGTCGTTCTTTTCTTTGCCGGTATGCCTCCTTCCATGATGGTCTTCTCCAGCCATACCAAGTCCTGTACCTAGTGTAATGTTTATATTTGTTGTTTGTAATGTTTATATTTGTTGTTTGTCTTATAATAGAAACATACCAAGCACTGTGCCTAGTGTAATTTTTATATTTGTTGTTTCTCTTATAATAGAGACACACCAAGCCCTGTACCTAGTGTAATCACCATCAGCTCTGAGAGTGAAGATGAGGGAGATGGTCTTAGGACTGGCCGCAGTTGCAGTAACCGTCACCATCGACACCATCATCATGTCTGCCAGATGCAGCAGCAGGTTCACCAACTGCAGCCGGACCGTTATTTTGACCTGAGAAATCTACAGAGTGATGAGAGTGATCTGGGTATCACTGAGAGTCTTTCGTCTAGACAGGGAAGAAGGTAATATCAAATGACATAGTACTTTATGACAGTCCTTCCTCTAGACATGATCAAATTACATAGTACTTTCTGACAGTCTTTCGTTCTAGCCTGAGTGGTTAACCGGGCCCAAATTTGGGGTGTAAAGAATAGAACCACTGTTAACTGCCACGTCTGTCGTAAGAGGTGTCTAAGGAGATTTGGCTGAAATCGAATGCACGTGTCTGCTAGGGAATGCTAACCCGAAACAAATTCTTGCAGAAAACCGATGCACCAGGCCGTAAGGCGCATAACAGGGTGCAACGTCCCCTCACAATGAGGAATGGGATAACAGATTCTACGGTCACCAATCTGCCTCAGAGATTTAGCTACGCAGTAAGAATGTCAGACCTACCATCATGAGTGTGGCCAAAAATTCCTGCGGGAAGAGGTTGGCACAAACGGGGAAGCAGAAATCATGAGAATTATATCCTACTGAACTGCCCCCAGTATGCAGATTTGAGAAGAAAGAGGTGGCCCACTTACACTAGCGTCCAAGACAAACTGTATGGCATGGCTGATAATCTGAGGCAGACGGCTGCCTTTATTAGAGAATCCAAATCCCAATCTAGTGAGAATGAAGAAGAAGAAGACATGGAAGAAGGTAATATCATACTTAGTACTTTCTGACAGCCTTTCGACAAGCATCCTACCAAAATCACAAGAATATATACTTGCTTTTATATAGATGACCATAAACAGTGGTGGTCCCATACTTTGTAGGCCAAAAATTCTTGATAGTGATAATTAGAACTGTATATTATTTTTACACAATCTAAAATTTATTAACAGAAAAATTAGCTGAAATGTTTGGGGTCTATGAAGTTGAGTTACGATGCAGGCCTGTAGCTTAGAAAGCGTACAGTTTGCTTCCCATTTGGAGCGATCAAACTGTTTTTCTAGTGATTCCAGATCTCATTGTGAGATCATGTTCCTAGTCCTATCGAAGATGGGTGATGAAATGTGGGTACTATGTTCAAGTTGAGTATATAAAAGACACATTGACTGTAAAATTGATCATAGTAGACTGTAAAGCTACTGCACAGGCAAAGAAAAAATCACTAATGCCTTACCATCCTCAAAATAACATTGTAGACTGGCCAGTGCTACAAAGTTAGCGCACAGTCGTTGAGATCTACTTATGTAAGAAAATATTAGGAGCACACATGTACAAGGGTAATGGTCTGTTTTATCAATCAATCAAGCTACGATTTGTTACGTCTAGTTGTCCACAAGGCTGCCTATCCTGACTGTAAAACTTACTTGAAATAAGAAACTTAATAGGGAAGAAAAATGTTGGTAGTGTACTTCACTGCCTTTTGATAATAGTTTTCTTATTTTTGGTTTTATCCCACAACTCAGCGGTGAAAGACAAGACATTTTTAAGGCCAGTCAAAGTTACCTGCCCCCAAGTTTTTCTGACTCTGCTCTTGTTCATACTTTTGGTAAGTTCTAGAATCTATGTGTTTGTGGTTTTATTGTGTCAAGTGCTTTTTCCTTATGTTGATAGTATTGTCATAGTAATACCAACTTACTTCTGACCTGTTACTGCTGACCAGAGACATGCACAGCTCAAGAATACTAATGATATTCAGGGTGGGAGAATCAATTGTGGCATGATGTGGGTAGCCCACCCTGAAAGAACAATGGAGCAGGTGCCCTCTGTTGCAACCCTATTATAAGGGAATAATGGATTAACAAACTTCATTACTATTGGAAGTACATGTTGAGGTTGTGCAGTATGAAAGTCAACCTTGGAATTAATTATTTTATTGAAGATGTTAATGTTGTATATATATATGGGTCTGTGCCTTGTGTCTTAGAAATCAGGCGGGGCTCAAAGGCCCATAGAGACAACGCTGCGCCAGGATTAGTGAGCTGGCACTAATCAAGATCTACACTACCTCCACTTGGTGACCCTAGTAACAAGCATTGGTTCCTGTCTGGCTAAGTGGGTAGGGATCGAGGGAGAGCTACTCTGATATGGTTAGAGATGCAGACTTGGTCACATGGATGAAATCCGCTCCAACACAGACTAGCGGAATCCCAGAGTGACTACTAATGCACATCTCTCCTGGCTGATGGGAAAAGCTGAACGGATAAGCAAAAAAAGGATGCAGGTGCATCCAGAGAAGAGACTTGGGGTGAAGCTCGATAGTGGGGTTCTGGGTTGAGTTACGCGCGGGCCCACATGTGCGAAACTCGGAGCCCTGAGGATGGGGGCCCGAAGAAATGCACATACAGGGATGAGAGGTGCATCTAGAGTAGAGACGTGGGCCCACATAGGGCGAAACTCGGAGAGCAAATGGGAGCCTGAGTTGAGCCCTGTGTCCGGACAGCATAGGAGCCCTGTGTCCGGACAGCGTAGAGGCGTGGTAAATGTGAGCATGGTGAGAACTGATGGAAATGGTAGGGCATGCACCAGGGCAGAGCGAGCGTGCATTTGGACGATACACGGGTGGGCAGACGGTGGGGAAAGCCCAGCAGAGGCATGATTCCAGTGCTCGTTTCCGCTCGCAGGTAACTACTACTGCCTTGTAGTTAGATTGGGGACAATCAAAGACTAGCGGAGCAAACCGTACACAAAACTGGACGGAAGGAAAACTATGTAGTCCACAAAAAGACCAGCAACCTGGGCAGATGACGCTCAACAGCCCGGGAGGGTAGGTCGTCTAAGTATGTCGCTACCCTAAAAGAAAATAGCAACCTGCTGCCTTGAAGGTTGAGACAGTCAAAGGCTGGCGGAGAGTGAACCCAGTAAATGCTGGTTGAAATCGGACACGTCGCAAAGGACAAGCACTAGAGCTCCAGTTGGTACTGAAGATTGTGACGTAAAACTAACGTTCTTGGCAAAGGTTGTTTATATATCACAATAAGAATGATAAAAATGGCAGAAAAAGAACGATCGAAAGAGAAATTAGGCTGGGTTTTTCTAGCTAGTCATCATAATACGGTCATTGTCCTCTCTCTCTAACCTGTAACGCCCTTGACACTTAGTGCAGCAACAAAACACTATTCTTTTATGTACTTGGTCTTTCAACCTCTGTAGTGTTCCATCTGTGATCAATTTCTTTCAATTATTGTTTTACTGTTCTTCTAGTGATTCGAGTCTTCCATGCTTTTATCTTACTGTGTAGATCTTCCAACCTCTGTAGTGTTCCATCTGTGATTAATTTCTTTCAATTATTGTTTTACTGTTTTTTCTTCTGGTGATTTGAGATTTCCATGCTTTTATCTTCTGGTGTACGTCTCAGATGTTTTTGGGACAGAATTAGATTGTTAAGCAGAATTAAAGACGCAGGACAATTACTTATTATGAGTATGAAGGTTGATGCCATTACTGTTTTACTCCAGTGACTGAAACTTTTCTCACTGGTGTTTTTGTGTTCAACTGTCAAGTGAGTGCTTTGAATGATTTAAAACGGCAGGTTGGGTATGAGATGATGCCTCCAAACTTTTGGGAATTGCATGGATATACTGTCTTAAAAAGGTTTAAAAACCAAAGGATTGACTTCATTACACCGAGTTTTACCCCAAACGGCTTGGTCCCTCTCCGCAAAAATGGCATGCCACCTGCCGAGAGTATTGCACAAAGCACAAACTCCGTAGCTCCAGCAAAAATCCTAGGGTCTCTGGAAAAAAACTGCACTCGTGATGAACAGAATGGCGCGGTCCAGACTCGAACCCATGATTTTCGACTCACAAGGCAAAGGGCTTAACCACTTAGTTACAGAGACCCCCGTCGTCATCATATACTGTCTTGTACATAGGTGTTGTAAAGAGTGAACAGACAGACTTGCATCATATACTGTCTTGTACATAGGTGTTGTAAAGAGTGAACAGACAGACTTGCATCATATACTGTCTTGTACATAGGTGTTGTAAAGAGTGAACAGACAGACTTGCATCATATACTGTCTTGTACATAGCTGTTGTAAAGAGTGAACAGACAGACTTGCATCATATACTGTCTTGTACATAGGTGTTGTAAAGAGTGAACAGATAGACTTGCATCATGTACTGTCTTGTACATAGGTGTTGTAAAGAGTGAACAGACAGACTTGCATCATATACTGCCTTGTACATAGGTGTTGTAAAGAGTGAACAGACAGACTTGCATCATATACTGTCTTGTACATAGGTGTTGTAAAGAGTGAACAGACAGACTTGCATCATATACTGTCTTGTACATAGGTGTTGTAAAGAGTGAACACACAGACTTGCATCATGTACTGTCTTGTACATAGGTGTTGTAAAGAGTGAACAGACAGACTTGCATCATATACTGTCTTGTACATAGGTGTTATAAAGAGTGAACAGACAGACTTGCATCAGTAGCACCTATCACCATGGTATGGAAAAATGGGATTCTTTAGTTGTTGGGTGAGGACACAGGAATTGATGTTAAATTGATACATTCTAAGGTGTTGTCACATGTACGTGAAGCGCTGGAACTGGAGGAAAACACTTGAGGATGGACAAGCCACTAGTGTCATTTTCATACATTTTGACATCTGTGGGAATAGATTGAGCACGTATAGGTTTTCCAGAAGTACCATGATGTCAATTTAGTAATCCATAACAAAGATTTGTATTGTTGATATTCATCATCAAATAGCTTGTCCTGAGCAGAACTTTGCCACCCCCAACAGTCCTCCGAATTCTCTCTCTCATAGGCCAGATGTCCTGCCTCTGCAGCTGTCATGTTGAAATCATCAGTTACATCCTGATCCATCTTCTCCGTGGTCGTTCTTTTCTTTGCCGGTATGCCTCCTTCCATGATGGTCTTCTCCAGCCCTTCATGTCTTTTTATATGTTCAAAATATCTCAATTTTCTCTTTCTTATTTGTAGCATCAGTCAGTTTTCTTTGATTTTGAGTTCTTTCTAGATAGATCTACTTGTTCTCTACTCTGTCCAAAATATACGAAGGACTCTTCTGTAACACTTGTATTCAAAAGCACTTATATGTTTTTCCACTGCTTTATTAAATGTCCATGCTTCACACCCATACGTTGCCACTGGAAATATGCATGCTCTTAGTATTCTGATCTTTGTTTTCTTATCAGTTCCGTTCCATACTGTTTTGAGTTGTTTACTTTTATGAAAAGCCATGTTTGTTCTTCTTTTAATTTCCTTCATCCCATTTCTATCTGCTGTTAGTAGTGAACTAAAATATTCAAAACTGTTCACATTTTCTACTTTCTCTCTATTGTTAAAAATATCATTTGTCATGTTTGTTTTATCTGTTGTCATTATTTTTACTTTTGCCACATTGAGATATAGATTTTGTTTGTGATATTATTGATCTTACATAGACTATTTTTATGTCATTGTGTCTTCATAGAGGCTAAAACACAGTGATATAGATTACACAAGATGATATAGCAGCCTCTTATTATATATATTTGTGGTAGCACTGACCAAATGATATCTGTATTGTAAACTATGAGAACTTAGAGAATATTTATATTGCAATTAGCAGTTCTATTTTGTGTAACAATATGAAATCAATAGTTTTATTATAAATCTACTGCTTTCTTCACAAATGTAGGAGTTTCTATTGTCTTTTCCCTGGTGGATGATGGAATTGGTTGTCCACTCTTGCTGTTAAGCGTAGGGGTGGGAGCTTTCATTTGCGCCCCAGGGCCAGATGAGTCGCCCTTGTGTTATATCCGTGTTTATTTAATGTGGTCTTGATATTTTTCTATCCATCTTTTTCTTGGCCTTCCCTTGGCTCTAGTACTTAATCTCTTTTTATGCTGTTATTGGTGGTTGGTTGTATTTCATTCTCATTAAATTTCCAAACCACTGCATTTATCTTTCAGTGTATTCAGTGCATGAAGTTATACACACTCTGCTTCTGATGTCCTTGTTTCGTAGTCTATCTTTCCTGGTGACCTTCACCGACTTCCTCAAGCATTTCAGTGTAGGATGTTGGAGTTGACATCTGAAAGTTTGCTCAAATGATGTTGCTTTTATATAATAATAATTCCTCTTGTACCATTATATGTTACATTGGGCCTGCAAGCAATTTCTCCATATCACTCTATCCTGGTCAATTAGCTTAATCTCCTCCGTAGAACTGAGACCGATATTTCTTGCCTCTCTCAGCAAAGTTCGTTTCAGAGTTTCCTTTAGGTCATCCTCTCTTTTTTTGAACCCTTTGCATCCCACTTCAATGCCTGTTTTGATATACGGTTTGTTATATACAAACTTATTGACCGTTTGAAACATTTGTCTTATTCCTTTTGGAATGTTCGATTTGTAATTGTTTGTACTGTGCACAATTGTAATGAATGCAACAGTTCTGATAAGAATATTGATTTCTCTTGTTTAGTTGATGATGGATATTTGACCATAGCTGATGGTCAAGAGTCTGACAATGATGATGGCATCACTGCCAACAGCAGTCTCATGGCTAGCATGAACAGTGGGAATAGCTCAGCAGCTGGAATTTCTGCAGCTGCCATGCCGTTCCTTCCTACCAGCCCTAGTAGCATTGGCGGTACCAGTAGTGCAAGACGTCTACATCATCACCATCACTACAATCAACAGCAGCATCATGTGTTTAAACCCAACATTAAGCATGAACTTACTGACAGATTACCAATGTCACACAATATCTTTACACCACAGGTAAAGATTTGGCTTTCTAGAAACTAGTTACAATTAGAGTACTGGGATTGAGTTCTCATATTTTCTTACTTAGAGAATTGATATAGCAGTTTTGTTTGTTGCCAGTAGTGGTAAAATGTCAATAATAATAATATTACTGTCCTTGTTATAATATGCAGTCTCATCTCTATTTTTATGTGTATTCATCAGTTATATCTGTGTTTGGGTTTCTGTGGTTAAGTTGTTACCTTGCATTTAGAAAGTCATGGATTCGAATTCAGGCTGTGTCGGTCAGTGAACCTTTTCATTATTTTCGGAGACCCCTAGGAATGTTGTCAGAGCTACAGAGTTTGTGCTTTGTGCAATACTCTCGGCAGGCGGCATGCCATTTTGAGGAGCGGACTGAGCCATATAGGGTAAAACCTGGGTTGAAAGGGGGTGGGGGGGACACACAATGAAGACAATCCTTCTTTAGATCTGTGCGCTGAACTCATTAAAAAAAAGTATTCTTGAATGGCCTCTGTGACAGAACCAGTTGATGGAACAGGAAGACAAGTAGTCGGCTGCTCAAGGTGTGTAACTGACTCTGAGAGCCTATAGACTGCACTTGGAACATATTGTGTGGTCAATAGTAGAAGACCTGCTCTAAGATCATATGGGAGGCCAACAACAACCAAAGCTTACAACTTCACATGACACATTATATAAATGACTATAGACAATTAATGGCATGGTTTACCGTGTCAAAATATATGTGCTGAGTATCCAGTAATTCTGAAGTGAATTATATTTGCAAACTCTATTTTATATGTCATTTATAATTCTTATTGTCTTTTTCTTTTCTCCAATTCTGTTTTGCCTCACAGCATCAGGATAAGAAGAGATTTCTAGAACAGGTTTTTGTGTGCACTTCACAAAGTGTCTTTCGTTGCTTCTATTATCTCTGAGGTCCACCATTATTCTGTCTATGTTGTGCTTTTGCATGACTTAAATGTGATCTTGTGGTTTTTTTCCCAATGATGTTGTTTTTGTCAGTTTCTTCACTTCTACATTGTGACCTGCTATTTTCATTTGCTACCAATGTGTCTTGTACTTGATGAAATACTGTTTGATAGAAACATTAATTGTATCTGTTTCTGCTGTACTTGCCCTACTTTGTGTTATCTTGTTGTAACACTATTGTTGTTGCTTGCTTTACTATCAACTAGCTTGACTGCTATTGCTTGATATAATTTAATATTATTGTTTGTGTGATTATCTTCTGCAGTCATTTGGTGGGGCCAGCAGTAGTAGTTGTAGCAGCAGTGGATTGCCTCAACTCCATGTCTCAGACTGCAGTACTGGCTCCATCCAGCCTCACAACACCATCACCAGTTACAGTAGCAGCAAGCAACATGCCAAAATTAGCCCTTACATTCCTAAACAGGAGCTGTTGACCTCTTCAGATAGAGGCAGACATTGTGTCCGTTCACCCAAAATGGAAAAACTCAATCCATTTGATTTGGAACTGTGTTCAGCAGCAGCTCAGGGAAAACTAGCATATGTTTCTCCAACCGTTCGTGCTCTGCCTACATCTGCTACCAAGATTGTTAATGTCACTGCAGGAAGCATTACCACCGGTGTTCCAATTTTGGGTTCTGGATCATGTCTTGGTGGTCGAGGTGGTAACATGCGATTATGTGTCCAGCATTCTGGAGGGTCAAGCATGAGTCAGTTATCACCAGTTCCATTCAACCAGCCAGTGCTATTAAACACAGCTTCACAGATTGATGTTCACAGGTCAGTGATTGTATGAAATCTTGTCAATTGTTGTTGACTTGTCTGTGTGGTGTATTTTTCAACAATTGTATCTTGGGCATAGAACTATTTGAGCAAACATTTTACTGACTAGATCTGATGTTACATAACCAATATTTGCTTCTTTCTGACAACGGACACACACCCTAGGATGTAATTATGCTCTTGGAACATTTGGACACATGCTTAGAGTACTGAGCACAACTAACAGGCAGAGAGAGATCCAGAAAAAAATTCCCAAGATTTCACACTACGGTGCTCTGACATATTTGTATATATACAACAATTTCATCGTCTGAGTTGATTTTTTTCTATCTTTGCTGTGCAGATGTTGAACAGCACAGGTGATAATTGGGGGACCATGAAGCAGTCCTGGATATATGCATGCAGGGTCTGGCATACATGTTACTAAATATAGTGCAGCAATGGTTATTGCCACAATAAAGGCAGTGGCCTGATTCATGGTTCAAGGATTGATTCCACAGTTTGGTCAAGAGAGCATCATGGTTAAAAAGTACACTTTGTTATAAGTGTTGTTCAAATCAATAACTACATCGATACTGCCTGGATTGGAAGCCCTTATATATATATATATATAAATGTGTCAACATTATCCTCTAGGATGCCGGGAACATGTGTTCCTGGCAGAGTCATCCAGGCTGGGTAGGTCACTGAGGGTGGGCCAGACTAAATATGGCTTCCTGGTCCTCCAGGTTGGGGGTTTGCCTGGGGAATAACAATCCCATTCTGTAAAAAATATCTTTACGTTACAGCAAAGACATCACTTATTCACAGGCATGAAGTGCTACCAGAGTCATTAACTCATGACTGGAAGTTGTGAAAGCTGAAAGGCAGTTACTTTCACAAGAAAATTGGAAGACCCAAAACAACCTGGAAAACAGTAGAACAACAACTGAAAGTAATGGATCATAACTGGAACACAATACAGAGGACGGCCAAGAATAGAGAATTGTGTACATTTGTTGCTGCCCTAAGCGTCGGGTGCATCACAGGCTAGAGAGATATACTACACACAGTACATGCACAATGAGAAAGGTGATGATGAAGAGCCTAAATGAGACTCAAAAACAAAATGTAAAATTTAAAGAAAAACTAAATTGAATATGCATGTATGAGAAAATAGTATAGAAGGTATGAATAAGTGCAGAACTGTATGTCAAGTCCTAGTGGCCACAAGATAACCACAGAGAGAGCAAATGATTTGCAAGGGCAAATGAACTCCAATCATGACAACAACATGATTTCTGTGACCTAGGTGTCACAAGCTTCTAGATGGTCAGTACTATTGAGTGGGTGGTTACGAGGTGTCAAAGAGTGAATGCAAATGCTACAGAAGAGTACTTAAAATATAATGGACAGAGAAAAGAACAAATGCTTCTGTTCTGCAACAGCTTGATATTAAAGACAGTTGGCTATTAAAGAACATAAAAACAAGGAAAATTTGATATTTTGGACACATCAAACAACATGAGTGTCTAGAAAAGGTAATTTTGAAGGGAATGGTGCCTGGAAGAAGAATGAGAGGAAGACCTAGAAAACGATGGATGCAAGATGTCATTGGCGTTCTGAGAATGACTGCTGCTGACACCGGTCATCTTACAAAGAATAGAGAGTTTTTCAGGACTGATGTCATAGTAGCCAAGTTCCAGAAGGGACAAGCTACTTGGATGATTATGTATGCTAACATTTGCAAAAGTTGTGATATGACTTTATATAGGTGCAACCGATAGCAGACTTGGTGACCATTATTGTGTTGTTTTTTTACTTCTGTTTTCTTCTATTTCTGTTCATCTCTGTTTATTATAAAGTCTCACATCTATTCTTTAGATAAGACATATTGCTTCACCTTTATTATTGTGTCATAGGATCATCCTTTGTGTCCTCATATGTTGTTTACTTGATAAAGTCAGTTATTTGAAACATTGTTGTAGTCTTTATACTTAGTGAAACAGCTGACTCTGCATGTGTTCATATTTTGCCTTGATGATCTACAATTGATAACGTTCCAACTTGAGATGAAATATAAACCACACTGAAACCATTTACCCATATAGTTAAACTGATGCCAGCTTGAATATTTATTCTCAAATTTTGTTGTTCAAAATATAAATATTATTACAGTGACTACCGACATGTAGCGCCACTTCATAGCTCTCCCTTGCACCAGTACCTGCTGCCTGCCCATCAGCATCAACAGATGGCCCTACCCTCATCAGCTTCTATCGCACAGTTTGGGTAAGATACAACATGTAAATGAGATTTAAAGCTCTCCTGCTAAATTAGTTATTGTAGTTTTAATGTGGACATATGTGACTTAACAGTAGTGAGCTCGATCACAACCCAATAGTACCCGGTTCAAACTATGCGAAGAGCAGTTTAGAAGCAAATTTGTTCCGTGGATTTTTTATAGCGCTAAAATAGACCCCACCGTTCAGAAAGCAATGGCAAACTACTGAACATAAAGTGGTGCCTAGAAAATCAACTACTCTACTGTGGTTGATTGGCGACTTTGATGCCATGATTTTCATTATGTACTACCAGTGAAGAAACCAGTCACAATTTGTATATACTTCAAGTAGTAGCATGTCCCTTGCGGAACGTCGCATTTATCACAGCCTGCCTGAAAAGCTCTGTCTCTAGCAAGTTCTCCTGCCTCTTCCAGTGTCATGTTCAAGGTTTCATTGATGTTCTGCTGCCATCTTCGTCTTGGTCGTCCCCTGCCTCGCTTTCCAGGAACCATGCCTTCCATTACCTTTCTCTCCAGACCACTGTGATGTTTAATGTGTCCAAAATATTTCATCTTCTGGGACATGATGTTATTTATGAGCCAATGCTCCTTGATATTCAGGTCTTGTAGGATTTCTTTGTTTTTTCTGTTCTCTTTCCAGGATGTTCTAAGAACTTTTCTATAGCACCTTGTTTCAAAGCTCCAATTTTGTTTTTTAATCTTTGTGTTATGGTCCACGATTCACATCCATATGTTGGATTCACATCCATATGTTGCCACATGGAATATGCATGTTCTCAGAAGTCTTATTTTTGTTTGTTTCAGTTTGAAATATCTTCATTGCACTCGGACATGTCCATAGGTGCTCCGATCTCCTTCGCAATATCTCCAACAGCGTCCAGCGACTGACCGTACCAGTTCTATTTTGATTGATGAGCCGACTCGTATACCTGTTGTACCGTCTTTTCTTGCCACACCAATCTTCAAACCCAGTTCTCGCAATCTAGTAGTTGACGTGGATTGGTTTAGATGGTCTTCTCTGCGGCCACGCTCTATGAGGGCGTTCGCGATGTCAGCTCTGTCCATTGACTGTCCCTCTGATATAGCGGCAGAGCCAACCAGTCTGTCTGCTCTCTCATTGCCAACGACACCCATGTGCCCGGAACAAAGACAAGTGTAATTCTGCAAATTGTTGACGCCTGCAGTGATTCAGTCCATTGCCTGCGCACCGAACCAGCCTCCACCTTTGGATCATATTCAATGAGTCACTCAGAATGCACGCATGAGTGTAGTTTTGTGACTCTAGCCAGAGTAGTGCATTGGTCACCGCCAGTACCTCCATTGTCATGCTGCTTGTTGTCATACTAAATGCACCACTGGCTTCCTTGACCATTCTGCCACATGAGCTTGCTTGTTTCGTTGCTTGTGTCGTGCCATAGTTTCTTCATGGTCACCAATCTCTAGAAAGTCATGGCTAGCCTTCTTCTAACTTCTTTCGTACAATCTGCATTGTTGGTAATTATAGAGCCAAGATGAGAGCCGCGGTAGCGTAGTTGTTAGTGAACTCGCTTCTCAAGGCTGGTGGTCCGGGTTCAACTCCCATAATGGGTGTGGAATTTTTCCGGACCGCGACGGCTCTCAGGTCAACCCAGCCTCAACTGGGTACCAGACATGATCTGGGAAAGTTAAGGCGGCCGGCGTGATGCTGACCACATCACCCATCGTGTGCCGGTGGTCAATGAAAAATACAGGCCTAATACTGTATTGACCTATATACCACTAGGTATGAAAGGGTTCCTTTACTTTTACTTACTTATAGAGCCAAGATATTCAAAATCTGTGACATTCTCAATGTCTTCATGATTGATGGTAATTTTGGGTTAAAATTTTGCTTTGTTGGTGGACATAATTTTAGTTTCTTTATGTTCAGAAAAAGGGTTATGATCTTTGCTGTGCTTCTTGACATACCGAACTAGATGTGCCAAGTCGGTGGCATGCACACCTTAGTTCTGGAATCAAATTTCCCTGATTGTAAATGGATAAAAAAAAATTAGTTTTTGTCATTCTTAACATTTCACATTATATGTTCTGCATAGATGATTTTCAGCTAATGAGCGGAAAATCATAACGACAGAGATGAGGTGTCTTAGAAGAGCTGCAGGTGTAACAAGTTAGAGACAAAATTAGAAATGAAGATATCAGGAGACTGGATATGAAACCAGTTGTGCAATTCATAAAAGAACAACAGATTAAATGGTTTGGACACCTGACCAGAATGCCCTGGTATCGCCTAATACAGAGAGCCACACAGAAAAAGCATAATGAGTACAAGGCAAGAGGAAGACCATGCAAAAGATGGAGCGACAGCATCAAGAACAGCCTTACGAACATGAATATCAGCTTACAAAGTGCATTAAAACAAGCACACACAAGATCACTACGTTTCACCCCAACACTTCTATAAAGAAATAAATGGTGGAAGAGAAGAAGAAGATAGATGAATAAATATGGGGAGAGTATGTATCCTTGTTTTACTTCCTTTTGCACTTCAAACCATTCTGATGTTTCTCCCGCTATTCTGACTGCGACTTGTTTGTAATAAAGTGTCTCTATTAGATGTATCAAATGTGATGGGAACCCCATGTCTTTCATATTGTTCCATAATTTCTGATGTTGCACATTGTCGAACGCTTTGGTGTAATCTACAAAACAGGTATGGAGATCCACATTATATTTTCTACATTTTTCAATGATGTTTCTCATGTTAAAAATGTGGTCTTTGGTGCCTCTACCATGTCTGAAACCTGCCTGAACTTATGGATTTCATGTTCCAACTTTCTTTTTATCCTTTTCATGATGATCCGCAGTAGGATTTTGCTGACATGGCTGATTAATGCGATGGTACGGTAGTTATTGCACAACTTTTAAGTTTCCTTTCTTTGGGATGGGGATGTATATTGACTTCCATGCTGCACTATTCCAGATCTTCACGCATATTGTATGGTAAATTTGTATGCTAGCCTCCCTCCTGCCTGGATTAGTTTAGTTGGTATATCGTCGCATCCTGGTGTTTCCCTTTCTTCAAACTTTTTATAGCTGACGCACTTCCTCTATCATAGGTTCTGGCTCTTTCTCTTCAGTTTCCATAATTCTGTCTGTGTTTTTTGTTTTATCTTCATATATTTCCTTACAATATTCATTCCATCTTCCTAATATTGCCTTGGTTTCCATCAGTGTGTTCCTGTGTTTGTCATCTATCTATCGTATGCAATGATGGTTTGAATTCAGCTGTTATTGCTTTAATTTCTTTGAACATTTCTCCATCTTTTCTTTGCAATTGGAGATCTTCTATTTACTTACAAATGTCCATTATGTGTTGTTTCTTGTCTATTCTGATCTTTCTCCTGATTTCTCTTGTGTAGTTTATGTATTTTGCATCATTACGATCTATCCCTGTCTGCTTTAGTTTTCTTCTTTCTTCTATAAGTTTCAGTGTTTCTTCTGTAATGTAGTTCTGCTTCTTATATACTCTCTTTGGTGGTATGATGTTTTAGGCTGGAGAGATCAGAAAGTCTCTCACATGTGTGGCTAGTTTGTCAGGTGTCATGTTTCCTTGTACAGCCATCAGTACCTCGATTTTGTTCTGTATTTCGATGTTGTATTCCAAAGGTATGTTGCTTAAGTCAAACTGTATTGGCTGTGCTCCTTTTCACACTTTCCTTAACTTTATTTTAAAATCAACTAGCAGCTGATGATCTGATTCGCAGTCTGCTTCTGGTAGTGTCTTTGCTGATGTTACACCCGATCTCCATCTTTGTTGTATTAATATGTAATCTATTTGATCCCTGGTCCATGTATATAGTCTTCTAGAATGTTGTTTAAAGATTGTGTTTGTTATTACAAGGTTGTTTTCTATACAAAAATTGATTAATTTTATATCTTGCAGAATTCTTGCACAAATAAGGCAATGTTCATTTGCACATATGCAGTGTATATCTATATCAATTGACTAGTCACTGACGCTGTTTCATGAAGTTCTAGTTAAATATGTTATAAGTCAATTCAACTGTCCTCCAGCTGTGAAATACAAACCAATTTTTTTTTTAAATGCTAGGAATGTGTGAACAAAAACACTACATAGATGACATAGTTATATGGACAAAGAAAAATACAAGAGATGAACTTTCATCTAACGAAGTTAAATAGCAATAATTGTACTACATAATCTGGAAAATGAAAACAAACAGCAGAGAAAACATATATACAGTCTCCATTAAAAGCAGCAAGGAAAATAAGAAAACATACAAACTGAAGCTTGATAAACAAACACAATCAAGAGAAGTAAACACTACATACTTGGGATTGGAACTTGATAGGCAGCATCTTCTTAATACCATTATGCACAAAGTGAAAGAGAAATCCAAGGAGATACCTGAACTTATCACCATGTACGTTGTCAGTTTTAGTGGATTTGTAACCTTTTGTTTTTATTTAAAAAATGTTCAGATTTGTGTTACTGTATCAAACATGTTTTCTTGATTTTTTTCTTCTCCAGTGCATTCTCCCCATCAGTGGCTCCTCCACCTGCCCACCAATCCCCTCGACAGTTGCAGTATTCCTCACACCCTCTGCCTGCTCACATGCACTCAGTACCAGTTCTTCACCCTCCTGGTCTCGCCCCAGCCTACCAGACCCAAATACATGCTCATTTTGCAGCAGCTACTGCGGCCGCCGCTGCGCGCCGATCACTCCTAGTTACTTGGCACCAACTGCCCAACCTGCTGGGCCACACGGAGTTTATGCCACATACCAGATCAGTCCAGTCAAGGCCAGACATTTTCAGTATCTTGCTTAATGATGACAGAGCAGAGATTGTTTTATCAGTAAACTTGTTCTTGTAGATAGAAAGTTTGATCTCTGAGATAATGACTTGCAGTTCTAGAAGTTAATGTTGTTTTTAGTTTTGACAATTAGAACACCTATGTTGTATCAACTTTTCAGTTATTTTGTCTGGCTAAAAGACACTTCAAATATTTGTTGAACATTGGAGTCTATGTTATATCCAGAAGTCAGGTACAAGAAATAGTCACATCTTTATAGTGTATCCTACACAGGATGGTGTGTTTCTCTGGATGGTAGTCACAGTTACATATTGTAACATCAGCATCACATTAGAAGTAGTGCACTGAGAACAAGGAGTTTGTTTTGCAAGAAACCAGAGGAAGCAAAGAATATGATCAACAAATAAACAGTGTACAGGTATTAAGAGCTTCCGAAAAGACAAATAGACAAACACAGGATTTGAACCACTTACCCTTATTTCTTAAGACACCAATCGCCTAGCCTAGCAATACTAGCGTCCTTACGAACACAACCAGCTAGTGATCAAGTACAGATCTTATTTGACATTTGCAGCTCTCAATACAAACTTACACAATTTTTCACATAATATCGGCTACAAATCAAGATGACCAGCTCCCATCTTGACATTTATGTCCACACATAATTCAGTGATTGTCAAACCACTTTATTCTTTTTGTTGGGTCTAATTGATCTTGTCTGATGTGAGACAGAATATACTGGTTTGATACAGTCTAGAAAAGATAATTTAGATAGAATGTATAATAGTAATAATAGCCGTCCATCACAATCGATGATGACAACAGCCTCAGACATGTGCTGCTGCACCTCTCTGGTGTATGCGGAGGTGACTGTAGAGTCCAATCCTAGAACACAATCCCCTTCCACAGGTGAAGCATACATGATCAAGGTTAGACATGTGGGTGTTGTGTGAGAGAGTATTTATATTATCTGTATCATCAGCTTTCATGCTAGTATTAGTTTGATATTTGTCAGAAACTAAAGTGTTTGACTTGTTCGCTTTTCTCTTTAGTTTAAGTTAAAGTTGCTGCCATAGTTTCTAACTAGTACAATTTGAGGTATCTGTGTGTTTAATGGTGAAAATGTTCATATGTTTACCATGATGTAGCTGTTGTTACAAGTAATGTATCCTCATATTCATATTATTGATTCTAGTGTTCTTTGCTTGGATTAATTTAGTCAATTGTATACTCACACTGCCATAGTTGTCTGGATTTGGAAGTGCACAATTTGAAGCATCATTTTACATTTCCAACTGAAAAGGGTCATACATATTGCCTCATTATTTATATGCTTCTGTTCCACTTCAGTTTTCTGAGTCACCATTATTTCTAGTATATGTACATACACATTCTTTATGTCACTGCCATGTTATGATGTTGATCAAAGAAGGCATAATGATGAAGATGTGAAGTTGGGTTGAAATCATTTACAATTGAGTTTTAAAAAAAAAAAAAACAAGTTATATTGAATAAGGTATTAGTTTTATCTGCACTTAACTATACCTACATTCTTATGTCAAGTTTATGATAATTGAATAAGGTATTAGTTTTATCTGCACTTAACTATACCTACATTCTTATGTCAAGTTTATGATAATTGAATAAAGTATTAGTTTTATCTGCACTTAACTATACCTACATTCTTATGTCAAGTTTATGATAATTGAATAAGGTATTAGTTTTATCTGCACTTAACTATACCTACATTCTTATGTCAAGTTAATGATAATTGAATAAGGGATTAGTTTTATCTGCACTTAACTATACCTACATTCTTATGTCAAGTTTATGATAATTGAATAAAGTATTAGTTTTATCTGCACTTAACTATACCTACATTCTTATGTCAAGTTTATGATAATTGAATAAAGTATTAGTTTTATCTGCACTTAACTATACCTACATTCTTATGTCAAGTTTATGATAATTGAATAAAGTATTAGTTTTATCTGCACTTAACTATACCTACATTCTTATGTCAAGTATATGATAATTGAATAAGGTATTAGTTTTATCTGCACTTAACTATACCTACATTCTTATGTCAAGTTTATGATAATTGAATAAAGTATTAGTTTTATCTGCACTTAACTATACCTACATTCTTATGTCAAGTATATGATAATTGAATAAGGTATTAGTTTTATCTGCACTTAACTATACCTACATACTTATGTCAAGTTTATGATAATTGAATAAAGTATTAGTTTTATCTGCACTTAACTATACCTACATTCTTATGTCAAGTATATGATAATTGAATAAGGTATTAGTTTTATCTGTACAGCTACATCCTTCAAGATAATATTGATTTGATTTTTAACACAGAAACATAAGATTCCATATTTATTAACAGTAGAATATATAAATACAGATGGTTTTTCTGTTGTAGGAATCATATACAGATGTGACTTATACTGACATAGTGATGTGAGAGTGGTACTGCCATTAAACCACATACTTCTTGCTTGTAGCCATCTTGTTAATAAGAGTATTTTGTTGTAGTACACAACCATCTTGACACATCACCCTTGTCTGTTCTCTCTCTGCAACACCTGATTCATCATGTCTATTTTCTCTTGTGACACCTGGTGTCTCATGTCTATTTACCCACTTGACTCCTGGTCTCCCATATCTAGTTTCCCTTTTGTTTTGTCTGACAATGTCAGCAGAGAGCTTATTTATGACCTGTTTATCACAGAAAAATATGAGTAGGTAGCACGTTAAGTTTGTTGTGCGGTTTCATTATTGATTGCCATCATATCCTTGCGGTTATAATTTCACGCACTGAATCGTTTAGGAAAAATAAGTTTGAGATTGCTGCAAATGATAGATAAAGAAAAAACTCTGATGTTTGTTAATGATGCAGTTGAGTGTACTTAATTGCAATACTGCTAGCTATGCTGTTACTAGTCCTGGCAGTTGTATATGAAGGAAATACTACAATAAATATTCATATCTGAGGCTAAATACAGTAACATTACAGACACTGCTTATAGACATGTCATACTGTAAACACATGTGTGTGTGTGTCTCTGTGTGTGTGTGTGTATATATATATATATAATTGGATTTTGTTTACATTTAGAAACTATTTGATGATAATCAATCATTATTTAGATTGGATTAGCTAGTTCTGTGGTTCATATATTTGTTGCATGTTGTAGTCACAGTAACCATGAATTATTTATTAAATATCAGTTTTCTCATATTTATTGCTAATATTATTTGTATGCTTCTCTACTTGGCGTAGTGATGACACCTTTTTTGTTTAAACATTGATAATTGTGTATAAACAAATGTGAAACAGCATTTTCATATCAACTTTGTGTGTTGTATCATTGTAAATATGGTTTGGTTACTTTGCTGCTGTGTTCATTTGTCCAATAGCAACAGCAAAACAAATAGAAATATGCATCCTGCTTTCATTGTCACTACTGTTGCCAAATATCTTTCTGAAACCAAAATTATTGCTTTTTATAAATAGGATAATGTTTATATTTTACAGCCTAGCAAATATATAATTCTTCTGCGAACGCTCCATATCGACCATTTATTAAACCACTCTTTGAGGTCTGTATGTGATCTGAGCCTAAGAGCGATTGTGCGTTGTACCAGTTATGCGCCTATGGGTGCCTAGGCCAGCACATTTGATTTCTTGCCACACTGTTTTTTTTTTTATATACTAGGTAGCTTTCTCTAGAACTGTGGGACGGATGGGCTTGCCACTTGGACATCATCTTACTTGAATAGGATGATCAGTGTCCGAAAAGTATCACCCGTCGCCAATGTTTGGGTTTGTACTGGTCAACCTTGACATTATCATACATAATTCAATGAGTTGGATTGTTTAAAACACAAGAACAACTACTACTTTTTTTTTTTTTACAGATCCAACATTTTCCAAACATCTCTAGTTCACTTCCAAATAACATCTTCTAAATTCTTGGTCACTTAATCATAGTGATCTGTCTAGGCATTGTTGTAATAGTAGTTTCTATATTTTCTTTGGCACTGACTGACTAGTTACATTAGAACAGATAATGATGATGATGAAGTTTGTAATTGTTAATGGACAATAGTTGCATTAAAAGACATTTCTTCTGAAATATTTATTGAACCAGTCATGCTATCACAGACACACACAGACACATAAGCATTATGTGCTATTTTAGTAAAACTAGTCGTTCAAGACATGCATTGTAATTTAACCATTCATGAGTGATTGTGAAATGTTTTTTTTTGGTCTGATGATGTATTCTCTCTTGTGTATGATAATGGTGTATATATCTATTTAATGACTGACAGATTTTTACATTGTTTGGTAGCTGCTATTTTACTGTGTCAGAGATCTCTGTACCTTAGACTTGAGGTTCTACTGTGTCGGAGATATCTACTTTAGACTTGACATTCTACTATGTCAGAGATATCTACTTTAGACTTGCTGTTCTACTATGTCAGAGATATCTACTTTAGACTTGCTGTTCTACTGTGTAAGAGATATCTACTTTAGACTAGACTTGTTGTTCTAATGTGTCAGAGATATCTACTTTAGACTTGACGTTCTACTGTTTCTGAGATATCTACTTTAGACTTGCTGCTCTATGTCAGAGATATCTACTTTAGACTTGACGTTCTACTGTGTCAGAGATATCTACTTTAGACTTGACGTTCTACTATGTCAGAGATATCTACTTTAGACTTGACGTTCTACTGTGTTTGAGATATCTACTTTAGACTTGCTGTTCTACGTCAGAGATATCTACTTTAGACTTGACGTTCTACTGTGTTTGAGATATCTACTTTAGACTTGACGTTCTACTGTGTCTGAGATATCTACTTTAGACTTGACGTTCTACTGTGTCTGAGATATCTACTTTAGACTTGACGTTCTACTGTGTCTGAGATATCTACTTTAGACTTGTTGCACTACTGTGTCTGAGATATCTACTTTAGACTTGACGTTCTACTGTGTCTGAGATATCTACTTTAGACTTGTTCTACTGTGTCAGAAATATCTACTTTAGACTAGACTTGCTGCTCTACTGTGTCTGAGATATCTACTTTAGACTTGACGTTCTACTGTGTCAGAAATATCTACTTTAGACTAGACTTGCTGTTCTACTGTGTCTGAGATATCTACTTTAGACTTGACGTTCTACTATGTCAGAGATATCTACTTTAGACTTGACGTTCTACTGTGTTTGAGATATCTACTTTAGACTTGCTGTTCTACGTCAGAGATATCTACTTTAGACTTGCTGTTCTACTGTGTCTGAGATATCTACTTTAGACTTGACTTGCTGTTCTACTGTGTCTGAGATATCTACTTTAGACTGAGGGTGTTGTTTTTTAACCTGTGTCTGAGATGTTGACATGTTATTGCCAGACAAATTGTTAGTTTAGATTGACTTGTTGTTGTTTTTGTTGTTGTGATTGATATCCCAGATTTATCATTATTTATCTAAGTGCTTGTTTCTATTAGATATAAAATATATATTAACCCCCCCCCTGACCCTCTCTCCATATTGTGTGAATATTGCTAATATCAAGATGTTTATGTGTGCCTTCCTCACCCTTTATGGAATATTCTATGTTTCTAGACTTGACAATTCAATTAATCATATCATGTTCAATATTCAAATATTTGACAATATATTCACTATATAGAGTGTTTGTATATAGATGTATTATAGCTTTTGTGTTGATTCAAGTTATGCTGATTTCCTTATTCTCATTGAGATGCTACTATTTTGTTTTTTGTTTGGTATAATGGAGTTTTTCAAATAATCATGAGATTGTATGTATCTCCCATGTTTCTAAAGTTAATGCATGTATAATATATAATATGATATCTTTCATTGTGCACGAAATTATTCTCATGTATATCTTCACAAACTGATTCAATATATTTGTTTTGTCTTTCTATCAAATATATTCTCATTCACCAACAATATCACATGTACAGAGAACATAATCTATTGACTATGTGTGTGTGTGTCAACTATATTAGGAAAGTCACCAAAGATAATAAGTATGGTGTTTGTTAGAGAAGCATGCTTCAAATTTACTCTGTCCGAAGTAAGAAGATGTACAATAGCTCAGGGAATGACTAATTATAAGTTAATTCTAACAAAACAGTATGTAACATTATCCCGAAGATTTAACTTTTGTGTGAAGTTTCACTTTTGATGAAATATAAGTTATTTTTACAATTGTATTCACCTACCTGCCCATGAGGTATTGCGTTTCAACAGAAACTATAACATGCCTCTCTCAAAGTTATTTCTCTTATGTTAGCTCATTGCGAAAACACTTTTTTTTTTGTTGACATTAAGGCTAGACAGAACTCTGTAACATAAATGTTGAGAAGCCATGTTTTATTGATGTTTCTAAATGATCAACTTAATATTAAAACAGTAATAAATAATTTTCCAAAATGCAAGCATGTATATTCTATACAAAAATATGTTGAATATAAGAGAGTTTTGTTTCAAATATCAAAATTCAAACACAAAAGTGACCTTGTAAAATACAGGATGATTGAAATTCTATTGAGACTACTAGCACTATAGAAATTTCAGATCTTATAGATTTCTAAAGTATAGTCAAATGAGTTTTTACCTATCCTTTTACATGAGACACAAAAAAACTGTTTCATGAATTCGAATAAAAGTGATAGTGGATCAACACTTGTGCTTAAGGTAGAAGTGCAAACATTTTACAGCCATCCTTTGATTAGTTTCTAAAAAAAAATTGTAACAATCTGCATAAATTTATGAAAAGTAACAATTTTGAGGAAATACAAAAAAAAACCACCATATTTTCAACTATTGACCAAATTAGTTTACTTTACAACCCTTCACAGAAGCGTTACAATTTTCCTCAGCCAGTGCTTTAGCAGCTAACACTAACATTTTTTTTTTTACATCTTTCTTCCTATTTTGTGTCAAAATTCTGTACTAACAAGGACGGTATGCGTTTTCTATAGGTGACTGCAAAATACTAAAAATAATGTATTATGAAAGAAGTCACATTTTTTTAAAAATCTCTGAGCATGTTCACATTTTAAATTACTGTAGTGGCATCATTTACATCGATTTTCAACCTTCTCCTCCTAAGAAATGAGATCTTAGGACAACAAATCCATATACGATCATATAAAGATTCATTAGCATTGTGAGAACCACCATGAATGTATTTTGTCAATGAAGTCTCAAGATAGACTGACAAATACTTTCATCATGTTGACCAAAATAAAATTAAGCAGTCTATTGTTATCATCTAAAACTGACATTTTTAGAGCACACAAGCTACTGCAGTCCTCATGATTATCTTTACGATGTTTAAGTATCGCTTGAATACTGTTCATTCAATTTGCTTTAATTTCCTTGAATTTTTCTTGAAAGCCCTGCATCATAATGACATTCTACCAAAAGCTGAAACAATGCTTTATAATAATTACCATTAACAAGATAATACATTTTAAAAAAAATATGTATATTTGTCCAGTAAACCATAAATTTGTTATTACCAGTTTGCCATGGTGTTTGCTTAGTGTCCAGATTGAGCAGATCACATCCTCCTAGTACATTATTTATATGATAGACATTTGGTTTTCTTTTAACTTGAAGATTATTGTTAGTGTCTTTTCTTACCCATGTTGTGTCCAAATCTTCATGAATAAACTTTTATGTTGTCTAATAAGATAAACCAGTTCTTTTGCTTTTATTTAGTTGGTTCATTGTTGTGTCAATTGATTTTTCTCTTTCCCACCCCCACCTCCCATATTTTTACTGCATTTGTCAAGATGAAAATATCAATAATTAAGCGGGTTTTTAAAAAAAAATTGTTTCAGTTGTGCTATTTTATTTTGTAATTGGTGTGTTCTTGTTTTGCTTAGAGGGCATTAGAAACTAAAACTGGACCACATTTCCAGCCCTTGAAATAATTTCTGAATTGTTCCATATACTTTACATTAGCAATCATGAACCATCTGTATGATCTACACTCATTTTATGGCAACTGGAAAATAGAATACTAGAGAATTATACAAGATATAGTCAAATTACCACAGCCACACAAGTATTCTACACGCGACTTTGAAGGAAAATGCATGGACAACAGAAAAAAAGTTATAAGTACTTTAATAATGCCAACTTTCTTTACACAGTAAAATGCTGTTGTCACTTGGGAGGGCTCAGTTAAAGTTTCTAATAATGCAATAGATAATAACTCGGTACACTGGGAAGCAGCTACAGAGAAGAATCACACGTCCTGCCTGTAGACAGTGTGAGGGCTTGTTACAGTCTAGATAGAACAGATGCATGGTGAAATCTGATATACTGGATTGAAAGGCTCAAAATATTGCAGCTTAACTACTGTTAGCCACAGAACATCATTTCTCCTCTCATTGGTACAAATCACAAAGAAATGGTTTGTTAGTTATAGTTTACGTTAGTAATTTGCTCATTTTCATTGAACAAGAAACAAGTTGATAAGTGTTCCTTGCGATCTCATCTTCAGTATATCCTGTCAGCATGTGACCACTGATAGTTCCAGTTCTGTGTTGCTTAATGAAACATCTATTGCCCACTTTACTTAACTAATGATTATTTTAGAGCAGAATAAGACCAAGCTTAACTTAGGGGAAGGTTAATGATGAAATCTGATGAGATTATAAACAATGTGGTAGGGCGTGCAGAGAAGTATTTTTGTTTTTAGTGTGATATCCTCTATGCATGATCATACCTTATGTTGACTGATGAGATATTATTGCACATTATGGATGAAAACTTTGCTTTGCCACATTGATTACAAATATTGTTGATTTTTTAGTGATTAGATTTCTAGTTTGTCACAACACTGACTTGAAGATTCTGCAGATTTGATTATCAGCCAAATTAAGCATTTTGCACATTCCTTAAACATTGTTTTGCTGCATAACTGAAAAATGGTACTAGTCTTGACTTTAACAGAATTGCTTTGTCATATTATGAATTTGTTGTTTTTTTTCCTGCTTTTATTTCTTCAAATTTTAACCCTTCAAATGTGGATATGAGAATGAGTGGTTCTTCTTCGAGCGCTCTATTTTGACCCCGTGTTAACCACTCTGTGATTTGTATATGATCTGAGCCTAACAGCGATTGTATGTTGTGCCAGGCCTACAAGAAGGCCAGCATATCCGATTTCTGCAATGCTTTTTATTTACTAGGTAGCCTCCTAGGTCGTACATAAGTCGTCTCTTACGACATGCATTGTAGGTCGCAGTGGTGCTATTGTTTGCTTCCCTTGCGGACCCCAGCACCACACAGTGATCTTGTGTTCAAACCGTCCATAAGGTTGAAAGTTGTTTCTGTTACGAGAAAATAAAATCACTGACCTGCACAACCAGCTTCATTATTTGCAGTCCCAGGCAAGCAGGTTTAATTCTTTTACCCTATATAATCCCTGAGAGTGCTATCAGAAAATGAGAACAAAGTGCTGTTAGAGAATAAAATACAAATATATGGATACAATTGTCACTTACTCAAAGTTAGTTTTAATTGTTCAAATAAGTTAGAAATAATTCTTTCAATTAGCATTAGGAAAATATTTTCACACATAGTACACAGTATGATGAAGTGATCTTTCACTGACAGCTGAGAAACTACCTGAGTAGGAACAGTCACAATTCATGACATTGTACACCTTGTCAACCAAGAGTTTGAAGTCTCGCACTGTGTACAAATACTATAGACACACCTTCCCAATGCTGTATAAGAAAAGGGTTTGGAAGAAGTCAGAACGATTATAGTCTCGTAGGCGGAACTGAGGAAGTTGACCCAAAATCAAGTTTAATGAAGAGTGACAGCAGCAGCCCTATGTTCCACTGGGAACAAGAAGGTTTAGTAGTAGTAAGTCTAGTAGGTCTTCAATTTTGACATGGCTCAAACATTTCTACTGAGGATAAAATGGTATTTTCCCACCAAATGTGACAAAATTTGTCAATATTTCATCTGGACTTTACTTGTACTCAAATATAACACATGAGACTGCTTCTAAACAGCCATGATATGTATATATATATGTATATTTGTTTCATGTCTTTCTGGTCTCTTATATATTGTTTGTTTTTCTACTTGCACTGTTTCTCATATATATTTAGCACACTAGAATTCTGTCTGACTATAAATATAAAGTATAGTGGTTTTTTCAATACAATCTTATCATCATCATCTTGCTGTACAAAGATCAAACATAGAAACAATACCCAAGTTCAGTTTCATGTTATTATCTCTAATCTGTGCAAACAGAAATCATAGCAGAATTGTTCACATGAAATTGAAATATATATTTTGACAAGTAAAATGTGCTTCTTCTAAAATTATTTGTAAAGGACAATGCCCTTATTAGTGTCCTCACATGTTGACCCAGAATTCACAAATAAATGTCATATAATATACTGCCATATATATATATATATATATATATATATATTTATAAATATAATCAATGGATATTTTGTGCAGTGACTTGTTCTGTGGGCATTATGCTGTTTGTTTCTTGATTGACTTGTTTTCAATGATGTTGTATTGTTTTTTGTGTGCAACTTTTACCATATTGCATGTTGTCATTGTGATGTATGCATCCATTTGATAATTTTTGGGTTGATATGAACACATATTCTATCTTAGCGTCATTTGTAGTTATCTGTACAGCTGATGTCATTCATATTTTACTCTTGACTCTTATTGCTTACTAAACTGACATCATTGTACTCCGGGCAGACCCATAGGTGCTCAGTCTCTCCCAACAGATATCGAAGTGTATGCATACTGATGGTTCCTGTGGCTCGCTGATTAAATACACTTCTCACTCTGAGTTTAATCAGCGAGCCACGGGAACTGTTCACTTTGTATAGTACTTATCATGTATACACCAGAGAGATTTCTTGGAGTATCAAATAGTTCTACAGTTTAGTATATTTCAGCTATTGTCACTATAAGTGAAGACTGCAGTAAAACTATGTAGGAATGGGAAACATGTAAAACAAATTACTGTAGTTTTACAAAAACAATAACAAAATATATTTCTGCTAGGAACTCCAATTTTCTTTGTTACTTCTATGTGTGTGTATGTCTGTGTGTGTGATGATAGTACAGATTCCGTAATATGTCTAGATGCAGTGTTCATTAATTTAGTTTTGTCTTATTTTGTAGCATGGCAACACACACTATTACATTACATAACACTGTACTCTAGCTTCCATTACATAACTTCAATTTCTCTATTACATTACATAGCACTGTAGTCTTTATTCCATTACATAATGTAGTCTTTATTACATTATGTAACACTATTCTTGTTATTACATTACCTAACTCTAGTCTAGCACCCATTACATAACACTACAGTTTCTCTTACATTACATAACACTTAATATTTGTTAAATAACATTAGTTTCTCTTGTGTAGCAGTAAACTAGTTGATATTCTTGCCTTGGCTAACCTCAGATTACCTATACACCACATAACCTACCAACACTATACAACACCAACACAAGCGTCAACAATTTGCAGAATCACACTTATCTTTGTTCCGGTGCACATGGGTATTGTTGGCAATGAGAGAGCAGACAGGTTGGCTGACTCTGCCACCATATCAGGCAACCAACCAATGGATAGAGCTGATGTTTTGAACGCCCTCATAGAGTCTGGCTACAAGGAAGATTTTCATTTAAACCAATCCACGTCAACTACTAGATTGTAGGAGCTGGGTTTGAAGATTGGAGTAGCAAGAAAAGAACAGCATAACAGGTGTATGAGTAGGCTCATCAATCAAAACTGGTATGGTCAGTCGCTGGATGCTGTTGGAGATATTGCGAAGGAGATTGGAGCACCTATGGACATGTCCGAGTGCAATGAAGATATTCCAAACTGAAACTCAAACAATATACTATACAGAAATATTAGATACTTTGGCCATATCAAGCGTCACGGTGGCCTGGAGAGAACAGTAGTGGAGGGCAGGGTCCCAAGACGCAGAGGCAGACCAAGAAGAAGATGGCTGCAGGATATTAACGAAACCTTGAATATGACCATCGCAAGTGGGTGAACTAGCTAGAACAGAGTGAATTTCAGATGTGCTGCAAAGAGAGCGACATCCTATAAAGTATATGCACCTTGATGATGATGATGATAGTAGTTGTCAAATTTTATACCCTCACAGCCACCCTTACTCATACATGATGAACACTAAGTGCATCATGCTTGTTCTCCAGTCCAGTCCTAGTGACCACTAGACGCTTGAGTCGGGGCATTGTTTGGAAGAAAGTCAGCACGCTCGTTCTGCACTCCAGCATAGGTGTGTAGAGCCAAGTCATTTTCTTGAGATGTGATATCCGAATGATATCCACCCATTTGATGCCCATACTTCCTGATTCAATCCATGGGAAGCATATTCATCGAGTCTGATATGATAATCGTATGGGTTATATTGCCAGTTATATATGTTTCAAACAATAGATAACAATAACCTATATCAAAGTTATGGCTATTTCTATAACATATTCTAAACAGTGATATCAAATACATTTTATAACAAATTTTTGTTTTTAATGTCATGTGAGATTTCTATGACAATTCTAACTTGTTGAGAAAACAAAAACTCAAATTCATTGCTGAATTATAATCAAGCTATTAACATTATTGGTCAACCACTAGTGACAACTGTTATAGGAAAGAGAAGATGCGAGATATGTTGGGCACACCTTGAGGAAAAATGATCAACGAATATCAAAGCAGGCATTGAAGTGGGATGCAAAGGGTGCAAGAAAGAGAGGTCGACCTAAAGAGACCCTGAAATGAACTTTGCTGAGAGAGGCAGGAAATATCAGTCTCAGTTCCATGGAAGAGATTGAGCGAGTTGCCCAGGATAGAGCGGTATGGAGAAATTACTTGCAGGCCCTATGTAACGTATACAGTCGAGAGAATTATTATTATTAACATTAAAATGTATGATTGGTTACTGAACTGACAACATGGCACTGCGGGCAGATCCATAGGCGCTCAGAATCAGCAAATGTTGAAGGTTATACATATTGATGATCCCTGTAGCTTGCTGGTTAAACTCACTCCCCTCAAGTCTCCAGTTCTAATTGTACAATGTATAATTCCCAACTCATAAAATCGCTGGATTGATTCACCATTAATTATAATGTCCTTATCCAACAGTAGGTCACCAAAGAACATCCCCCTATCCATCCTAAACTCCCAGACAATTGATGTTTTCAATGCAAGCCTGGCCACTCACGTTACCGCTAACACTCACATACCCAGGACAGATCCATGTGAGCCTCTGGAGGTTGGAAACCTCTATGGACGACAACCACTTGTGCCACAACCTGCCATTATGGATTATCCAAAGCATTGATTGAGAGTCAGAAACAACAACGGCCCCAGTTAACAAAGTACCAGAGAGGCAATAGAGGGCAGCAGTAACAGCCTCAACCTCTATTTTTATACTGGAAGTAGTCCTGTATGCTCTGCAACAACCTTACCATGCGTGATGGCCAAGACACCCCAGTCTGACTTCTCATCACAATGCACAGACACATAGGTATAAATAGCATCATCATTACTTGCATTATCTGGTATCAGCAGCTTAATTGCAAGTTCAACCTTCATGTTGCCCCAATCTCTACATTCTCTTCCAAGAGTAATGATACCATTGTGGTAGTGGACCATGCTATACCATTTATTGGGATCCGTTCTTCCCCTTTTGGTAGTGTTGCAACCATGGTCACCTTGCCAGTTGTTCTCTCAGCCTGGGTCATCCATGACTTGCTTCACTTAATTCTCGAGCCCTTAACGTCATTATTGTTGTGCAGTGAATGTCTCTTATCAACAGTAACCCACATATATGCTTTGGTTTTGGCAATTACATGACGGGAGCGTAGTAACGGAATGCCAAGCACACACCTCATCTTTACATTGGGAGGTATCCCCTTCAAAGCACAATAACAATAAAAGCCTTTGTCAAAACGTTGCTGTGAATTGTTTTAATGCTTTGTAAAACTACTGACTCGATTTTTACTTGTCTCGCTATTACAAGATAACGCAGCCTGTCAATTTGCTTTATCAAAGCGTGACTGCGTTACGTCCAGATTATAGATATATTCAAAGAGCACCACAGCATTCACGTCTTCACAGGATTGACCTGAAAGTGAAACTCCCTGAACCAAATGAGTTCCTTCCTTTCGTTCACTTGAAATATTGTCTATACATTCAATGTTGTCTCTTGTATAAACTTCACTGTCTTCTTCTATAAGTTCACACAGAGATCCGTATAGTTTTCTGTCGACTTATTTCGTTAGGCCAGTGAACCAAACGAGATGTTATGCAATGTTCCCTGAATGTCTTCAACTATTTCTTGTCTATTTGAACCAGCCCTGTATATTATGTCATCTACAAAAGTCAAATGTTCAACTCAATCCAGTTGGTTGTATTTTGGCTATGAACTATGGCTAAATTTGCTGTGTAATCGAATAACACTGGTGATAAAAGGGGAGCCCTGTGGTAATCCCGGGTATATAAGTAAATATATGTTATATGAATTATATGTTGCATTTATATAACACAATATATATATCTATATAAACCAGCATTGTCTCAGAAATTATGCATGTAATATTCTTCTCTATTTTCTAGATGTGTCCTTTTTGCATATTTGCCTTGTTGCACCATTGTATTTTTTACAACTTTTGCTGTTCAGAAATATAACATTATGTTACATGATGCTGACATATTGGATGATGTGACATATATAATTGTGTACATCCGGGACATTCTTCCTTATCTTGTTTCAGAATACAATAACTACATCAGGGTTTCATGCATGTCACAATGTGTTGTGTGTGTATATTTATTTTAGCATTGGAAGCTCTACTCAAGGGACACATTTCATAGATTTCATACTTAAGTGCTTAAATAGATTTCATACTTAAGCGCTTAAATAGATTTCATACTTAAGCGCTTAAATAGATTTCATACTTAAGCGCTTAAATAGATTTCATACTTAAGCACTTAAATAGATTTCATACTTAAGCGCTTAAATAGATTTCATACAGAGCTGGTTAAATAGATTTCATACTTAAGAGCTTAAATAGATTTCATACTTAAGCGCTTAAATAGATTTCATATTTAAGCGCTTAAATAGATTTCATACTTAAGCGCTTAAATAGATTTCATACTTAGAAAGATTCACTTAGTGCTTAAATAGATTTCATACTTAAGTGCTTAAATAGATTTCATACAGAGTTGGTTCAATATAATTCACACACTTCTGTTTAAACTTCATACAGAACTGATTAAATATCGGCCATGCACTCTTGTTTCTTCTTCTTCTTCAAATGCTCCATATCGACCCTTTGTTAACCACTATGTGTGTTTTGTATGTGATCTGAGCCTAAGAGCAATTGTACCAGTTATGTGCCTACAAGTAGGCCAGCACATACGATTTCTGCAATGCTTTTTATTTACTATGGTAGCTTCCCAAGGTCCTACATCAGTCGCCTCTTACAACATGCATTGTAGGTCACAGTGGTACTATTGTTTGCTTCCCTTGTGAGCCCTGACACCACCAGGGTGACACTCTTGTTTAAATAAGACTTCATACACTCCTGTATAAATAGATGTCATAGAAAGATGATTAAATAGATGTCCAAACACTCCTGTATAAATAGTTGTCCAAACACTCCTGTATAAATAGATGTCCAAACACTGCTGTTGTACTAGATTGTGTGCAGTGATGTTGAAATATACTTCATATATTTCTATTTCAATAATTACTGTCAAGGTGTTTGTGAAAGCAAATTGATATATTAACTGTTTCAATAGAATCAATGTATAGATGTTTAAGTTATGTAACTAATATTTATATATATATATATAGATGTTCATTGTTGTACACAGATAATGCCATCTCCTGATAGTGGTGGTTGACTGGCAAACTTCAGGACAAATCTGAGATATATAACACTGAAACATACACTCTACCATCAGCCCTTTCCATCCACCTCTGAAGTTGGAGAAGGTACGCCTGTATGGCAGGGGACATTAATAATAAGGAAAGCAAGCCTTCACGCAAAAATCAAGTCAGCAGCATCATACCAGGTGTCCTGACTGCGTCTGAATTCATAGTGGGTGAATGCAAGAAGAAGAAGCACTTTCCGTCCAAAAGTTAATGACAAGCTTGAGTGTTGATGTGCTGAATATAAATGCAATGACATCCATTTCTAGAAACTTTGAACAGACAAGTCACGACATTTGAAATGTGTTCAAAATACTTTACTATTAACGATGTTCCAATATGATGCCTTAGAAGAATACTGAACCTCAAATGGTCAGATTTCAGACCCAATACACAAATAAGACAAGAGACCAAGCAAGAAAACGTATCAAATTTTATAAGAAAGCGCCGCTGGAACTACATCGGCCACACACTTAGAATGGATGAGAGAAGACTCCTTACCAATCCCTCATATGGACACCAGAGGGAAAAAGAAAACGAGGAAGACCAAGAGAGACTCTGCGTAGAACCATCACCAGAGAAGGCTCAACGATGGGCCTAGTAAACATTAAAGACTTAAAACAAATAGAAACGAACCGCGAGACATGGAGAGCTATGACCTATGCGCCGCCCACAGGCCCAAGAGGAAAGACTAACTAACTAACTAATATGATGCCAGTGCAAGATGTAAGCATATAATGAATTACTTCACTGATTTGCTTGACTCAACACACTTTGTCATCTGTTGGGAGAGTCTGCACCTATGGGTATGCCCAGAAGGCAATGTTGCTGGTTCCGTTAACTAATTGCTATAGCATAAATATTGACCATCTGTAAAGACGAAAAATGCCATATATAGTATTATCGATATAAGGGAAGACTGCAATAAAACTCTTATAGCAATGGCGAAACACGTAAAGAATGGAAAGTACTGTGGTTTTACAAAGTACAAAATTAATACACAACATTTCAACCAAACGACCTTTATCAAGTAAAGGATACAACAGAAGTGAAGAAATTCAGACTTCTTTTACGGCAGACATAACATATACAATCAGACAATAAATCCGTAACTTTTTAGTGCCGTTAGACCAACAACAGTTACTTTTTGTGTACACAATGTATTTGGCAAACTTGTTTGCCATCAATAGTCAAGCGCTGCAATGTACAAAAAAGTAAGTTAAACAGCAAATTGTCATTCATGTTTTCTGTGTAGCCTTAAGAAGGCTGACTTACGAGTCCATAGGTTAACTTCATCAGCCATTATCCGTGTATCTTATTTTGTAATAAGAGCATGTATGCATCTCTACAAGTAAGCTTGTACCACATTATAGATGTGCTCTCACTGGGATTCTGTTTCCTCATAGTGTATTGTAACAACATGATACTCTCAGACTACTAGTCCCATGTACAGTCAACTTGACTAGCTTTAAAAAAGCATGATTTGCCTTGGTTCTGTAGGTGTATATAATAGGGCAGTGAAGTTATGTAATTGTACATTACAGGGCCATGAGGTTCTTTAGTTGTACAGTTACAGGACTTCTAGGTTCTGCAGTTGTACATAGCAAGGCCCTGAGGTTATTTAGTTGTACAGTACAGGACTTCTAGGTTCTGCAGTTGTACATTACAGGGTCGTGAGGTTCTGTAGTTGTATATTGTACACTTACAGGTTGCCCAGGATTCCTATGGTCCAAGTCAGTGAATAAGTAGCACTTAATTAGTTATTTTAAAAATAATGTTGAGTGCTTCTTCTTCTTATCGTTTGTTCTTCGATGTGACCAATTTGATCATTCTTATTGTGATATATAATTGGTCTTTGACACGAACCACTAACGTTGAACCCCTGTTGAAACTCAGCCCCTACTTGTGTATGATACCATATACGTGTAGGTTATGGGGTTGAGTGCATCTAATACTGATCTCCATCTCTCTCTTGCGTTCCCGGCCTAGATTGATGGACCAACTTTTATCATGAATTTTACCGTGGTTTTAAGGAACTCTGTTCCTCCGTACAGCTTCTCGCGAAGCTCTGTGTTTTGGGCCATGTTTTTTTTCTTATACCTGCTAACCGTTGACAGTCTTGCAGAACATGTTCTGCCGTCATGTCCGCCTTTTTTGCAGGGGCACAGGCTAATTGTGCCAATCTTAAATTTGTGGAACATGTGGGCTCGGAGCTTGTTGTGGCGTACGGAGGCGAGTATGGCAACTTGTTCACTACGAGAGAGACCATAGTATCCGTCGCTGTTGGTATACTGAGGATGGTCTTTAATCCATTTGTTTCTATAGTGCGAACCGATGGTTGTTCTGGCTTCCTCATAACTGATCTGGAGATCAGTCTGAGGTAGTCGCCCACCTTCTTTGTCTAGTTTGTCGGCTGCTTCGTTTCCCTTACGTTACAGTGTGATGGTATCCACTGAATGACGGTGCGTTTGAGTGAGTGCGTTAGTTCATCGGGGCCTTTTTGAGCTCATTCATCTCTGTTTTGCAAACACTTCTTATACTTGCTAATACTGATCTAATAATTATCAGTCAATAAATATGTAGAAATAATATACTTGACTTATTGTTTAACATTGAAATAATATACTTGACTTATTGTTTAACATTGAAATATCTTCTTTTTGAACCCTGACGCTGAAAGGCAAAACAGGATTATAGAATAGTGAAATATTGACAAATACTGTCTCCCACCACCCCATATTTGTGAAAGCCAATGATTCCTTTATGACAAGTTTAGTGTGGTGCTGTGTTAAATATTCATGTATATAGACAGTGAAACAATGTGCTTTCAGTAGACTATGTAACCAGTTGAGGTGGCCATGATATTTGTTGCATGTCAATTTGGCAATAATGCATTCAAAGTTGTATTCATATAATTGTTTATTATTCAAGTTGTCATTTCAACTGTTGTCTTGTTCAATCATTTCTCTTTTTCTACCAATGAAATGAAGTTGTCAATCAGAATTATATTTGTCATGTTGAAATGTGATTTCTTGCATTCACTACATATTCAGACTCACAGCATTTTAAATGATTACTATTCCTGTTCTATGGTGGTATATTAAACCAATATGTGCATTTGCTATATTTAACACAAAAATATATATATATTGTATGTGTGTGCGTGTGTTGTGTGTGTAGTCAATGTGTGTGGAGATAATTTTTATTCATGATATTTTAGCTAGATTTTGTAGATTTCCATTCTCAGTTTTGAATTTGCTGTTGACCGTTGTGTTCTTTCATGTACTGAAAACAGAAGGATCTTGATGCAGGAATTAACATGTAGTTGCTTTTAGGAGATACTTGTCATTCTAATTTTGGAAAGTTGATGTTGCTGAAGGTCTAAAGCCGAAAGATTGACTTCAGTCACCCCTGGCTTTACCCCATTTGGCTCAGCCCCTCGCAGCAGAGCATGAACACCGTAGCTTTGACAACAATCCTAGGGGTCTCTGAAAAACTGCGTTCACAAACGAAATGGTACTGTCCTCATTTGACCTACGAAACGCAAGACAAAGGTGTAACCACTTAGCCACAGAAACCTCTCTCTCTTCCCCCTAGTTTGGTGTTGCTGCATAGTGAGAGTGCACTGTATTCACTTACTAATGTACATGGTTCAAGTCTCAATATGATCAATTCTTTAGTTAACCAAAGTGAAATAAGTGCACATGCTATCTGAACTGGGAATGTATCATCGCTAGAGTTCAGCAATCAAACTTTAAGCAGTGTGAAGGGGCACAGCACCTACAGGGGAGCACTGAGTGTACAGATACTTATTCATTCTAACCAATATTCTAGATTTTCATTAGAAGATAACTGTCACACTTGAATATTTGTTGATTTTATTCCAGAATTGTATGATTTATTTGTTGATTATCATACTAGCTGAGATAACCATCAAGACCACTTGATGCTAATGTCTCACAAACATCAGACAAAATACAAATGGGAACACAACATAAAAATGAATTTGTTATATAGAAGAACCTGCAGGTGTCATCCTATAGTCAGTGCCAAGACTGTGACAGACTAGGTGAACCTTTTTATATACAGTTCAGCTTACTTGCACTCTTTGACTCAAAAACATCACGTCAACAAATGGTATTTCTAGAGTCTATACTAACAAACTAGAACAAGACATTGTAAATCATTTCTCCATGTGAATAACATCTTTGTACACTTTTAATTGTTTATCTAAGCAGTTCTTGGTTAAAGATAGTTTTTGACTAGAACATGTGTCAAATCGTGTATCAGACAAGTTGTGTGGAAGGTGGAAGTTTGTTAACCCAGTACAGTATATCAAAGTTAAGGCTTAGCAGAAAAATGCTTTTGTCCATAAAATTGACCTGTCGCCAGGTGACTACTTACTTTATTTTGCTCCTTGTTTGAATGCTATCAATTTGAACCTGTGTTCAAGTTGAGCCTTTAAAAGGACCCCTTTGGGAGTTGAAAATCGGTAGGAGTAGGCTGTAAAGTAGCTGCTCATTCAAAATTGCATTTAAAGATTTTTTTAAACAAAAGTTTTTACAGAAATGTCCATTTTCAAAATTATATCAAGAATCATCGCTGGGGCTATGTAGTTCATACACTGCCATCGAGATCTTCCTGTGTAAGAAGAAATTGTAACACACACACACAGAGTTTGTTCATCAAAGTGCAAATACACAGATGGTTGTCTGTGTAAGCAAACAGATGATATCATAGAACTAGTCAAGTATTTGTCAGAAATATTATCAGTTAGAGATTGTTTAACAACAGGTAAACATTTGGTAAGATTACGAACGAGGAACTCGCAAATATCAGCGTAGAAAGAACTTAGGAAGAGATGCTGGCGATGGATAGGACACGCATTTAGAAGACTGACCGGAAGCATTGCAAGCCAGGCACTGTTTTAGAACATGCAGGGAAAGAGGAGATGGGGAAGACCTAGACATACCTGGAGAAAGAGCCGAGACTGATATTAAAAGGATAGGTAAGACATGGAAATAATTGGAACGGATGGCAAGAGAGAGGAAGAGCTGGAAGAAGTTTGTTGAAGACATGTGCTCCGTTAGGAGATGAAAGGTGAAGATGAACATTTGGTAATACATGTAGTCCCAGATTTGAAATTCCAACTTGTTAGCTGATATTTATAAATGGTTCATACGATAGACATATGATATATATAATCATTGATACAGAATGTCTATTGGTAAAAGCATACCCCTGAAGTCGGATTAGGCTGGGGACACCAGTCAAATGGTAAAGCAGGATTTCGATAAAATCAGTAGTCATGACTAACGTCCAAATTCACAGTGGGTGAAACAGAAGTAAAGAAAAGGCAAAGCATATAGTTTGATCTGCTGTTATGTTGATGATTGATTGTGTGAAATAATAGTTTAGTTGAAACAATATCTGCTAGACATTAGTACCAACATATTTGTTATGAAACTAATATATGTTGAGCTTTTATTTGTCATAATTTGATCAACTCAACTGTGGGGGGAAAGAGACAATTCTAAGATATTAACATTATATTCCTTCTTCATTCTGTATCTTTTATATTTGAATTAAGTGTAGTAGTATCAGTTTCTATTGAACAGTTTTGTCATGCTGCTGTTATTGTCTAGTACTTGATTTGTTATTTCTAGATTATTGTAGAGCAATATATTGTACATTCATTGCCATATGGTTATTGATTGTTGTTTTTTTTAAAAAGAAATCTTCTTAAACACAGCTAATTTTATTTTCTTAACCAAACATTTTTGTTGTTGTCAAAGGTTGTTCTTTGAATTCTTAATTCTTCTTCAGGCTTAATGTCTGTTTGTGGTGTGTGCGTGTGTTTGTTTGTGTGTTGTCACATTTGAGCACTTTCAACTGTTTGGGATCAAAGTATTAACACAAATAAAAATTTAATATCTCAACCAGAACTTCTTTGCTTGAATGTTGTCCAGTGTGTTGTCCTGACTGAGTCTGACTTTATCTGGGATACAGAATATCTTTGCTTGAATGTTGTCTAGTGTGTTGTCCTTACTTAGTCTGACTTTATCTGGGATACAGAATATACAGGCAAGAAACACTTTTGACGGCAACAGTAACGACCTCAACCTCCATTCTCATAGTGGAAGTAGTTCAGCTAATCCTAGCTTGTCTTCTCAATACAATGCACAGATTCATCGATCAAGAAATCCTAGCTTGACTTCTCAATACAATGCACAGATTCATCGATCAAGAAATCCTAGCTTGACTTCTCAATACAATGCACAGATTCATCGATCAAGAAATCCTAGCTTGACTTCTCAGTACAATGCACAGATTCATCGATCAAGAAATCCTAGCTTGACTTCTCAGTACAATGCACAGATTCATCGATCAAGAAATCCTAGCTTGACTTCTCAATACAATGCACAGATTCATCGATCAAGAAATCCTAGCTTGACTTCTCAATACAATGCACAGATTCATCGATCAAGAAATCCTAGCTTGTCTTCTCAGTACAATGCACAGATTCATCGATCAAGAAATCCTAGCTTGACTTCTCAATACAATGCACAGATTCATCGATCAAGAAATCCTAGCTTGACTTCTCAGTACAATGCACAGATTCATCGATCAAGAAATCCTAGCTTGTCTTCTCAATACAATGCACAGATTCATCGATCAAGAAATCCTAGCTTGACTTCTCAATACAATGCACAGATTCATCGATCAAGAAATCCTAGCTTGTCTTCTCAATACAATGCATAGATTCATCGATATAAACAGCATCATCATCACTTGCATTATCTGCTATCATCGCATTGCGCAAGATCGTCAAATGTGGCGCTGTAACAACACAAGCGGAGCCCGCATAGGTGAGAATCATCGTGCCGTTGAGGCACAGAGAAAACGAACTGCGTGAAAAGACAGAACACACAACACCCACATGTCTAACCTTGATCATGTATGCCCCACCTGTGGTAGGGGATTGTGTTCTAGGATGTGACTCTACAGTCACCTCCGCACACACCAGAGAGGTGCAACGGCACACATGTGAGACTGTTGTCAGCATCGCTTGCGATGGGCGGCTATTAATATCTGCTATCAGCTGCTTAATTTCTTCAGTTCAGCCTTCATGTTGCCCCAACCTCTGCATTTCTTCAGTTCAGCCTTCATGTTGCCCCAATCTCTGCATTTCTTCAGTTCAACCTTCATGTTGCCCCAACCTCTGCATTTCTTCAGTTCAACCTTCATGTTGCCCCAACCTCTGCATTTCTTCAGTTCAGCCTTCATGTTGCCCCAACTTCTGCATTTCTTCAGTTCAACCTTCATGTTGCCCCAACCTCTGCATTTCTTCAGTTCAACCTTCATGTTGCCCCAATCTCTGCATTTCTTCAGTTCAGCCTTCATGTTGCCCCAATCTCTTCAGTTCAACCTTCATGTTCCCCTAACCTCTGCATTTCTTCAGTTCAGCCTTCATGTTGCCCCAACCTCTGCATTTCTTCAGTTCAACCTTCATGTTGCCCCAACCTCTGCATTTCTTCAGTTCAGCCTTCATGTTGCCCCAATCTCTGCATTTCTTCAGTTCGGCCTTCATGTTGCCCCAACCTCTGCATTTCTTCAGTTCGGCCTTCATGTTGCCCCAATCTCTGCATTTCTTCAGTTCGGCCTTCATGTTGCCCCAACCTCTGCATTTCTTCAGTTCAGCCTTCATGTTGCCCCAACTTCTGCATTTCTTCAGTTCAGCCTTCATGTTGCCCCAACCTCTGCATTTCTTCAGTTCAACCTTCATGTTGCCCCAACCTCTGCATTTCTTCAGTTCAGCCTTCATGTTGCCCCAATCTCTGCATTTCTTCAGTTCAGCCTTCATGTTGCCCCAACCTCTGCATTTCTTCAGTTCAGCCTTCATGTTGCCCCAATCTCTGCATTTCTTCAGTTCAGCCTTCATGTTGCCCCAATCTCTGCATTTCTTCAGTTCAGCCTTCATGTTGCCCCAATCTCTTCAGTTCAACCTTCATGTTCCCCTAACCTCTGCATTTCTTCAGTTCAGCCTTCATGTTGCCCCAACCTCTGCATTTCTTCAGTTCAACCTTCATGTTGCCCCAACCTCTGCATTTCTTCAGTTCAGCCTTCATGTTGCCCCAATCTCTGCATTTCTTCAGTTCGGCCTTCATGTTGCCCCAACCTCTGCATTTCTTCAGTTCGGCCTTCATGTTGCCCCAACCTCTGCATTTCTTCAGTTCAGCCTTCATGTTGCCCCAACTTCTGCATTTCTTCAGTTCAGCCTTCATGTTGCCCCAACCTCTGCATTTCTTCAGTTCAACCTTCATGTTGCCCCAACCTCTGCATTTCTTCAGTTCAGCCTTCATGTTGCCCCAATCTCTGCATTTCTTCAGTTCAGCCTTCATGTTGCCCCAACCTCTGCATTTCTTCAGTTCAGCCTTCATGTTGCCCCAACTTCTGCATTTCTTCAGTTCAGCCTTCATGTTGCCCCAATCTCTGCATTTCTTCAGTTCAGCCTTCATGTTGCCCCAACCTCTGCATTTCTTCAGTTCAGCCTTCATGTTGCCCCAACCTCTGCATTTCTTCAGTTCTGCCTTCATGTTGCCCCAATCTCTGCATTTCTTCAGTTCAGCCTTCATGTTGCCCCAATCTCTGCATTTCTTCAGTTCAGCCTTCATGTTGCCCCAACTTCTGCATTTCTTCAGTTCAGCCTTCATGTTGCCCCAACCTCTGCATTTCTTCAGTTCAACCTTCATGTTGCCCCAACCTCTGCATTTCTTCAGTTCAGCCTTCATGTTGCCCCAATCTCTGCATTTCTTCAGTTCAGCCTTCATGTTGCCCCAACTTCTGCATTTCTTCAGTTCAGCCTTCATGTTGCCCCAATCTCTGCATTTCTTCAGTTCAGCCTTCATGTTGCCCCAATCTCTGCATTTCTTCAGTTCAGCCTTCATGTTGCCCCAACCTCTGCATTTCTTTCCAGGAGTAATGATAACGTTGCGCTAGTTGGTCGTGCTATCATTTATTGTGATCCGTTCTTCCACTTTTCGGTAGAGCCGCAACTATGGTCATCTGGCTAATTGTTTTCTCAGCTTGGGTCATCCCCGACATGCCACGCTTTATTCTCGTGCCGATAACGAAAGTTGTAGTTGGGTTGGGCATATGATGTCATTCAACTTGTGTGCGTAAATAGGATGCAGAACCTGATGAAGAATGGATAAAGATACAAGTAAATGCACGAATCACCTTCCATGTCATTATCATACTAGACAGAGAAAGTACAAAGAAAAACTCAAGTGGCTGTAGAATCATATGTTCAGACATTGGTCAGTGAGAATTGCATAGAGGATGGCATTGATAGTTTCCTGGTTGTGTCGATTGTTCAACATTTGAGTAGTGCATGGGTTTTCACAGCCCAGTGGAACGGGAGAATTGTTAGAGAAGGGAACGGTGATGTTACAATAAGTAGTATGACTTGTGGTCATGACCAAGGCAATTATATGGATGAAGAAACAGAGCTGCACCCATGTCGGCATTCTTTGTGTGACTCAATGCGTATACGCGGAACGTGTTTTTACGTGTTTCGCTCAACTCAACCGGAGCCAACTGTTATCTAGAGTTGGCTGTGGCACAATTCAGTTGGCAACTGTACGGTAGAAAATTTGGTACTTTTGTAAATCTCACCGTTAAAAAGGGGAATCTGGTTGACCTAAATCAAGTGACGTCAGTCGACCGGTCAGAGTTCACGAGATGCAGATGTACTGGTTTTTGTGTGTTATGGTTTTTTTTTAAAAAGCAGTGTTTTGTTTGAATTGGGAACCCTTAAAATGACTGTATGAAGGACTGTGAGGTGGTTGTGGTTACTGTGAGGCCAGAAGGTTGATAATATCATCAGTAATTTCTCGGAAGGGTCGAAATTCAGGATTTAGTCCGACGCGCAACATGAACTCACTCATTCACTCATGTATTGTATGAGTCCAAGAGATAGCAATGTGTCCCATTTTGCTTCTTGCTCCTTTCCTTAGTAGTTTTCCACAAGCGCTCGATGGTCTGTGTATGTGCGCCTGTATTAGTGTATTTGGATCAACAAAGTTAACTGAGTGGTTGACTGTTTGGTGGTTCAAGCCCGGGATACTGACAACTGTTCTGTACGCTCGCCACGGCCACTGGTCGAACTTGACCGTTGCACCGGGTCGAATGTGTGCCCTAATAACAGGTAGAAGTGTTTCTGCTTTCCTATCAGGAATCACAGCCAACTCTAGATAACTATATAAGTTTATAGTTGGCTCTGCAGAAACACACGTCATTTACCGTCAATACAGTAATAATCAATACAGTAGTTTTCCATTGACAACATATGGTTTTGAGACATGGAAAAAATGACAAAGCGGCAGAGACGATCATTAATGCCTTTGAATGCAAATGCTACAGAAGAGTACTTAGAATATCATGGACAGAGAAAGAACAAACGCTTCTATTTTGCAATAGCTTGATATTAAAGAGTGTTGGCTATTACAAAGCATAAAAACAAGGAAAATTAAATATTTCGACACATCAAACGACACGAGTGCCTGGAGAATTAATTTTCAAAGGAATGGTGCCTGAAAGAAGAACGAGAGGAAGACATAGAAGACGATGGGTGCAAGATGTCATTGACGATCTGAGAATGACTGCTGCTGACACCGGCCAACTTGCACAGAACAGGAGGTTTTTAGGAATACTGTCATGGGAGCCAAGTTCCGGAAGGAACAAGCTACTTGATGATGATGACAGTAATAATGGGGACCTTCTGCGCAATATTTAGAACAACGCACGAAGAGAGTCTATATTTAGAATGACCCACTTTTAACGGTGAGAGTGTACCAAAATTGCTGTAGACAAAATGTATTAATGCGAGGGACAATTCCCTAAAACTAATCTTATTATATGATGGTTTGTTATTATTACTATAATTTTCTATAATTTTATACTATTTTTATTTAAAATTAGGACTCAATCGATAATTAAACGGACTATTTAATCTAGAGTCCTCGTTTATCTGGGAAGTAGTTTATCCGCGTAAGAATGAATATATCTTCCGGCTGAATGAAAATGACATGATTGTTTTGGCAATTATCATTGCAATAGCGATCAAAGGTCAGAGGTCGCAATGTTACATCTTAGGAATTGTTTTAACTGGCCCCACAAAAATAGTGCACTGCACAATGCCTGAAGCATTAGAATGAAAATGATGAGTTTCAGTCAATATAATATTTTTTAATAGTTAGTTAGTTAGTCTTTCCTCTTGGGCCTGTGGGCGCGCATAGGGCAGAGGTCATAGTTCTCCATGTCTCGCGGTTCGTTGCTATCTGTTTTAGGTCTTTAATGTTTACTAGACCCATCGTTGAGCCTTCTCTGGTGATGGTTCTACGCAGAGTCTCTCTTGGTCTTCCTCGTTTTCTTTTTCCCTCTGGTGTCCATATGAGGGATTGGTAGAGTCTTCTCTCATCCATTCTAAGTGTGTGGCCGATGTAGTTCAGCGCCTTTCTTATAAAATTGATACATTTTCTTGCTTGGTCTCTTGTCTTATTTGTGTATTGGGTCTGAAATCTGACCATTTGAGGTTCAATATTCTTCTAAGACATTTATTCTCAAAGTTATCTAATTTTCTTTCTAGAGCTTTTGTTGCTTTCCAACTCTCGCATCCATAAGTTAATACTGGAATCACACAAGAGTTAAAGATCTTTAATTTTAAGTGCTTGCTGAGTGAATTGGACTTCCATTCTGATATAATATTTATATTTTAGTGTTATATATTCAACTTTCAAAGCCAAGTTCAAGTTCATATTCAATATCAAGTTAAAAGTAATAATTACGAAAAATTAATTTCTAAAATAATAAGTACACGTTAATTATTTTTGGTTTGGTGGAGCTGATTCTTATAACCAGGGCGTATACTAATTGGGAGGCAAGATGCTGAATTTCAGATTTCAGACTTGTGTGTGATATTTTAGCGTTATATATCAACTTTCAAAGCTAATCAGTATCCGTTGAAAGTAATAATTATGAACAAATAATGTCTAAAATAATGAGTGTACGTTACTCAATATTTTGGTGGGGCCAGGCCTCACTAGCCCTTAATGACGAGACGCCACTGATCGTCAGTATCATCATTAGAGATCAGTTATCATTGTTGCGCCAAGTGTGTCTCAGCGCTAGTTGTGAGACTGTTATTGTAATATTTCTTTGATGTTGGCTTCCCTCTAGCTCACAAACCCAGACTGTTCTCTGTTATATACCTAATATCATAGTTCACGCATCCGGATGTTCTGGTACGTTAATTGCATTAAGACATATTCTCAATATCTACTTGCTCCCAATATATTATCAGTTCTGTCACTAACTATTGTCAGTCTTGTCTTATCCACATGTGTCTTGAAGTGGCGTGAGGAGATGTTTCTATACTGTGTCAGGTGTGTTGCATCTGTAGTTGTTAGTCTTTGATGTTACAGGATATCTGTGATATTATCTATTCATTGTATTCTTGGTCTTCCTTGGGTTCTGTGTCCGGGTTGACAGTTGTTATAGTCACGAGATTGTAGTTGATCTGGTTTCGTTCTCATTAGGTGAGCGAACCATTTTATTTGTTATCTTCTAATATGTTGGATGCATTGTGTGATTTATGCGACATTTCTAATGTTCTCATTTCTCAATCTATCCCGTCTTGTAACATTGACGACATTTCTAATGTTCTCATTTCTCAATCTATCCCGTCTTGTAACATTGACGACATTTCTAATGTTCTCATTTCTCAATCTATCCCGTCTTGTAACATTGACGACATTTCTAATGTACTCATTTCTCAATCTAACCCGTCTTGTAACATTGACGACATTTCTAATGTTCTCATTTCTCAATCTATCCCGTCTTGTAACATTGACGACATTTCTAATGTTCTCATTTCTCAATCTAACCCGTCTTGTAACATTGACTACATTTCTAATGTTCTCATTTCTCAATCTATCCCGTCTTGTAACATTGACGACATTTCTAATGTTCTCATTTCTCAATCTAACCCGTCTTGTAACATTGACGACATTTCTAATGTTCTCATTTCTCAATCTATCCCGTCTTGTAACATTGACAACATTTCTAATGTTCTCATTTCTCAATCTATCCCATCTTGTAACATTGACGACATTTCTAATGTTCTCATTTCTCAATCTATCCCGTCTTGTAACATTGACGACATTTCTAATGTTCTCATTTCTCAATCTATCCCGTCTTGTAACATTGACAACATTTCTAATGTTCTCATTTCTCAATCTATCCGTCTTGTAACATTGACGACATTTCTAATGTTCTCATTTCTCAATCTATCCCATCTTGTAACATTGACGACATTTCTAATGTTCTCATTTCTCAATCTATCCCGTCTTGTAACATTGACGACATTTCTAATGTTCTCATTTCTCAATCTATCCCATCTTGTAACATTGACGACATTTCTAATGTTCTCATTTCTCAATCTATCCCATCTTGTAACTTGACGACATTTCTAATGTTCTCATTTCTCAATCTATCCCATCTTGTAACATTGACGACATTTCTAATGTTCTCATTTCTCAATCTATCCCGTCTTGTAACATTGACGACATTTCTAATGTTCTCATTTCTTAATCTATCCCGTCTTGTAACATTGACGACATTTCTAATGTTCTCATTTCTCAATCTATCCCATCTTGTAACATTTGACGGCATTTCTAATGTTCTCATTTCTCAATCTATCCCGTCTTGTAACATTGACGACATTTCTAATGTTCTCATTTCTCAATCTATCCGTCTTGTAACATTGACGGCTTTTCTCTTAACTTTTTCCTTAAACAGTTCATTTCCCGCGTTGTGATCTTTCTCTCTTGGGTTTAAGTTAGGGACTATTTTTGTATGTTACTACTACATTGGCGTTTTGTCATCTAGTTAGTTATGTCACCAATCTAGTCAAACGAATGACTAATATTAGTTATGTCACTAATCTAGTCAAACGAATGACTAATATTAGTTATGTCAACAATCTAGTTAAACGAATGACTAATATTAGTTATGTCACTAATCTAGTCAAACGAATGACTAATATTAGTTATGCCAACAATCTAGTCAAACGAATGACTAATATTAGTTATGTCAACAATCTAGTCAAACGAATGACTAATATTAGTTATGTCACCAATCTAGTCAAACGAATGACTAATATTAGTTATGTCACCAATCTAGTCAAACGAATGACTAATATTAGTTATGTCAGCAATCTAGTCAAACGAATGACTAATATTAGTTATGTCAACAATCTAGTCAAACGAATGATTAATATTAGTTATGTCAACAATCTAGTCAAACGAATGACTAATATTAGTTATGTCAACAATCTAGTCAAACGAATGACTAATATTAGTTATGTCAACAATCTAGTCAAACGAATGACTAATATTAGTTATGTCAACAATCTAGTCAAACGAATGACTAATATTAGTTATGTCAACAATCTAGTCAAACGAATGACTAATATTAGTTATGTCACCAATCTAGTCAAACGAATGACTAATATTAGTTATGTCAACAACCTAGTCAAACGAATGACTAATATTAGTTATGTCAACAATCTAGTCAAACGAATGACTAATATTAGTTATGTCAACAATCTAGTCAAACGAATGACTAATAGTAGTTATGTCAACAATCTAGTCAAACGAATGACTAATATTAGTTATGTCACCAATCTAGTCAAACGAATGACTAATATTAGTTATGTCAACAATCTAGTCAAACGAATGACTAATATTAGTTATGTCAACAATCTAGTCAAACGAATGACTAATATTAGTTATGTCAACAATCTAGTCAAACGAATGACTAATATTAGTTATGTCACCAATCTAGTCAAACGAATGACTAATATTAGTTATGTCAACAATCTAGTCAAACGAATGACTAATATTAGTTATGTCACCAATCTAGTCAAACGATGACTAATATTGTTATGTCACCAATCTAGTCAAACGAATGACTAATATGAAATGAAGAATGCCGCCCGTATGTTGCCGGGCTCGCAAGGGAGCAAAGAGTAGTAATACTGCGACATACAAAGCATGTCGTAAGAGGCGATTGAGGTAGGGGCATAGGAAATAAAAAGTCGCAGGAATCAGATGTGCTGGTCTACTTGTAGGTGCATAACTGGCACAGCATACAGTCGCTCTTATTCTAAGATCGCATACAAATCACAAACAAGTTGTCGATATGGAACGTTCGAAGAAGAAGAAGAAGAAATAAAAGAAGATAATCTTACTAAAGTATGAACAGTCCAGCAGCAGAAAACAAGTAACAAGAGACTAATCTTACTAAAGATATGAACAGTCCAGCAGCAGAAAACAAAGTAACAAGGGGAACTAATCTTACTAAAAGTATGAACAGTCCAGCAGCAGAAAACAAAGTAACAAGGGGAACTAATCTTACTAAAGATATGAACAGTCCAGCAGCAGAAAACAAAGTAACAAGGGGAACTAATCTTACTAAAGTTATGAACAGTCCAGCAGCAGAAAACAAAGTAACAATGGGAACTAATCTTACTAAAGATATGAACAGTCCAGCAGCAGAAAACAAAGTAACAATGGGAACTAATCTTACTAAAAGTATGAACAGTCCAGCAGCAGAAAACAAAGTAACAAGGGGACTAATCTTACTAAAGGTATGAACAGTCCAGCAGCAGAAAACAAAGTAACAATGGGAACTAATCTTACTAAAAGTATGAACAGTCCAGCAGCAGAAAACAAAGTAACAAGAACTAATACATCTCATTTCCCGACACCATTATTATATGTCTGTCATGTTTCAAAGAAAACGTTTCCAGGAAGTTGGCAGACGGAGATTCTTATCTTTACCAGTACACCTGAGTACCATAGACTAGAGCATAGATTCCCAAACTTTTGCTGCCCACTTTGCACAAGATAAACTTTGTAACGCCCCCCTTCACATTATAACAGTTTTCCAACGCCCCTCATATAAACATGCTCTAGTTTCTCTTTGACATAGAAAATTGATATATATTTCTGTCGTACATGGTCACTTTTCAAATGATTATATACATGAAATAGAAAATGATGAAAAAATGGGTAGCGTAAGATGGGCATAAGATCACGAAATCATGAAAAACTCCCCCTTCCTCCCAATGCTTCTGAACCTACAACCCCCATCCTTGGAAGGCTTCAGCGCCCACTGGAGGCAGGGCAGTAGCCCCACTTTGGGAACCCATGGGCTAGAGATTATAATAACACGACCTTCAGACACATACACTACATGCACTACTTTAGTAGATTGGTCTATACAAATTTCTGCTTTGATTTAAGTCTACTGGATGAACAAGATAGTTTTTTAGTTTTAGTTTAGTCGTTGGATCATCATCACTGCACGTTAAACCAATTAGTCGAGAAGTGATCCGATCTCCCTCTCAGTATGTCTCGAAGCGTGTGGGGACTAACGACCTCTGTTCTTTGTTGGTTTACTATTCTTCTCTGGCTACCAGCATAGTGTTCTTGTCTAGCTACACCACAGTTGACGTTACATTCTTGCAGTCTGATTAGTGTTGTAAATTCAACACTATTTCTTGAATCATGTACACGTTCTCTCTTCCTTAGGGAATTTATAATATCAGCCTGGTCCATTGCTCGCCCGATATGTACAGCAGCCATACCTGCAAGCATATCAGCCTGGTCCATTGCTCGCCCGATATGTACAGCAGCCATACCTGCAAGCATATCAGCCTGGTCCATTGCTCGCCCGATATGTACAGCAGCCATACCTGCAAGCATATCAGCGCGTTCATTACCCCTTACACATGCATGCCTTCCTTGAACAAGAACAAGAGTAAGTTGTAGATCTTGCTCCACGTGCATACACACACCACACACACATACTACACATTTATTCATATATATATATCTGTACATGTTATGCACAAGTTCAGTTTGACTGAATGTGTCCTAGTTTAGCAACGTTGTCAGACATTTGAAATTCTGTTCGGTTTCAATCACATTTTATTAAAATTAATTTGTTCTGTCTACATAATAAGATGAAAATGTATATTGATCTTGTCTATGCTCTCTTAGTCTACTCAGTTTACAATGAATATTTTGAACGTGTCTATGTTTTCTTAATCTACTCAGTTTGCAATGAATATAGTGAACGTGTCTATGTTTATCTTAATCTACTCAGTTTACAATGAATATAGTGAACGTGTCTATGTTTATCTTAATCTACTCAGTTTACAATGAATATATTGAACGTGTCTATGTTTATCTTAATCTACTCAGTTTACAATGAATATATTGAACGTGTCTATGTTTATCTTAATCTACTCAGTTTACAATGAATATAGTGAACGTGTCTATGTTTATCTTAATCTACTCAGTTTACAATGAATATAGTGAACGTGTCTATGTTTATCTTAATCTACTCAGTTTACAATGAATATATTGAACGTGTCTATGATTATCTTAATCTACTCAGTTTACAATGAATATATTGAACGTGTCTCTGCTTTCTTAATCTATTCAGTTTACAATTTGTACTGGAACTACTCGGACTTACTAGCATTAGGGAACTTTGGAATCGTCGCCGGAACAAAGTGTATAACTTTAGCTCAATGAAATGTCTTCTTCTCTACTTCAGCTCCAAACGGAGCACATGTCTTCAACAAATCTCTTCCAGCTCTTCAGCTCTCTTGCCATCCCTTCCAATTATTTCCACGTGTTGTATATCCTTTTAATATCAGCCTCCAGCTCTCTTCTCCGGGTATTTATAGGCATTCTACTTTCCTGCGGCTCCAAAACAATGACTGTTTTGCAACGCGTCCGTTCGATCTTCTCAATGTATGTCCTAACCATCGCCAGCGTCTCTTCCTTAGTTCTTTTCCTACTAGTGTCTGATTAGTTCTTTCTCTGAGTTCATCGTTCGTGATCTTATCATGCTATCTCAGTCCCTCTATTCTAGGTAAACATCCATTTATGAAGATATATAGTTTCTTTTGTTGTCCTCCATGTTTCCGAGCCATAGAGCAGCACAGACTTCACATTTGATTGAAAGATTCTCAGCTTTGTGTTTGTTTTGATCTCCTTTGACTTCTATATCTTACTCTGTGCAATAAAGTTTCCCCTTGCTTTTTGTATTCTTATCTTGAGATCTTTGTTCCCCTTTTGTGTCCATGTTGCTACCAAGGTATGTTCTATGTTGCTACCAAGGTATGTTCTATGTTGCTACCAAGGTATGTTCTATGTTGCTACCAAGGTATGTTCTATGTTGCTACCAAGGTATGTTCTATGTTGATACCAAGGTATGTTCTATGTTGCTACCAAGGTATGTTGCTACCAAGGTATGTTCTATGTTGCTACCAAGGTATGTTCTATGTTGCTACCAAGGTATGTTGCTACCAAGGTATGTTCTATGTTGCTACCAAGGTATGTTCTATGTTGCTACCAAGGTATGTTGCTACCAAGGTATGTTCTATGTTGCTACCAAGGTATGTTGCTACCAAGATATGTTCTATGTTGCTACCAAGGTATGTTCTATGTTGCTACCAAGGTATGTTCTATGTTGCTACCAAGGTATGTTCTATGTTGCTACCAAGGTATGCTCTATGTTGCTACCAAGGTATGTAAAACACGTAATTACAAAGTACTGTAGTTTTACAAATTACAAAACAATGACAAAATACAGCAACGTTTCGACCAACAAGGCCTTTATCAAGCAAACGAACAAACAGGAGTGACAAATTAAAATGAAACACAAATGGACGACCAAATACAAACGTATCTAAGGAAAATCTGGAATAAAAACGAATAACGAAATAAATGTAACACAAAAACACACATAAAAACTAGAAATAGAAAGGAAAAGAAACAATGAAACATCTAGTAAATATATAACTTGAATACATGCAACATATACCTATATAGATTACAAAGCAGGGGAGAGAAAGTACTAAGAAGCATAAGAATGGAATATAACATGAATACATGCAACATATACCCATATAGATTACAAAGCATGGGAAGAGAAAGTATTAAGAAGCATAAGAATGTAATACGTTGAGCCCGCGTGGTCTCAAGGTACCATACAAAGAAATCAACCGATTCTCCAGAGCAATCGACTGCGATCATCCGAGGAACATGATCGAATGGCTGTGACCTGGACATCGTGAGCACCTAAATGGCCAGTGTCATTGAAATGGGTGGCTACAGGGGTCACAGAGCATTGGCGTATGTCGCGTAAGTGTTGGGCGAATCGGTCACTGAGCCTCTTGCCTGTCTCGCCGATATAAGCCTTGTTACACCGCTTACAGATAATGGCATAGATAAGATTACGGGACTCGCATGTGAACCCATCGTCAATAAGAAACGTGCCTAAAGGAAAAGATACAGTACGCGTCTGTATCACATAAGCACACGTGTTGCAACGCCGACGACCACACTGGACAGTGCCAAAATGAGTCTGGATATTGGACTTAAGGCGACTGTGTACCAACATATCCTTAAGACTTCTGTCCCGTCTGTAAGACACCAAAGGATAGTTGGGGAAGACAGAACGGTCCTGAGACAAGGGTGTAACAAGGCTTATATCGGCGAGACAGGCAAAAGGCTCAGTGACCGATTCGCCCAACACTTACGCGACATACGCCAATGCTCTGTGACCCTGTAGCCACCCATTTCAATGACACTGGCCATTTAGGTGCTCACGATGTCCAGGTCACAGCCATCCGATCATTTTCCTCGGATGATCGCAGTCGATTTGCTCTGGAGAATCGGTTGATTTCGTTCATGTTATGATTTCTTTGTATGGTACCTTGCGACCACGCGGGCTCAACGTATTACATTCTTATGCTTCTTAGTACTTTCTCTTCCCATGCTTTGTAATCTATATGGGTATATGTTGCATGTATTCATGTTATATTCCATTCTTATGCTTCTTAGTACTTTCTCTTCCTATGCTTTGTAATCTATATGGGTATATGTTGCATGTATTCAAGTTATATATTTACTAGATGTTTCATTGTTTCTTTCCTTTCTATTTCTAGTTTTTATGTGTGTTTTTGTGTTACATTTATTTCGTTATTCGTTTTTATTCCAGATTTTCCTTAGATACGTTTGTATTTGGTCGTCCATTTGTGTTTCATTTTAATTTGTCACTCCTGTTTGTTCGTTTGCTTGATAAAGGCCTTGTTGGTCGAAACGTTGCTGTATTTTGTCATTGTTTTTGTAATTTGTAAAACTACAGTACTTTGTAATTACGTGTTTTGCCAATCAAATAGTTTTACTGCAGTTCCATATATATACCAAGGTATGTGTATGATTCTATATCCTGTAGAGCTGTTTCCTCCAGTATAATCTGGTTTACATTTTCTGCATTTATTCTCATGACCGTAGCCGTTTCCGTAGTGTATTTTCAAATCTAGTTGCTGAGACTTATTATCAAATCTAGTTGCTGAGACTTATTATCAAATCTAATTGCTGAGACTTATTATCAAATCTAATTGCTGAGACTTATTATCAAATCTAGTTGCTGAGACTTATTATCAAATCTAGTTGCTGAGACTTATTATCAAATCTAGTTGCTGAGACTTATTATCAAATCTAGTTGCTGAGACTTATTATCAAATCTAGTTGCTGAGACTTATTATCAAATCTAGTTGCTGAGACTTATTATCAAATCTAGTTGCTGAGACTTATTATCAAATCTAGTTGCTGAGACTTATTATCAAATCTAGTTGCTGAGACTTATTATCAAATCTAGTTGCTGAGACTTATTATCAAATCTAGTTGCTGAGACTTATTATCAAATCTAGTTGCTGAGACTTATTATCAAATCTAATTGCTGAGACTTATTATCAAATCTAGTTGCTGAGACTTATTATCAAATCTAGTTGCTGAGACTTATTATCAAATCTAGTTGCTGAGACTTATTATCAAATCTAGTTGCTGAGACTTATTATCAAATCTAGTTGCTGAGACTTATTATTTAAAATGTCTATTTTATCTTTAATCTGTGTGTGATTGTGGGACAGCAATGCCAGGTCGTCTGCAAATCCAGGTCCTCTAGTTGTTTCATAAGTAACCGTTGTATTCCAAATCTGTTATCTGTTGTTATTGATTTCATGATCCAATCTATGGCAAGCAAGAACAGAAATAGTGATAAGAGGCATCCCTGTCGCACCCCCGATCTTATCTCAAAGGATTCAGTCAATTGACCGTCATGAATAACTCTGAATTGCATTCCTTCATAGGTTTCCTTTATTAAGTTTGCAATCTTGGGAGGAACTCCATAGTATTTTAAGTTTCCACAACGACTGTCTATCTTTATTAGGTTTGCAATCTTGGGAGAAACTCAATAGTGTTTTAATAATTTCCACAACGACTCTCTATCTTTATTAGGTTTGCAATCTTGGGAGAAACTCAATAGTGTTTTAATAATTTCCACAACGACTGTCTATCTTTATTAAGTTTGCAATCTTGGGAGAAACTCAATAGTGTTTTAATAATTTCCACAACGACTGTCTATCTTTATTAAGTTTGCAATCTTGGGAGAAACTCAATAGTGTTTTAATAATTTCCACAACGACTGTCTATCTTTATTAGGTTTGCAATCTTGGGAGAAACTCAATAGTGTTTTAATAATTTCCACAACGACTCTCTATCTTTATTAAGTTTGCAATCTTGGGAGAAACTCAATAGTGTTTTAATAATTTCCACAACGACTGTCTATCTAGACTATCATCAGTGAAATGTATTGAGCCTATTGCGACCATTTCAGTACAGAGACGTTAATTGTTGATATTCTTTTTGTTATTTCATTTGTTTAATCATCAATTTCGTCATCCGTTGTAGAAGTACATTGTGAGAACAGAAACATGAGAAACGACAACATAACTTTAGTTGTCTGTAATATAAGTATACTATGAGAAACAGAAGATATGATAACATCACTTTAGTTGTCTGTAATAGAAGTATACTATGAGAAACAGAAGATATGATAACATCACTTTAGTCGTCTGTAATAGAAGTATACTATGAGAAACAGAAGATATGATAACATCACTTTAGTTGTCTGTAATAGAAGTATACTATGAGAAACAGAAGATATGATAACATTACTTTAGTCGTCTGTAATAGAAGTATACTATGAGAAACAGAATATATGATAACATTACTTTAGTCGTCTGTAATAGAAGTATACTATGAGAAACAGAATATATGATAACATTACTTTAGTTGTCTGTAATATAAGTATACTATGAGAAACAGAAGATATGATAACATAACTTTAGTCGTCTGTAATAGAAGTATACTATGAGAAACAGAAGATATGATAACATTACTTTAGTCGTCTGTAATAGAAGTATACTATGAGAAACAGAAGATATGATAACATAACTTTAGTTGTCTGTTAGGCCCGTCTGCCCAGCGTGTTCATAGCGCGTTGGACTACGGGTGACTATCCCTCTGTTTGTGCGGGTTCAATTCTGCGGGATGGCAGAAAAAGTCACAGATTCCCCAGATTTACGGTGTTCGTGGCACCGAACCGAAGGGTTACGATGTCCATGGCACCGAGCTGAAGAGCTGAAAAGCTCAAGTGATTCTGGATCGGAAAAAAAAGTCTATTAGAGCAGCACATTCTGAGCAACAATATATAACATGAATTTCGTCATCTGTGCACTAAGAGAGACATTAGATTAAAAAAACAACAACACATACTGATAGCAAAAACACGTTGGCAAATATACTTCAACTTTTGATAAACAAATGTGGTTGTCAAATGTTGGGTCTTATCTAGAGGACAAAACGGAAGTGTGAGATAAGCAGACGATTGCCAGTTTAAACTCTGTACACCTTCCGCTTGACATGCAACTGAAAACTGATTCACTATTCGGCAAGTGTACAAACAGTAAAGACAACACAACACGTTTGACAGAACCGTGCCAAGATGGTGGTATTCTACTTCTTCCTGATTCTTGCTGTTGCTAATGTGGGTAAGGTCATCCTTATTGTTACCATTATTGCAATTGCACATACCAACAACAGTTTTAGTAGTCACATTTATAACACGGACATCAATGTGATATTTAATCAGCATTATTTACCATGTAGTAGTGAAGTTGTTAGTGTATCCGCTACTTACGCCAGTGGTCCAGGTTCAATTCCACACAAGGAGTGGAATTTTGTCAGACCGTAACGTCTCTCAGGTCGATTCAGCCTCAATATGGTACTAGACAAAACAATGGGAAGTAAAGGCAGTCGGCGTGATGTTGAACAAATCACCCAGCGTGTGCCGACGGTCAATGAAAAATACGGGTCTAACACCGTACTACCCTATACACCACGTGGTATAACAAGGGTTCGTTTACTTTGTTTATTTCACATTTGATACCTACTATGTTAGGCAGAGTTTTAGTAATCATATGTTGTATTTAGTAATCATGTGTTGTATTTAGTAATCATATGCTGTATTTAGTAATCATGTGTTGTATTTAGTAATCATATGCTGTATTTAGTAATCATGTGTTGTATTTAGTAATCATATGCTGTATTTAGTAATCATGTGTTGTATTTAGTAATCATGTGTAGTATTTAGTAATCATATGCTGTATTTAGTAATCATATGCTATTTTTAGTAATCATATGTTGTATTTAGTAATCATATGTTGTATTTAGTAATCATATGTTGTATTTAGTAATCATATGTTTTATTTAGTAATCATATGTTGTATCTTGTAGTATACCTTACACCACAGTACTATATGTAATGTAACAACTTGTTTATCATCATTACAATGTGTGATATAGCTTTATTGATTACTTTTATACCTTAGTACTATATGTACAGTTGTCTTGTTTTCTCACTCCTATCTTCAACATTGACAAGTCTGCACTTATAATCTTCTTCTTCGCTGCTATTATCAATATAGATATAACGCAAATCGCGGTCATTACTCTCATTATTAATATTATTATTATTATTATTAATATTTTTATTATTATTATTAATAATTATTATTATTATCACTGATTACTGATTACATTTGAAATAAGAAGCGAGTATCGTACTTCAAAGAACCAGCCCCCACCCTACACCTATATAGATTAAAGTTACAAAGAAACAGCATTACAAGAAAATATGTGAGATTTGTATGATAAAACCAGCAATACTAACATTGAAGTATTAACAACGTAACCATAACAACGTAGCCAAACAAAAATCAAAGTTTAAATCTGGGAAATAAATCCCGAATCTTGAGCAAGAAAAGAGTAAATAGATGGACGAAATATTTGGATGAGCTTCAGAATACACCAAAAGCCATCAGTAGATTGACATGAGAAGATATCACAGAGACACGTCATTAGTTAATTGTGACAAGACAAGTAAAGAAGAGATCTCATACGTTTATTGATGTCTTCTAAATAATGTCAAGAATGCAGAGACCGGTAGAATACTATAACTGAAAGCGGACATTGAGATATCCAATAATAATGTTTTATGGCATCCATGACTCTCTCTCGTGGGTGCTTGAACTACAGACCACCAATACGATTATCATGTCAGACTCGATGAATATGTTTCAAATGATTGAATCTGGAAGTCTGCGCGTGGAATGGGTGGACAGCATTCGGAGGTCACATCTCAAGACACTGACTTGGCTGTACACACCTGGACTTGCTGGATTGCAGGGTAACGAATGTGCTGACTTTCTTGCAAACAATGCAAAACAGAAGTATGGACAAAGTCGATATCACCAATACGGTAGACTATCATTTATGTGATATTGGCGAGTCTCAGACACTGGAACGAGGACAAAAATTAGGAGTTCAGTTTCGGCATGCCAGACAGTGTCGTATTCGTCGTAGAGAGAGAAGATATACTAATCAACTTCTCATGGGTACGGTGAGCATGTGGACTTTGGGATGGATGTTGCAGCAGAGGACAGAGCACGCGTGGAGATGCCCAATGTGCAATGACGTTGATCACATAACATAACATAATGTTTTATGGCTTGCTAGGAAGCATTTGTCATACAGGAAACATTTCTTAGGAACGAGGAGAATGATATCACTCTTCCTCCCTCCCCAAAATTTGTAAAAAAATTTAGCAAGAATATAAATACAAGAAAGAAACAATGTCAGTATGAGAAAAAAAGAAGTTCTGAATACGTCTTCATATTCATACGCCCTACATCAAGCACTTGCTAAACCACTCGTTGTGGTCGGTATGTTATCTTTCATTGTGCTAGTTAGTCGTCAACAGACCAGTATGCCAGCTCATTTCTGCATGATTTTTTAAATTCTGGATTGTCTTGCTACGTAGGCACACACACACACACACAAGAAAAACAACCTGATCTAGGGAGTCTATTCCCTAGTCGAGCCAGAGTTCCGTTAGTCTTTGACCTCGGGGTTAAAGTTTCCCGGTCTAAGATGTTTAAATCCGAAGGATTGACTTCATTGCACCTGATTTTTACCCAACATAGCTCGGTCCCTCTCAACAGAAGCGGCCCGCCACCTGCTGAGAGTATTGCAAAAATCACGAACTCCGTAGCTCCGGCAACAATATTAGAGGTCTACACCCCTGGAAGGTCGGGTTGGTTGTGTACTCTACGGGTCATCAGCAGGCAACTAAGTTTTACTTTTCGCCCTTCCTAAGTAAGACTAACCGACCGCTAATCTGCTGGATGCAGATCCAAACATAAAACATATCTTGTAGACCAGTGTTGAAAAACAAGTAAATATGTATGCTTGATAATAATAAATAATGATATAGATAATACACAGATAGATGAACAGGCAGGTTTCAGACATAGAACATATCATATATAGACCATGTTTTCACATGAAACAACACTTTAACGGCTGTTTCATTCTGGAATTAGTTCACAAAACATGAGACAGTTGTTAGCATTTCGTGTGATTTTTATTGGCACAGGAACGGAGAAATGATGGGGTGACCCGTTGCAGTGAAGTTGGAACCGTAAAGGTGAACTATGAACGATGAATTTAAGGGTCTTTGTGGCTAAGTGGTAGAACTGTTTGTCTTCTTTGGGGCTAAGTGGTAGAACTGTTTGTCTTCTTTGTGGCTAAGTGGTAGAACTGTTTGTCTTCTTTGTGGCTAAGTGGTAGAACTGTTTGTCTTCTTTGGGGCTAAGTGGTAGAACTGTTTGTCTTCTTTGTGGCTAAGTGGTAGAACTGTTTGTCTTACGCTCCGAAGGCCGTGGTTTTGTTGTTGTTTTTTTCCGATCTAGAAGCACTTGAGCTTTCAGCTCTTCGGCTCGGTGCCGTGGACATCGTAACCCTTCGGTTCGGTACCACGAACACCGTAAATCTGAAGAACCTGTGGCATTTCTGCCAGCCGCGAATTGAACCACACTCACAGGGGTTTTACACCCGTCGTCCAACGCACAACGAACACGCTGGGCAGGCGGGCTGAGGCCCTGGTTTCAAATCCAGGACTGCATCATTTTGTTCACTGGCGCATTTTTTCTGGAGATCCCTATGACTTACTGGAGCTAGGAAGTTCATGCCTTGTGCAATACTCTCGACAGGTTCATGCTTTGTGCAATACTCTCGGCAGGTTCATGCTTTGTGCAATACTCTCGACAGGTTCGTGCAATACTCTTGGCAGGTTCGTGCAATACTCTCGGCAGGTTCATGCAGTACTCTCGGTAGGTAACATGTCATTTCTGTGTAGTATCATCGAGCCATATATAGGCCGAAATCTTGATGCAATAATGTCACCCCTTCGAATTTAGACGCTTTTATTTTAACGACATGAAACAAGACTGGTACTATATTGTTGCAGATGGACAACTTGAGTTCACATCAAGTCAGCGTGGACACAATGTGAATGTCAACTGTACGCTGAATGATATCCATGCTACAGACCTGCTCTTGGTCATCAGTATATCAATTGCTAGGTAAATAATTGGTTGTGTTAGTTTATCTATACTAAAACTAGCTGGTTTATCTGTTGTGATCATTATTTATCATAACAAGTAACATTTACCATTCAGTTGACATCAACTTCTGTAGTCGGAGTAACGCAAGCAGAAATGGGAGAAGGGGCACCCAAAAGAAAAGCGAGGTGAACAAAACGATGACGAGCCTCGAAGATGGGGTCCGCATCCAGAGAACAATAACTGTTCACCACAGAGAACATAACTTTCACCTCACGAGACAATAACACGTTTCACTCGAGAACATAACCACGTTTCACCTCACAGAGAACAATAACCTCGTTTCACCTCACAGAGAACATAACGCACTCAAGCAATACCTCGTTTCACCTCACAGAGAACAATAACCACGTTTCACCTCAGAGAACATAGTCAAGAGAACAATAACCTCGTTTCACCTCACAGAGAACAATAACCACGTTTCACCTCACAGAGAACAATAACCTCGTTTCACCTCACAGAGAACAATAACCTGTTCCTCACAGAGAACAATAACCACGTTTCACCTCACCGAGAACAATAACCACGTTTCACCTCACAGAGAACAATAACCACGTTTCACCTCACAGAGAACAATAACCACGTTTCACCTCACAGAGAACAATAACCTCGTTCACTCGAGAACAAACCTCTTCACCAGAGAACAAAACCGTTTCACCTCACAGAGAACAATAACCCGTTTCACCTCACAGAGAACAATAACCCGTTTCACCTCACAGAGAACAATAACCACGTTTCACCTCACAGAGAACAATAACCACGTTTCACCTCACAGAGAACAATAACCTCGTTTCACCTCACAGAGAACAATAACCACGTTTCACCTCACAGAGAACAATAACCACGTTTCACCTCACAGAGAACAATAACCACGTTTCACCTCACAGAGAACAATAACCACGTTTCACCTCACAGAGAACAATAACCACGTTTCACCTCACAGAGAACAATAACCACGTTTCACTCGGAACAATCATTCACCTCACAGAGAACAATAACCTCGTTTCACCTCACAGAGAACAATAACCTCGTTTCACCTCACAGAGAACAATAACCACGTTTCACCTCACAGAGAGCCACTACTACCTTGTTGTTCGATTGGGGACAATCAAAGGCTAGCGGAGCAAGCCGTACACAAAACTGGACGGCAGGCAAACCAAGTAGTCCAAAAAAAGACTGGTAACCCGGGCAGATGACGCTCAACAACCCGGGAGGGAAGGTTGTCTAAGAGTCTTATCTTAACCACATTTGCCGTGAAGCGTCGTGGGAGATTTAGTTTTATATCTTGTGTCTAAGAGTAGCTACCCTAAAAGAAAGTAGCAACCTACTGCCTTGCAGGTAGGCTGGGGACAGCCAAAGGCTGACGGAGAGCGAACCCAGTAAACGCTGGCTAAAACCGAACACATCACCGAAGGATAAGCACCAGAGCTCCAAATGACGCTGAAGATGTGACGAAACACACCAATGCTAAGGCTGCAGGAATCAGAATTCCACATGAATGAGATTTATAGGGAAATCTGGTACATCGGTCTGGGCGATGATCGCGCGAGAGAGAGAGAGAGAGTAGTCGGAGTAAGGCTTGCCTGAATGGTATGTGATACTGGTGATAAGAAAAGCAAGCCTTCGCACACAAAAAGTCAGGGTGCCATATTAGACGTCATGACTACGCCGGAATTCATAGTGAACGAAAGAAAAACGTGACATCAAATTTGTGTTTTTGAAACATTTCATGTATAAATTATGCTGAATTGAGCATGTATGTCGTATGCCAGCAGAGGCATTGGCTAAGACAACTCTCCGATGGACAGCGAATAAGAAAATAAGGACTGGACGTCCAAATGAAACATGGAGAAGAACTGGTCAAAAGAAGTTGAAAGATTGTGGTATAACGTGAGAAACAATTGGTAGAAATGCAGCATAACGGTAACAGTTGAAATATCTTGTGGAAAACGTATGTGTCAAACAGTACACGAAGAGGATATAAATATATTATACCGTTGAGCCTCCCCTGCTCCTTTTTTTGGGAGCATATGCTATCAACAATATGTAGTAGTCTGCCAGGACCGGGCACACCCGTTCCCCAACCCCAGGTAGTAGCCAACCGACTAGACAGGTAGTTTAGATAGATAAGTTTGTAGAAATGCATAAGTAGAGACAGTATATATATATGGAACTGCAGTAAAACTATTTGATTGGCAAAACACGTAATTACAAAGTACTGTAGTTTTACAAATGACAAAAACAATGACAAAATACAGCAACGTTTCGACCAACAAGGCCTTTATCAAGCAAACGAACAAACAGGAGTGACAAATTAAAATGAAACACAAATGGACGACCAAATACAAACGTATCTAAGGAAAATCTGGAATAAAAACGAATAACGAAACAATAAGTAGAGACAGTAGTGTTTGCACACCAAATCTGCTTCGGTCCATTGTTTATGTTATTCTACCTATGTTGTCACTACGTCGCTAAGCAGTACTAACAAATCTACTCTAATTTGATTTTATGTTTCAGCCTTGCGAATAGAAGGTATATTGTGGATATTGACCATGGTTTTCAGAATTATTTTACCAGTTGATGAGCCACGTAAATCACGTGTGGTGACTTTGTTCCTATTTAGCCCTTTCAACATTGGTTCTCCTGAGATCCCGTCAGGATTTGTGTTGCCTTTCGACCATGGTGGCCAGTATCAATTAGTAGTTGGTGAGCCACGTACATTACGTGTGGTGACTTTGTTCCCATTCAGCTCTTACAACTCTAGTTACCCTGCATTACTATACCTGCTCTTAGGAGGTTGGATTTCGCCGTCGTGACGCCGGCGAAGTCGACTGGGTGTAGTAGTCTGCCAGGACCGGGCACAACCGTTCCCCGACCCCAGGTAGTAGCCAACCGACTAGACAGATAGTTTAGATAGATACGTTTGTAGAAATGCATAAGTAGAGACTGTAGTGTTTGCACACCAAATCAGCTTACTATGAGCAGTAGCAACACTAGAACGAGACATTGACGTAGTGAAACTAGTTGACGTAGATTTGTTAGTACTGCTTAGCGACGTAGTGACAACATAGGAGACGAACATAAACAATGGACCGAAGCAGACGTGTTTTGGTAAACTCATGATCTAATATCGAAATAGATGAACATAAACATGGCCAGAACGACGTGTTTTGGTAAACTCTGATTCCATCAGCAAATAACATGAACATAACAATGACTGAAGACAGACGTGATTTTTAGAACTCAGACTAATATCAAATAGATGAACATAAACAATGGACCGAAGCAGACGTGTTTTGGTAAACTCATGATCTAACATCAAAATAAATAAATATGAAACTGTCAAGATAGAGTTTGTTTTTGATGTAAATGTGCTGTATCCATCAAAGCACCAATCCAACATGAAGTATATACCACCATCTTCTAGAACTAACCATCTTCTAGAACCAATATCAAATAAAACCACCACCAAATAGAATCAAGCATCGCACCCTACTACAAATAATTTTACTGTTATTCCTTTTCTGGACATCTATCTCCATGCCTCCCCGACTGAAGCCCATTTGTTTAACATCTTCATGTGTTTCTTGGTGTAGCTCTCTTCTGTTTGTCATGTGGATTCCAGCTCAGTGCATGCCTCACAATATTGTTGTATAATTTCCCCACCATATATCCTATCCATGTCTTGATGATCCGGTCAAATAGATGGAATGAATGCTCTGTTTAAAGATTACAAAACTAGAAGTCATGTAGCTTTACAAAGTACAAATACACATCAACTCAACGTTTTAATCAAAACACCTTTATGAAGTAATGGATACATGAGAACACCGGTTACAAAATGATGGCCCTACATGAAACACAGTTTCACAATTACTGATAAAGATTTTTTGGTTGAAACCTCGCTGTGACTTGTTGAGCTTTATAAAAACTATCTTATTTCTTGTTTTCAAATTTGAACATTGATACATAGTTTGACTGTAATCTTTCCCTATTATCTATATAAGGCAAATAGACATTTTAAAATATTTACATTGTGGCATTATAACAGACAGTTGGATAAACAAGGAAACTGTAACACATTTGTATCAAATAATTAACGGTTAATGGTTATTTATACAATAGCGTCACCAACAATCATGAAGAAGTACTGGCCTCTGTGACATCGGTTGGCTCCCATCCTGTCAGTCACGGTGGTGTCATTAGTAGCAGCATCTCCATCGATGGGGTAAGAGGACAATTTACTATTCATTGTATTGAAAACCGTTATATATATTATGTACACATTTTGTCCTCTATATTCTGATTTACACATTTTATCCTCTATATTATGTACAAATTTTGTCATATATTATATTTTGTACACAATTGTCCTCTAAATTATGTACACATTTTGTCATATATATATATATATATATATATATATATATATATATATATATATATATATATATATATATATATATATATATATATATTACACATTTTGTTATGTTTATATTATGTACACATCTTGTCACATATATTGTATACACATTTTGTCCTCTATATTCTGTACACATTTTGTCCTCTATATTTGGTACACATTTTGTCATATATATTCTGTACACATTTTGTCATATATATTATGTACACATTTTGTCATATATATTCTGCACGCATTTTGTCATATATATTCTGTACACATTTTGTCATATATATTCTGTACACATTTTGTCATATATATTCTGCACGCATTTTGTCATATATATTCTGCGCATTTGTCATATATATTCTGCACCATTTTGTCATATATATTCTGTACACATTTTGTCATATATATTCTGTACACATTTTGTCATATATATTATGTACACATTTTGTCATATATATTCTGTACACATTTTGTCATATATATTCTGTACACATTTTGTCATATATATTCTGTACACATTTTGTCATATATATTCTGTACACATTTTGTCATATATATTCTGTACACATTTTGTCATATATATTCTGTACACATTTTGTCATATATATTCTGTACACATTTTGTCATATATATTCTGTACACATTTTGTCATATATATTCTGTACACATTTTGTCATATATATTATGTACACATTTTGTCATATATATTCTGTACACATTTTGTCATATATATTCTGTACACATTTTGTCATATATATTCTGTACACATTTTGTCATATATATTCTGTACACATTTTGTCATATATATATTTTCTGTTCACATTTTGTCATGTATAGTCTGTACACATCTTGCTTGTCATAACAGTGGCAATGATCTCTTTGTTTTGATATCATCAGAGCCACGAGTCGTATCTGAGCATTGATTGGCCAGCGGCAAACAACTCGCTAGAAGGAGACTATGTGTGCCGGATTAATGGACTTGACACTAACAACTCGCCGGCTTCACTGAGTCAAACACTGGTACTCGATATAAAAGGTTTGTTAGAGTGTGTGAGAGAGAGAGAGAGAGAGAGAGAGAACGAAAGAAAGAGGGGTAGGGAGGTGACAGTGCAGTGTTTGTATAATATGAAATCATTTGTATAATGAAAATGTGTTTATAATCTCATTCAGTTGTTACCAGTCTGTATAATGAAAATGTGTTTATAATCTCATTCAGTTGTTACCAGTCTGTATAATGAAAATGTGTTTATAATCTCATTCAGTTGTTACCAGTCTGTATAATGAAAATGTGTTTATAATCTCATTCAGTTGTTACCAGTCTGTATAATGAAAATGTGTTTATAATCTCATTCAGTTGTTACCAGTCTGTATAATGAAAATGTGTTTATAATCTCATTCAGTTGTTACCAGTCTGTATAATGAAAATGTGTTTACAATCTCATTCAGTTGTTACCAGTCTGTATAATGAAAATGTGTTTATAATCTCATTCAGTTGTTACCAGTCTGTATAATGAAAATGTGTTTATAATCTCATTCAGTTGTTACCAGTCTGTATAATGAAAATGTGTTTATAATCTCATTCAGTTGTTACCAGTCTGTATAATGAAAATGTGTTTATAATCTCATTCAGTTGTTACCAGTCTGTATAATGAAAATGTGTTTATAATCTCATTCAGTTGTTACCAGTCTGTATAATGAAAATGTGTTTATAATCTCATTCAGATGTTACAACTGAATTCTTTCATGAAGCAACAAAAATGATCAGGACTGCCACTGGGTACAATAACATCAACAACGAATAATAACTGTGCTCTGGTTACAAACCACTTCAAACCTGCAATCAGATGAAATCAGATGAACTCCTGCACAATCCCGGTGTTATATTGAACAATGTTAACATGCGGCAGTACACGTGTAGTGAAACAGCAGAGAAAATATAATAATTTGCTCCTTCAAGTTCCTTCCCTATCCTACATTGTTCATTTGAGGATCATCTTTATCGGACTTGTTCACAATTTTTACGATCTCCTCCCAAGCATTTTTTTCAGTTTTGTTTAGACTAGCAATTTCCTCTCTGTACTGGTTGATATATCTACAGAGATTTCTCACATGGTTTTCCAGTCTTGCCAGTCGATATGTCTATCTTGAGCAGCTGAGATACTCTTTACATTCTCTCCTGAAATCTTCAGCGCGTATGTTTTCTTTTGGAGCATTGATGATATCGCTTTTGCTCATAGAAGACACATTCTCGATCGCAGCATTGTTCGTCAGTGCATCCGCTCTTTCACCGCTGAATGACCTGAGACAAAGATAAAAGTGAGTGTCTGGGTTGTCGCGTTTTGTATTAGTTGTATCCGATGCCTTCGAACATATAGAGTCGCTGAGCATGCACATGAATGAATTTTTGCTTCTTAGCCATTCCAGGGATTTTGTAACCGCCTTGATCTCCATAGTCATGCTGCTGGTAATCGTCACACAACGAACTTCGATTGTGCCGAATTACAGTGTCAGTTGTGTAGAAAATAACATCTTCCTTCGATGTATAGTAAGTCATTTATTAACTTCGGCGCTGACTATTGTAGGCAATGAATCGCCACTTGGTCTGTTTACCGTGGCGATCACCATAACGGGCTGTCTGTGTTCATTGTACATATTTCCCAAACCTTGCACCTTGTGATTACGAAATGTCAGTACACATCAGATATGTATATTAGGTGACAAAAAGTTTAGTACGGACAATGAGATAAGAAAAGCTTACGTGACTACGTAGAAGATAATCTATTTTCTCTCGAAACGAGTAATATTGAAGTTCTGATATACCTACATTGAACAGGATCGAAATATGTTGAAAAAGGGATTCAATACTTTCAGTTCTATGTTTTATATTCTTCTTCACCCTTCGCCCCTAGGAAGCATAGGTCCGCAACCAAGGCCTTCCAAGCCCACCTATCCAAGGCCATCCTTTCCAGATCTCTTCACTCTCTCCCCTTTTCTTGCATTCCGTCTCCAACTCCCGTCTCCAGGTGTTCCTGGGTCTTCCCTACCTCTATTGCCCTAGGGGTTCCACCAGAGACCTGTCTTGTGATGCTGTTAGGGATTTCCTAGTGTGTGTCCTATTCATCGCCATCTTCTGCTCCGTATCTCTTGTTCCACCTGTCATTGTCATGTTCTATCCCAGAGTTCCCTGTTTGTAGTCCTGTCATACCATCGCAAATGGGTACCCTGCGCAGGCATCTATTGATGAATGTCTGCAACTTTTGGTGTTCCCCTTAGTTGTTCTCCATGTCTCCGCTCCATATAGAAGGACAGCCTTGACATGTGAGTCTATTGTCTATTCCCAGGTGGAAGATGGTTGGCTGTCCACTCTTGCCGTTAAGCGTAGGGATGGGAGCTTTAATTTGCGTTCTAAGGCTAGATGAGTTGCCCTTGTTGTGTTGTATCCGTGTTTATGTAGTGTGGTCTTGATATTGTCTATCCATCTTTTTCTTGGTCTTCCCTTAGCTCTATTACCCGATCTCTTTTTATTGTATGCTGTTATTGGTGGTTGGTTGTATTTCATTCTCATTAAATGTCCAAACCACTGCATTTGTTGTCTTTCGATGTATTCGGTGCATGAAGTTATGCCCACTCTGCTTCTGATGTCCTCATTTCGTAGTCTGTCTTTCCTGGTGACTCCCACTGCCTTCCTCAAGCATTTCATTTCACACGTGGTGAGCTTTCTGTGATGTGTTGTAAGAGACCAAGTTTGGCACTGGTAACAAAGTGTTGGTAGGAAAATACTTTTTATCATCTGTCTTTTCACTTCCATCTTGATCTTTGGGTGTTGTAGTAATGGTGCCAGCTGGTAGGTCACTGCATTTGTTTTTGACACCTTGTCTCTATTTCTCTATCTAGTTTTCCGTCCTCTGTAAAAATACTGCCTAAATATTTGAATTCAGAAACTTGCTTTACTCTGGTGTTATCTATTTGTATGTTTGCTTGGCTTGGTGTTCTGCTGATTGTCATGGTCTCGGTCTTTTGTTTGTTGATTTTCATGTTGTACTTTCTACATTTCTACATGTTGTACTATTAGCAATGAATTCATGTGATGTTGTAGCTGATCTTCATCTTCATAGATTAAACTTTGGTCGCCCTGCAAAAGCAATTCGTTAATTTGGTTATTTAATTGGTCGTCGTGATCATTGTCTATGTCAATATGGTCTTTTCCGCACTGTGCCTCTTTCACTATTCTGTCTATATATATGTTGAAGAGAAGAGGTGAGAGCACACAACCCTGTCTTACTCCTGATTTTGTTTCGAATGAGTCTGTCATTCCGTCTCTTGTTCTTACCACACTGTGGCTATTTGTGTATATTGCTCTGATATTGACTAGCTGTTGTCCCTTGATCCATAGTTTTCTAGTGTTTTCCATAGAATACTTCTATCTATTCTGTCCAATGCCTTTTCTTGATCGATGAATAATAAGTGTAACTATTTATTATATTCTATTGCTTTTTCACTCAGTTGTCTCAGAGTGAATAGAGCGTCCGTGCATCCCACTCCTCTTCTAAATTCAAACTGTGAGGGGCTTATTTGTGGGTCAACGATGTGTCTTATGCGCTGTTCTAATATTTTTGCGTATATGTTACCAGTGTGGCTTAATAGTGAAATGTCTCTGTATGTTTCGCATTCTCTTTTATTGTCTTTATTTTTCCATAATGGGACTATTACTGATTTTTACCAGTTATCGGGAACTTTTCTTTCTGTCCATCGGGCTGTGAATATTCTATTTAACCATTTTACACCTATTTCTTTGCATGCTTTAATTGCTTCGTTGGGTATGCCATCTGCACCTGGTAATTTGTTGTTCGGGCTGTTCTTTATTGCTGTTTCAATTTCTTGGATCAATATATATATATGGTTCTGTTTCTTCACTTAACATGTGAGTTATATATCATTATCTTAGTTTTATTCCTGATCATTCTCGAACTCCATATGTTCTTCAGAATGCTTACATGATTTCAAGATTACCTCACCATCACAGCAATAGCACCCTAAGTTATTTTGATATTTCACCATCACAGCAATAGCAACCTAAGTTATGTTTGATTATTTCACCATCACAGCAATGCCAACCCCACGTTATACATGCTTATCTCACTATCTAATCAAATACTTCAAATAAAGAAGCTTAAGACATTGTTTATTTTTATAATTCCAGACCCAGGACCAGCTGTGAGGGCGACACCCGATGCATTAGAAATTGGACTGACCAAGTCATTAAGTATTCGTTGCTACGTCTTTGATCTGCTCGCTCTAAATGTGTCGCGGGTAAATTGTTTCTCTTTCTGTTATCAGAGTTTTAAAAATTCAAATGGATTGTCACATGACAGTAGTTGTGTTTAGTCTAGGAGTTACGACGAGAGATTAAAACAAGTACAGAATACAATTAATGAAATGTAACATAATAGTAACTTATCATGGGAAGTGAGAAAGAGTGTAATACTGTAAGTACTATATAGTACCTTGTAAAACAGATAAGAGAAAATATCAACTAAGTTAAGAGACTTCGAGGGAAGACTTCTTAGAAGAATATCAGGGGTCAAAGGCGCAAGAAAACAACGCGCGCCAGTTAGTGAGCTGGCACTAATCCCCTGCCTCACCTCCACGTGGTGACCCTGATAACAGACAGTAGTTCCGGTCTGGCTAAGAGGGCAGGTGCCATGGGAGAGCTACTCTGGGGCAAGTAGAGATTCAAAGAAAGGCACGCTAGATGGGATCCGCTCGCAACACAGACTAGCGAACTCCTAGAATTACTATTAATGCTCGCCTCTCCCGGTCGATGGGAAAAGCTGGAAGAATAAATGTGGAACCGCATGGGGCGAAACTCGGAGCCCGCGCATGCTCTCTCTTGAGCCCTTTCTCTTGAGCCGATGAGTATGCTGCGAGTCGAGTTGAACTGCACGAGCGACCACATGGGCCGAAACTCGGGCCCCTCTCTCAGGGATGGAGGCATGATTATAAGTCTTCGAGGAGAAGTTGACCCACGCGGGGCGAAATTCGGAGCCCGTGCATGCTCTCTCTTGAGCCCTTTCTCTTGAGCCGCTGAGTATGCTGGGAGCTGAGCTGCACGCGGGTCCACATGGACGGCGTAGGCAAATGTGAGCACGGCGGAAATTGACGGAAATGGTGAGGTAGACACCAAGGTAGAGCGTGTACGCATGCGGGCGTTGCACGGGTGGTCCTTCAGGTGGCGAAACCCGTGACCCCATCACAGGGGTGGGGGACCGGGTTGAGTCACTGGTGGGGACAGCCCAGACAAATGCTAGCACGATACGGAAGGCACGAAAAATGTGTGCTTGGCGAGAACTGATGGTGACCAGACACCAGAGCAGAGCTAGCATGCACGCTGGCGATGCCATAGTGGACCCCAGTGAGGGGCAGGCGAGCATGGCATGGCACGGCATGCAAGAAAGGCACGGCAGGCGCGGCAGGTACGGCAAGCGCGGCATGCACGGCAGGTACAGCAAGCGCGGTAGGTACGCAAGCGCGGCAGGCACGAGGGTGTGCGTCCCACCCGAGTGTGCAGAACAACTGGAAAGCCCAGCAGAGGTAAAGCCAGTGCGCGTTTCCGCTCGCAGGGAACTACTGCTGCCTTGTAGTTTGATTGGGGACAATTAAAGGTTAACGGAGCAAACCGTACACAAAACTGGACGGGCGGCAAACCAAGGAGTCCACAAAACGACCGGTTTGCTGGGCAGATGACGCTCATAAGTCCGGGAGGGCAGGCCGTCTAAGGGTCGCTGCCCTAAAAGAAAATGACAACCTGTTGCCTTGTGGATTTTGGCTGGGTACAGCAAAAGGCTAACGGAGATCGAACCCAGTAAACGCTGGTTGGAACCGAATACACCACCGAAAGACACCACAAGCACTTGAGCTCCAATTGGTACTGAAGGCTGTGCACGTACATACCGTTCTGATGTTTGGCTGTTTATATATCACAATAGAATGATAAAAACGGCTTAAGAATGATCGCGAGAGAGAGAGAGAGAGAGAAGAATATCAGACTTCATGGACGAATTGGTCTGAAAGACAGAAATAAAGATAAACAAAAAATACGATGGTGGTGGACTGGATTCCTTATGATGAGAAAAGAAAGGTGACCAAAACACGCAATGCAGAAGACACACAAGACAATGGAAAAATGAAGACCTTGGAGCACATGGATAAGAACTTGAAGCAAGAGACTAAAGACATTTGATAGAAGAACTAGAGTTTGAAGAGGTAGAAAGAAAGGAAGTCTAACAAAGATTCAAGACAGATTTGGGGTGGAGTCTGAGTTTTTTTAGTTTCTTCCTGATGTGCCTTTGGGTGCGACGAGGACTAATGGTGATAATGATGATGATATAAGCAGTTCTAACATACTTATGTGAATTATGGACAATAAACAAATAGAGCAGTCAATTATTATACTTTACAGAGATCTGCTTTTACTGAAGAACGTTGAGAACGTCCTTCTTTTCTACGTTTACCTAATCCTGAGTTGCAGCACAGCGTCATGAGAACATCATAGACATAAACAGTCTCTTCTTTCTTTTGTCCTTCTCTGCTTTTTGCCGCTAGGCGTAGCAGGTATAACTGATGATCGGTTTCCGAGATAATGCACGCTCGGTCGCTTGATATGGTGTGGTATTGTGGAGTTTTAAGATGTCTGTAACTCCATCAACCCATCTTTTCTTGGTCTGCCCTTTCCTCTTGATAATTCCATTTTCAGGTTGTACGCTCTTGCAACAGGTGTATTCGGGTTCATTCTGACCAAGTGGTCAAACCATTTGAGTCTCTGTTTTTCAATAAATCTAATAGCAGGGTGTTCCGACTGTTCTTCTAATTTCCTCATTTCTTATATGGTCTCTTCTTGTTTTATTTACTGCTTTCCTCAGTCATCTCATTTCGCATGTGGTAATTTTCCTTTCTTGTTCTTTTGTCAGTGCCCATTACATAAACAGTAATAAATGATAATGTACTCAAGAAAGCAGAAAAGAACAGATCGCTTATGAAGCGCATCAGAAAAAAATAATCAAAGTTCTTTGGATATGTTATAAAAGGATAGATGCTTGAACGTATTGTGGCAATGGGCAAGATACAAGGGACCCGAGATTGAGTCAAAGGAGATGATTCTGATAGTATCACTCATAGCTAGAAAAAGAGACATGCGTTAGAGGAAGACATGATAGTCTACACGAGAATTCTGATAGTATCACAGCTCATAGCTAGAACATAAAGAGTAGTCGTTAGAGGAAGGACATGATAGTCACACGGAATTCTGGATATATCACACTCATGCTAGAACAAGAGACATAGCGTTAGAGGAAGGACATGATAGTCTACACGAGAATTCTGATAGTATCACAGCTCATAGCTAGAACAAGAGACATAGCGTTAGAGGAAGGACATGATAGTCTACACGAGAATTCTGATAGTATCACAACTCATAGCTAGAACAAGAGACATAGCGTTAGAGGAAGGACATGATAGTCTACACGAGAATTCTGGATAGTATCACAACTCATAGCTAGAACAAGAGACATAGCGTTAGAGGAAGGACATGATAGTCTACACGAGAATCCAAATGTTCTGTCGTATTAGAAGAACACAGAGATGAGAAAATCGATAACTGAACACTACTATCATGAGTTGAGTCTTGTTTTTGGTTGGAGAGAAGAATGAAGTCATTTCTATAGTCCACGTATTCTTGGCTCACTGCTCGTCTAAGCGATCATTAATTCCATCCTATCTTCCTTCGTTCGTTTGAAATATTCTCTATGTCTACTGTGTTGTATCTGGTATATCCCTGTCTTGTATAGTTTCCGTAGAGATCCATCTAGATTTCTTTCCAATGTTGTTTGAATGAGTCAGTGAGTTTACCTCAGTATTTTATATTCGGGCAGTCTTGAGGTACTTTATCTGCAGTCTGATAGGCCTGTCCATATGTACTAACGGCTGAATTTCGAATCTTAAATTTGTTTACATTTGACTAAGGAGTTGATTGTGCTCTTTTCAATGATAGATTGAACATGTATTCCAGCTTGTTTATAGTTTGACAGTCGTCTTGTTTTGAAATTGGTGGATTTCTGACTGAAAGCCACCCCTTCTGACTGAAAGCCATCCTTTCTGATTGCAAGCCACCCTTTCTGATTTAAAGCCAATCTTTCTGATTGCAAGCCACCCTCGATTGAAGCCAATTTTCGACTGAAAGCCACCCTTTCTAATTGAAAGACAATCTTCTGATTGCAAGAATATTCTGATTGAAATTCCTTGATTAAAAGTCCCTTTCTGATTGAAAGACAATCTTCCTGATTGCAAGCCAATATTTTCTGATTGAAAGCAAACCTGTCTTCTCATGATACGTTACTGGTACACTCTATTGCCAATTGATCGTCTGTAAAGACGGAAAAGGCCATATACACTCTATTCACATTTGCAGCACCTTCCTTAGCCAGTAGATCTGCTATCCTTTTGGCATCCCAATGCAAGACAAAACAAAAGATCCTGATTACTGGGGCGAACCGTTTGGTTGGTTGCCACCGCCTGTGGCATATTAACAAAGCAAGAAGTAAACTGTTTTCTTAAGTTGTGTGAATGAAGATCTGACCAGTCTTAGATTACCAGCCACTGGTGGCTGTATATGAGTTCTATCTTCACGACAAGGAACTGGCTTCCAATGGGATACGTCGTTTTAGTCTTATGATATAGAGAGAAACAGTACAGTAACTGTTCCGTTTTAACTTGGACCAGGAGACAGAAGAGACATAAAAAAGAAATAATCATTCTGTTTTTTTCAGTTGATATTATTATCAAGTGTGTAGATATAATAACACATGTCAGTCAACCATTACCATCGTCATTTTAACCCTTTCGCTGCTACATACTTTCTGAAGGCTGAGCTAAAAATAGCTACTCTTTGTTTCTAGGTCACAAACGCGAATGTACGCCTATAGCAGTGACAGTAGCAATGTATAACGTGTTAACACGTCTTTAGCCCACAGAGGAGAGATAATAACAGGCGTGTTAATGCGTCTTTAGAAGTGAATGAAAAAACGTATATATACGTCCTTAGCAGCTAAAGGGTTTTTAAATCCAATACAATGAAGAAACCAATCAAAATTCTCTAGAAATAAATTTCTATTTTTTAAACCTTGCTCTTTTAAAGAGAATCACTTTAGCAGAAACACATAACATTAGTTTTGAAGATGTTTGTGTTTCCCACCGCATCTCTATGTCTCCATCTAGTTATATAAAGGACTCACGTCACCATAAGAACTAAGCATGTAGTATTGTTAATTTGTCATGGTGTTCAATGCACGACAAATCGAAGTGACTGAGCAAAACCAAATCTAATGTGCGATAGATCGAAGTGGCTGGACAAAACCAAATCGAATGTGCGACAGATCGAAGTGGCTGGACAAAACCAAATTTAATATTCCACAGATGATCGAAGTGTTTGGACAAAACCAAATCTAATGTTCCACAGATGATCGAAGTGTTTGGAAAATCAAATCAATGTGCCACAGATGATCAAGTGTTGGAAAACAAATCTAATGTCACAGATTCAAGTGTTTGGAAAAATCAAATCAATGTGCACATGATCAAGTGTTTGGAAAATCAAATCTAATGTGTCACAGATGATCGAAAATGTTTGGAAAAATCAATCTAATGTCCAAGATGATCAGGTGTCCCGACAACACCAAGCTACATGATAATGATGCCTTCCAGTTAGGCTTGAAATAATTTAGCATTGACTTTGTTTAAATATGACAAAGGCAAACATGACAGAAATGTCTGCTGAAACATATTCTAATCAAACATGTCGAACAAAGTAGGGCAAGATACTTCCATTTGAGATTATTTTAGAGTAAATTAGATAGACTAAGGAAATCCTCAGAGAGAGAGAAGAAGAGAGATAGACTAACAACAATCACAATATATATCTATCTAGTAGCTACGGGTCTGTGTTGAAAAGCTGTGACATAATTTGATGAGATCTGACCTCAGATCTTGAGGAAGATAATCTGCATCGTTGATGTCCTTTCGTAAGTTTATTTACTGAAGTAACACGTGACCAGTAATACAAACACAGTAGATACAAAGATGATATTTGTAACTGAACTCAATGTTTACAAATTGTAATAACGGACATTTCATCCAGAAAGATTGAGAAGAGGATAGTTTCAGTGGACTCGACAACATTGTAATATCCACTAGGACAGAAATAATGAGAAAAATCCTGCAGGTAAACACTCACTATTCGTGATGTTACCATTTCTCTCTATATTTATATGATACTGCTTGACTACTGCAAAAATCAGGAAATTACTCAAAATCGGGAATTACCATTGACAAAATAAAATAACTTATTTATCAATAGTCTGAAATTATTTTCTGTGTATGTATTTGTGTAAGGATGCAACAGATGAAATCCAAGCTAACGAGGAATATAGACTAAAAGACAAGGAAGTGAAAAGAGCGGCTAGAAGAGATAAAAGAGCATATGTCAATCGACTGGCTGAAGAAGGAAATGCAGCTAAGACTGGAAACAGTAAAATGCTATACAACACACTAAAACAACTTACTGGAACTTTTGTTTCAAAGGGGGGCCCAATCAAAAGTAAAGATGGTAAAGTTCTAACATCAGATAAAGAGCAGAAGAAAAGATGGGCAGAACATTTTGAAGAAATATTAAATAGACCTGATCCACCAATACTACTCAAGTTTGAGGAAGAGGCAAGAAACAGCTCCTACCAATTAACGAAGAAATGATAAGTGTAGCTGAGGTCAAGGAGGCAATCGATTCCTTGATAAACAATAAGGCAGCAGGTGATGACAACATTACTGCAGAAATGCTCAAAACGGCTGATGATACAACTATTAGCCAGGTGCAAGAACTATTTAATAAAGTATGGGAAGAAGAAACTGTCCCAGATCAATGGAAGAAGGTAATAATTGTTAAGATCCCCAAAAAGGTGATCTCAAAGATTGTAACAACTGGAAAGGGATCACCCTATTATCAGTAATGGCCAAGACTTTCTGCAAAATCATTCTTAATAGAATCAAAGGAACAGTGAACACAACCCTGAGAGAAGAACAAACTGGTTTTAGACCTGGGAGAAGCTGCTTAGACCAAATAATTACCCTACGACTAATTTTGGAGGAACATATTGAGAAGCAACAACCACTCATACTAAATTTCATAGATTTAAAAAAAGTCTTTGATAGTCTACACAAAATCTCTCTGTGGAATATTCTGAGATGCTATGGAATACCAGACAAAATAATAAACATTATCAAGAGCCTCTATGATGGTTCACAGTGTGCAGTTCTCACTGATGGTGGACACAGTGACTGGTTTATGGTTGAAACCGGAGTAAAGCAAGGCTGTATTCTATCTCCGCTATTGTTTGGAGTGGCTATTGACTAGGTGATGCGAAAATGTTGCAGGGGCGAAACTGGCATCGATTGGGTTGAAAATAGTCAACTAGAAGATTTGGATTTTGCAGATGATATTGCCTTGTTAAGTGGAAACAACCAAGATATGCAAAGAAAAACAGATAACTTGTCATCTATAGCATCAAAAGTTGGACTGCAGATAAGCTATGAAAAACAAATATAATGAAGACACCTATGGCAAGTATGCAGATATCACACTGGAATCTAAAATGATAAAAATAACAGAGCAGTTCACCTATTTAGGTAGCAATTTTGATTGCAGGAAATGTTTAAAAGAAATTATGATACGAATTGGCAAAGCAACATCAGCTTTTAAAAGTCTAAATAAAATATGGAACTGCAAGTTATATAGTATTAAAACTAAATTACGAATTTTCAATTCAAATATTGTATCAATCCTAACATCTGCCAACGAGAGTTGGAAAATGACTAAAGATATAGAAAGCAAGTTGAAAGCATTTGAAAATAGATGTCTGCAAAAAATAATGAATATAAAATGTAACGAATTCAGAAGAAGTGATGAAATCAGAGACATGTCTGGTCAACCACTAGTGACAACTGTTATAAGAAAGAAAAGATGGAGATATGTTGGACACACTTGAGGAGAAATGATCAACGAATATCAAAGCAGGCATTGAAGTGGGATACAAAGGGTTCAAGAAGAGAGGACGACCTAAGGAGACCCTGAAACGAACTTTGCTGTGAGAGGCAGGAAATATCGGTCTCAGTTCCATGGAGGAGATTGAGCGAGTTACCCAGGATAGAGCGGTATGGAGAAATTACTTGCAGGCCTATGTAACGTATAACGGTACGAGATGAATTATTATTATTATTATTATGTATTTGTGTGTAGTAACATCAATAGAATTGTCGCACGTTCATGTAGGAATCGATCAGCTGCTAGCCACCATTACCGTCTTCGTAGGTACTGTTGACGTCAAACCAGGAAGTGAAATCATATCAGTGGATGGATATTTAGGTAACCAACAGGTAAGATATGAAGTTACAGATTCTCTTTATCGTCTTGTACACTAATATTATTCAACTCTGTCCATAAGAAATGGGATAACTGTTGACTTAAATAATAATAACCGTCCAACGCAAGCGATGATGACAACAGTCTCAGACGTCTGCTGGGTCTAAGGCCATAGGGACAACGTCGCGCCAGGATTAGTGAACTGGCACTAACTAAGATCCTACCCCACCTACACGTGGTGACCTTGGTAACAGACATTGGTTCCTGTCTGGCTAAGCGGGTAGGTTCGAGGAGAGGCTACTATGGTTAAGTGGCGACGCAGACGTAGTCACGTTGGATGAGATCCGCTCGCAACACAGACGAGCGGAATCCCAGAGTGACTATTAATGCACGCCTCTCCCGGCCGATGGGAAAAGCTGAACAAATAAACATATAGGATGAGAGTTACAACCAGAAAAGAGACGTGGGCCCACGTAGGTAAAACTCAGGCCCTTATGTGCGGCCCCGAGTTGATTTGCACTGGGTCCACATGGGTGAAACTCGGAACCGTGAGGTGGAGGCACGAGTTGAGCTTCATGTCCGGACAATCTAGAGGCATTGTGAATGTGAGCACGGTGGGAGCTGAAAGATACGGTGGGCAGGCACTAAAGCAAGCGTAGACCACCCAAGTGTGCAGAAAAACTGGAAAGCCCAGCAGAGGCTTGAATCAGTGCGAGTTTCCGCTCGCAGTGAACTATTACTGCCTTGTAGTTAGATTGGGGACAATGAAGGCTAGCAGGGGCAAACCGTACACAAAACTGGACGGAAGGAAAACCAAGTAGTCCACAAAATACCGGCAACCTGGGCAGATGACGCTCAACAACCCGGGAGGAAGGTTGTCTAAGGCTCGCTACTCTAAAGAAAATAGCAAACTGCTGCCTTGCAGGTCGGCTGGGAACAGTCAAAGGCTGGCGGAGAGCGAACCCAGTAAACGATGGCTGAAATTGGACACATCGCCGAAGGATAAGCACTAGAGCTTCAAATGGTACTGAAGATGTGACGTAAAACAAACTTTCTTGGCAAAGGCTGTTTGTATATCACAATAAGAATGATACAAATGGCCGAAGAAGAACGATCGAGTGAGAGAGAGAGAGAGAGAGAGAGAGAGAGACGTGTGCTGCTGTACCTCTCTGGTGTGTGTGTGGAGGTGACTGTAGAGTCCCAAAACTAGAACACAATCCCTACCACAGGTGGGGCATTCATGATCAAGGTTAGACATGTGGGTGTTGTGTGTCCTGTCTTTTCGCGCAGCTCGTTTTCTCTGTACCTCAACGGTACGATAATTCTCAGTTATACGGGTTCCTCTTGTGTTGTTACGGCACCACATTTGGCGATCTTCTTACATTTGAGCCACAGGTGCTTCGATCTCCTTCGCAATATCTTCAACAGCGACTGACCGTACCAGTTTGATTTTGATTGATGGGCCTTCTCACATACCTGTTGTGCTTTCTGGCCACTCCAACATTCAATCCCAACTCCTGCAATCTAGTAATTGACGTGGATTGGTTTAAATTGAAAATCTTCTTTGCGGCCCACACTACACGCGAGCGTTCAAAATGTCAGCTCCAGTGGCGGCTCGTGGTCAGTTTTCTTGGTGGGGCCAGACACACATGTTCGGAAAAATCATGGTTTTGGAGTATTTACTATTATTTGTCTATTCCGGGAAATTATTCTCCTTTCGATTATTGGTGGGGCTGGGCCTACTGGCCACAATGACGAACCACCTCTGGTCAGCTCTATCCATTGGCTGATCTCCTGATATTATTTATACATGTTCAAATTAAACTGTATACTGACATAGCAAATCGAATACAAATATAACAATAATTTAAAAAAAAACCCAACTGTATGATAATTTTCATGTTATGTATGTCAAGACTGAGGAGAACTTTCTCGAAGCCACGTGGCAAGATCCTGGTCAGAACAGAACTGGAACTTACGAATGTACATTCTATGGCCTTGACACTGCTGGCTATCCAGTGCACTTTGCGTCTTCTTTGAACCTTTATCCAGTAGGTATGTCATTTTAAAAAGTATTGATATTGAATGATTAGATTGTCGTCACCACCTGTAGTAATTAGATAGTGTCACATATATAGAGAGCGTTGATGAGGCAGTGGTAAGTGAATATATGGAGATTTATGAACCCCAGGGGAAGCACAGAAACCAATGAATATGGTAAATAACTAGAGAGTAAACAAGTATTAACGGTCTCTGAAAAAAAATCACAATTTACCAAACACAGTATTCAAACAACAAACCTTTATTTCTGATGGCACTCATTGCCTAGACTTGCAGACGAACATTTTTCACAGCACAATTAGCTAGGGCTAGTGATGTATCATCATCATGGTGAGTATCCTTTATAAGACGATGCTCTCTTTGCAGCGCATCTGAAATCCACTCTGTCTCTAGCCAGTTCACCCACTTCGTCGATGGTCATATTCATAGTTTCTTTAATATCTTGTAGCCATCTTCTTCTTGGTCTGCCTCTGCGTCCTAGGACCCTGCCCTCCAATATTGTTCTCTCCAGGCTATTGTGACGCTTGATGTGGCCAAGGTATCTACTTTTTATGTATAGTATATTGTTTGTCAGCCAATTGTCTTTAACATTCAGTTCTTTCAGGACATCAGTGTTCTTCCTTTTTTCTGTCTATGATATTCGTAGGATCTTTCTGTAGCATTTCGTTTCGAAGGATTGGATTTTCGTTCTTGTTTGTGTAATCGTCCACGATTCATAACCATAAGTAGCCATTGTAAAAATATTGTTAATTATTGAGCCCAGGTATTCGTATCTCTCTACACTTTCAAGTTCTTCATTGTTTATTTGGATGTTAGGTGAGCCTTTTGCTTTGTCCGTTGACATTATTGACCAGTGATGGGTACAGTAAGAAATAAATCTTTGTGGTTCGAATTCTGTGTGTGTGTGTGTGTGTGTGGTCAATTGTTTTTTTCCCAGACCTTTAATACTTATTTACTGTCTGTTTATTATATTACCATGTGCTAGTTTTATTATATTACCATGTGCTAGTTTTATTATATTACCATGTGCTAGTTTTATTATATTACCATGTGCTAGTTTGATTATATTACCATGTGCTAGTTTTATTATATTACCATGTGCTAGTTTTATTATATTACCATGTGCTAGTTTGATTATATTACCATGTGCTAGTTTGATTATATTACCATGTGCTAGTTTTATTATATTACCATGTGCTAGTTTTATTATATTACCATGTGCTAGTTTGATTATATTACCATGTGCTAGTTTGATTATATTACCATGTGCTAGTTTTATTATATTACCATGTGCTAGTTTTATTATATTACCATGTGCTAGTTTTATTATATTACCATGTGCTAGTTTGATTATATTACCATGTGCTAGTGATAATGTTAGTTTTATTATATTACCATGTGCTAGTTTTATTATATTACCATGTGCTAGTTTTATTATATTACCATGTGCTAGTGATAATGTTAGTTTGATTATATTACCATGTGCTAGTGATAATGTTAGTTTTATTATATTAATATGTGCTAGTGATAACGTTAGTTTGATTATATTAATATGTGCTAGTGATAATGTTAGTTTTATTATATTAATATGTGCTAGTGATAATGTTAGTTTTATTATATTAATATGTGCTAGTGATAATGTTAGTTTTATTATATTAATATGTGCTAGTGATAATGTTAGTTTTATTATATTCCCAAAAAGGCAAAGTGATAATGTTATTTTTTATTATATTAATATGTGCTAGTGATAATGTTAGTTTTATTATATTAATATGTCAGTGATAATGTTAGTTTTATTATATTAATATGTCCCAGTGATAATGTTAGTTTTATTATATTAATATGTATTGATAATGTTATTTTATTATATTAATATGTGCTAGTGATAATGTTAGTTTGATTATATTACCAGTACTTAGTGATAATGTTAGTTTATTATATTAATATGTCCCAGTGATAATGTTAGTTTTATTATATTAATATGCTAGTGATAATGTTAGTTTTATTATATTACCAGGGCTAGTGATAATGTTAGTTTGATTATATTAATATGGCAGTGATAACGTTAGTTTGATTTAATTATGTGCTAGTGATAACGTTAGTTTGATTATATTACCATGTGCTAGTGATAATGTTAGTTTATTATATTATTAGGGCTAGTGATAATGTTAGTTTTATTATATTAATATGTCTAGTGATAATGTTAGTTTTATTATATTAAATGTGCTAGTGATAATGTTAGTTTTATTATATTAATATGCTTAGTGAAAATGTTAGTTTGATTATATTACCATGGCTAGTGATAATGTTAGTTTTATTATATTAATATGTCTGGATAATGTTAGTTTTATTAAAATTAATATGTTAGTGATAATGTTAGTTTTATTATATTACCATGTGCTAGTGATACTGTTAGTTTGATTATATTAATATGTGCTAGTGATAACGTTAGTTTGATTATATTACTAAAGTGATAATGTTAGTTTTATTATATTAATTTTGCTAGTGATAATGTTAGTTTTATTATATTAATATGTGCTAGTGATAATGTTAGTTTTATTATATTAATATGTGCTAGTGATAATGTTAGTTTTATTATATTAATATTAGTGATAATGTTAGTTTTATTATATTATATGTGCAGTGATAATGTTAGTTTTATTAAATTAATATGTGCTAGTGATAATGTTAGTTTTATTATATTACCATGTGCTAGTGATAATGTTGTTTATTATATTAATATGTGCTAGTGATATGTTAGTTTTATAATTAATGTGCTAAGTATGTTGTTTTTATTATATTACCAGTGCTAGTGATAATGTTAGTTTTATTATATTAATAGTGCTAGTGATAATGTTAGTTTTATTATATTAATTTTAAATATTGATAATGTTAGTTTTATTATATTAATATTGTTGATAATGTTAGTTTTATTATATTACCATGTGCTAGTGATAATGTTAGTTTTATTATATTAATATGTGCTAGTGATAATGTTAGTTTTATTATATTAATATGTCAGTGATAATGTTAGTTTTATTATATTACCATGTGCAGTGATAATGTTAGTTTGATTATATTAATATGTGCTAGTGATAACGTTAGTTTGATTATATTACCATGTGCTAGTGATAACGTTAGTTTGATTATATTACCATGTGCAGTGATAAAGTTAGTTTATTATATTAATATGTGATAGTGATAACGTTAGTTTAAACTAAAGAAAAATCACCTCACAGCCCTAGGGAAAAAATCACCTGCACAGACCTAGGGAAAAACCCCCGCACAGACCTGGGGAAAAAATCACCTGCACAGACCTAGGGAAAAAACCTGCACAACCAGGGAAAATCACCTGCACAGACCTAGGGAAAATCACCTGCACAGACCAGGGAAAAACACCTGCACAGACCTGGGGAAAATCACCTGCACAGACCTGGGGAAAAATCACCTGCACAGACCTAGGGAAAATCACCTCACAGACCTAGGGAAAACACCTGAAAGAAAACTTAGGACCTCTGGGAATGACAAAAGACATTGACGTGTGTACAAGAGACGACATTGAATGTATAGACAACTTTTCCCATGTGATATGGTCGAGTCTCAGACACTGGAACAAGTGCAAGAATTAGGGAGTTGTTTGAACTGCCAGATATTCAGTCTTTGTGGTAGAAAGAGAAGGTATACTAATCAACTTCTCATGGGTACGGTGACAACAGACGTTGGGGTGGCTGCGAGGGAGGACAAAGCACTATAGGAATGCCCAATGTGCCATGACGTCGATCGCATAACATAACATACATTTCAAGCGAACGAATGGAAGTAAGGATGAATAGATTTTATAAACATCACCACTACATACAGTTGAGGAGTTCCAATATGACCTGCGTAGCTGTCACGAAAAACAAATGGAAGATGTTAAAGCAAGCAAACACAAAAGAACAGATATGACACTCGGTTTAAAAAACCCTCTTGAAGGAAGATGGACAGCAGGAGAGCAAGGGGAAGACAGATACAATTAGAAGGAAACATCAGGGAAATAGACAGGCAAAATCTCAAAGTATACAGTCAGTTCAAAGACAGAACTTACCGGAGAAGATAAAGTCAACTGTCGATGACAGACGACACATCACTCAGTGTTTGAAACATGAAAAAGATAAAGAACCGACGATGGATACAAATCAGCAGACCATGAACCAGAGCTGGATATTATGATCTCTTTTGATCATATCAATGAGCTTTCTTGTTTATTTTCATGTATTTCTATCACAGATCCTTCAAAAGAAACTTTGATAAAACAACTGCAGGAACTGCAAAAACCCAAAATGACATCATTCCAAAGAAAACCAAGATCTGTGTAAGTTTATTAGCAGCTTCACTAACAGTGATGTTTTTGTTAATTTCAAGAGGGACTTTCATAGTTTGTGCCCACCACAGACGTGGTTTCCAACCGTAAACTTTAAGTAGGGACTTAGTTTGTTCTACCACAAGATCAGTGGTTTCCAACTTTTAAACTTCAAGTAATGACTTTCAGTTTGTTCCTACCACATAGATCAGTGGTTTCAATCTCTTTAAACTTCAAGTAGGGACTTTCAGTTTGTTCCACCACATAGATGTTTTCTATAGCAGCTAGTGCCTTCACTAAATTAACGAATATCTGGCAATCTCAAGACTTTAGTATATGCAAAAAAGTTAAATTATTTAGGTCATGTGTGATTCCTGTACTGACCTACGGTTTTGAAAGTTGGAAATCAAACAAAGAAAATTGATAAGAAACTGGACAGCTTTGAGAATAAATGTTAGAAAAAATTTTTAAAAAACAAATGGAGTGATTTCGTTTCTAAAACACAGTGAGAGATAGAACACACCAACAACCCATATCAAATATTATAAGGGAAAAGACGGTGGAAATATTTAGGTCATGTGCTTAGATCAGACGAAAAGAGACTAAATCGACAAGTCCTTATGTGGTCACCAGTTGGTAAAAGAAAACGTGGAAGACCAAAGACCACTCTTCGAAGAACCATCCAACAAGAAAGTAAACTATTGGGGTGTAAAACCATACAAGATCTGCAACTGCTAGCAAAGAACCGTATCACATGGAGATCTAAAACCTCTGCCCTATGTCCTTTGGCACAAGGAACAAACTAACTATAGTCTGTCCATAATTCGTGAGCACGTTTGAAATTGATTTTCTCGAAAACTACCTGTTGGGATCTCAGTGATTTTTTTGCATGCAGCCTTAGAATATCCATGACGCTAAAATAAAGCTAACCAGTAGTCCATAGATGCTACGGATTTTGCACATCGGAGAATTCCTTTGATCTTTTATGACAATTGCAAATCGGGGTCAATTTAGATTTTACAGTATCCCTAGAATTTGTCCGTCAATTTATTCATAGGTGTATCTCCATATTAACTTGATAGGTCAAGAAATTAAGTGTGTTGCCCTTTAGTAATCGTGAACTTGGGATACAAATGCCAGTAGTCCTCCCTTCGGTCACCATTAGACCCCAGGGTGTCTTAACTTCACCACAAATTGTTTGATGGTAGACGCATTTGGATATGGAAATGTATACGTTGCTATTTCTCAGTCTGTAATCAAAATATGATTTGTATCATCCTGAATCGGGACGATTCCATGAGGTTGATAATTGACTGGCTGGACAAATTGTAATCCATCTCGGTGCCAGTACTGCCTCCTCTCGGAGCAATGTTCAACACACTTCTTCCAGAACTGCATGTCTATCATTGAGAGGGACTCAGTGTCAGAACTTCAACATCACACATTTTAAACGTCCTGTTCTGTTCGGCAATTTGCCCTTTTACTTTAGCCCAGACAAGCTCTATCGGATTGAGGTAGATGATAGTCGCAAAGACGTGGGGCCCGTATTCCGAATGATTTTGTCAATATGAAACACCTTTGTCTTATTTGTCATCCTCACCAGGTGCAACAACTCGGTTTCAAATATGTATCATCGAAGCTGACATTTTCCTTAGCAAGCCAAGTCCTAATTTGATCTTTTGTTTTTTGATGAGTTGGTACTTTGTTTTCCGCTGATACTGCGTTGTGATAGGATGCATTATAAATTACTACAGATGGTCTGTTAGAATTGGAAGTAGATCTTTCCATCCAGTGCCTGAAAATATGTCCATTCATTTCTGTGGGTAGTCCTACCGTCGGTATTTTTGATTGGAAAAAAGTCCAGCGTCATGGACAAGACCTTCACTGTTTCCGCATGTGTTAGTATAATACGCGGGCCTTTGCTGCTTGGTATTTTTTTTTCGTTCACCGTCTACTGATTGCCATTCTTTAGCATTGGTGTGGTGAGCATTGACCCAGGATTCGTCCAAATATACAATATCATAGTTTTGCCTCCGCCGCTCACGGATCTGCCCCGGGATTTACTTCGGGGCAATTAAATGTGGCTTCACAATAATATTCCTGCCGCCTATAGTTTTTCTGAAGGTAAGCGGGCTCTTCAATTTTTCAGAGTACTTTTTTGAAAAGTCTATGCCAATCTGATTGCAGTTTTAATTTAGTTTCCTGAGAGTAACAAGTTGATTTGTCGCAAACATTTTCAAGAGCTCCGTCTTATGACATCTATGTCAAAGTCGTCAATTGTTCTTTTTCCTTCCTTGTTGACATTAGTGCACTTTGGTCCTGTTTAATCCATCGGGAAAAGGATTCTCTATTCAGACCAAGCGCCAGTTGCGCCTGTTCTCAGGGGAATATCGCAACATAGATGACCTCTTAGATTCCCACGGAAGTGTTGGTATAGTAAACTGTAACCTTCTGCATTGTTATAAATGTGCACTTCGACTCATTATGAATGTGATATCAATGTCAGTTTTGATAAGCCAACAAATATGATCAATACTTTCAAAAAATAGCGAATACGCCTATAACCATACAACAGTATCCCAATTATAACGTCATATGCTTTCCGCTTTCAAAGTCGATTGGGTTAGGTGCACGGGATTTCGTGAAATTGTTGTATACTCACGATATTTCTATGTTACCATAATGTATTTTTAGAAAACGCGTCTGTGTACCGTAGATCTGTTACTATTGTGTACAACCGGTGATGTTGATTTTAATATAACCTGAAGAAGAAATATTTCAAACCACATCAATTTTCTTTGGGAAAAAAAATTTTTAGCGTCATGGATATTCTAAGGCGTTGCAAAAATCACTGAGATCCAACAGGTAGTTTTTAGAAAACAATTTCAAACGTCTCACGAATTAATGGACAGACTATAACCAACATAGATCAGTGGTTTCAATTCTTAAACACCGCCATATTTTTCTAATCGGCGGTAGCATAGGGGAATTTTCTTCAGAGGAACTTTTCCCGTGATAAATTTCCCACAGTTTGAAAGACTTTTTTGGATCAAAGGCCCGGCTGACCACCCACGAGGTACCAGAAATACTGGGAAAGGGAGGGGAGGGATATATAACCGATGTGTCGTTGATCAGAAAAAAATAGGCCACTAACACCGTGTTCCCATTATTCAATTACGATAGAAGACCACGGAAAACTATATACCGTAAAATAGTACACAAAAAAAGAAACACAATATTTTTTTGTTTTTTTTTTTTTCTTAATCTTTGTTTGTTCTTTATCTTTTTTTTGTTCTTAACTTTTTTGTTCTATATTTTTTGGTTTGTTCTTATCTTTGTTTGTTTTATATTTTTTGTTTGTTTTTATATTTTTTGTTTGTTCTTTTTTTTGTTTGTTCTTATTTTTGTTTGTTCTTTATTTTTTGTTTGTTTTATATTCTTTGTTTGTTTTTTAATTTTGTTTTTTCTTATATCTTTTTGTTTTTATATTTTTGTTTGTTCTGTTTTTTTTGTTTGTTCTATTTTTTTTGTTTGTTTTTTATTCTTTGTTTGTTTTTATTTTTTGTTTTTTTTTTAATTTTTGTTTGTTCTTTATCTTTTGTTTGTTTTTAATTTTTTTGTTTGTTCTTTATTTTTTTGTTTTTATATTTTTTGTTTTTTCTTTTATCTTTGTTTGTTCTTAATCTTTGTTTTTCATATCTTTTGTTTGTTTTTATTTTTTTGTTTGTTCTTATATTTTTTGTTTGTTTTTGATCTTTGTTTGTTTTTTAATTTTGTTTGTTTTGATTTTGTTTGTTCTTTATTTTTTGTTTGTTTTTGATCTTTGTTTGTTCTTTTTTTTTGTTTGTTTTTTAATTTTTTGTTTGTTTTTTAATCTTTGTTTTTTCTTTATCTTTGTTGTTCATATTTTTTGTTTTGTTCTTTATCTTTTGTTTGTTCATATCTTTTGTTTGTTTTTATCTTTGTTTGTTCTTATATTTTTTGTTTGTTCTTGATTTTTGTTTGTTTTTTATCTTTTGTTTGTTTTTTTAATCTTTGTTTGTTCTATTTTGTTTGTTTTTATATTTTTTGTTTGTTCTTAATTTTGTTTGTTTTAATTTTTTTTTGTTCAATCTTGTTTGTTCTTTACTTTGTTTGTTCTTATCTTTTTTTTCTGTATCTTTGTTTGTTCTTTATCTTTTTTTTTCTTGATCTTTGTTTGTTCATATCTTTTGTTTTTTGATTTTGTTTGTTCTTATATCTTTGTTTGTTCTTTTTTTTTGTTTGTTTTTATTTTTTGGTTTGTTTTTGTATCTTTGTTTGTTCTTAATCTTTGTTTGTTCTTATTTTTTTGTTTGTTTTTAAATCTTTGTTTGTTCTTTATTTTTTTGTTTGTTCTTTATCTTTGTTTTTCTTATTTTTTGTTTGTTTTTTAATTTTTTGTTTGTTCTTATTTTTGGGTTTTTTGTACTTTTTTGTTCTTTATCTTTTTTTTTGTTCTTTTTTTTTGTTTGTTCTTTATTTTTTGTTTGTTCTTATCTTTTGTTTTTTCTTTTTTGTTTGTTTTTAATCTTTTGTTTGTTTTTATTTATTGTTGTTTCTTATATTTTTGTTTGTTCTTTATCTTTTGTTTTTCTATTTTTTGTTTGTTCATATCTTTTGTTTGTTTTATCTTTGTTGTTTTTAATTTTTTGTTTGTTCTTCATTTTTTTTGTTCTTGTTTCTTTGTTTGTTTTTATTTTTTTGTTTGTTTTTATATATTTTGTTTGTTCTTAATTTTTTTGTTTTTTTTCATATCTTTGTTTTTTTTTTATTTTTTGTTTGTTTTTATATCTTTGTTTGTTTTATATCTTTGTTTGTTCTATATTTTTGCTGAGTAATTCTTTGTTGAGTAATGTTTTTGGGATAATTTTTTGGGTGGTAAATTTTTGGTTGAGTAAATTTTTGGGGTTGAGAATTTTGGGGTTGAATAATATTTTTTTGTGAATAATACTTTTGGTTGAATAATACTTTGGGTTGAAGTGAAACCCGATGTTGTTTTTGTACTTTAAAAATAGTTTATTTTTTGTGTTGTTTATTTCAAATTGGCATAAATTGTAAGATGAAACTGTTTTTAAGGTTGATAATTCAATAGATTGATAGAACAAAACAAATATAAAATTAATTTCAGATGTGAAAGAACAGCGCTTTTGAATACGTGTCTTGGAAGAGAGTCTTAAAGGTACTGTATTCACTATTGTGATTGTCAATTTGTATATATCTCTGCATCCAACCACTAACAAAATATACCTTATGTTGTAAATAAATCAGATTGGATATATATATATATATATATATATATGATGTCTTGGTACCAGTCTTGATAGACAATACTGAATATTGATTACCAGTTTTGATAGACAATAATGAATATTGCCCACATGGTGGATTTTATTTCTGCTTTCTCCTGACACTTTTAATATCAGCAGTAGTCTTAGTTCTTAATTTGCAGAACCTGCCTTCAGCTGGATCTGTACCTGTCGAGGTCCTCCCAGTCGTGTATATTCATGTCAAGCGCCTTCAAGTTACTCTTGCATACGTCTTTGTAACGAAGGAAGAGTCGCACCATCGTTCTTTGCCAGAAGCCCCAGTCTGTATAGATCATCCTTCAGAATACAGCTGTCATTCATCTAAGTCATGTGATTCATTCATCTTTGGCGACGTTATCGGGTACAGATAGCTATTCTAGGAATCCTAGCATATTCCAATACCTCACTATATATCAGTTTTTGAAACAGGAGGTAAAGACCTATTGAATCAAGTTTCTATATATTTTATTAGCACTTAGAAATAAGATGAAATTCATAGTAATGCAAAAATGTTACTAGATGGTTCTATTTCATACTTCCTGTATGGAATAGAACCATCTAGTAACATTTTATACAAATTGATTACCAGTAACTTAAATTGATTACTAGTAACATAAATACAAATATTGAAAAAGTTGAAAAACACCGCCAAAGTTGTTTATTGTCATCAATATGTAAAATGTTTATAAGAATGATCGTAAACAGAACTAAGCAACAGATGACAATCAACCACTAGTCTACAATGACCACCTACCTGCATCTACCATGGTGGAATGAAAGGATTGACAAAGAGTGAATGGAAAAGAAGGCTGCTACAAAGTCATGATAAAGAGCAGGAAAGTACCGTTCAAGAAATATGTGTTATAAATGAGAAGTCTGATTGTGTGACATCGTCACTAACAGTTTTAACTAATTATACGGCAAGCAAAAATGTGATTTATGGAGCCTTCATAATCCAAGTTGTTGGAGACACGAGCCTAGATTAATTCTGACAGTTTCTTCAGAGAATGAACGTAAGGATTACGGATTACAAGCGAGTCTTTTTATTATTAGTAAGTCTCTTGATATGCTCTATTGACAACAGATGCAGGAAATGTATGAGAGTTTCATCAACGTTTTTGTGACTCAGATAGAAAATGAAGATAAGGATGACGCATGTTCTTCGTGATGTTACTAGCAGTGTGGAAATGTTATACAAAGGAGGATGTAGCCAGTGCAGTCAAAGTCAGTCACATCACTACTCCAGGGCCTGATGGTGTCCAGTATTAACACATCAAACAGCACGATAAAAAGAATAGTAACCCGTTTGGGACAGATTTCAGCAACAGTATACGAAATGCGTCCTATGTGAAGTAGCAAAACAGGCAGAAGAAACATCCAGCAAATGTGACCTCATGGCACTCCATGAGACAAACCAGAATATTGGGTGGGAGAACATATATCACGAACATGCCAGTAAGAAACAGAACTGGAAAAATTCTAACTAAAATAAAAGATTAATTGTGTCGATGGAAAAAATTGTTCAGGAATTGCTAAATAGACATACACCACAAAGTCCACTAGACCTGGGGCCTGAAGACTCACTTGAAATCAATGTAGGAGAGATAAATAAACAGGAGATCCACAATGCACTGAAAATGGCAATGTTGCATGAATAGTTAATATCCCGACGTAGGCACTGATGGAAAAAGGAGAAGAGGTGACAAATTAGCTCTACAGATTGCTTAATTTGGTGTAAGAGATGGTATAAGGATGAAAGAGGCTATTGACCAGAGGCTGGATCAACAGGCTGGATTCATAAAAGACATATCTTGTAATGACCAGAAAAACACTATGAAGATCATCGTAGAGCAAGCGATGACTCCACTCTATGTGTTTTGTAAATTGATTTCTAAGTGCAATAATGATGATCCTAGCAATGAACGAATCTATCAATCAAACATTGCTGGAGCAATTATGATGATTCTAGCAATGAACAAATCTATCAATCAAACATTGCTGGAGCAATTATGATGATTCTAGCAATGAACAAATCTATCAATCAAACATTGCTGGAGCAATTATGATGATTCTAGCAATGAACAAATCTATCAATCAAACATTGCTGGAGCAATTATGATGATTCTAGCAATGAACAAATCTATCAATCAAACATTGCTGGAGCAATTATGATGATTCTAGCAATGAACAAATCTATCAATCAAACATTGCTGGAGCAATTATGATGATTCTAGCAATGAACAAATCTATCAATCAAACATTGCTGGAGCAATTATGATGATTCTAGCAATGAACAAATCTATCAATCAAACATTGCTGGAGCAATTATGATGATTCTAGCAATGAACGAATCTATAAATCAAACATTGCTGGAGCAATTATGATGATTCTAGCAATGAACGAATCTATCAATCAAACATTGCTGGAGCAATTATGATGATTCTAGCAATGAACGAATCTATCAATCAAACAATGCTGAATAAAAATCTTATGATCGAGACATCTCTTTATCTTTTTTTTGGTTATATTTTGTAAAAAAACAAACCCAAACATCTTACTTCTTATTTACGTATTTCATCTTTGAATTCTACAACCACATGTTTCATCCCCTGATTACTTTGTCCAGGGCATAAGATATGTGACAGCGTCAATTTTCCCGTGGCCAGTACCCCGTAACTCTGTTTCCTGATGACGGCTTGGGTTTGCTGAACGTCTTATGTGATGTGGTCAGCCCTGGAGATGTTTGGACGGTGAGTGATGGACATGTTGAGCTGATTATTTTAGAGCGTTACATTTACAACTCATGCGTGTATCTCACGTAATGTGCTGCACACACACACACACACACACACACATATATATATATATATATATATATATATATATATATATATATATATATATATATCTGAAGACAGAAACATATAACAAGTGACAAACATCAGTTATAAGTTATTAGTTATATGAGGACTATCATCATAGCACTCCGGACATGTCCATAGGTGCTCCGATCTTCACCTCAGCAATTCCAGCAGCGTCCAGTGACCCAACACCCCAGCGTGATGTTGATTAATCAATCTCTTTGCATATTTGGTATGTCGTTCTTTCTGTAACCGCCCATACCTTCTTTGTCAAACTACATGTGGTTGTCGCGTCGGCCCCACTGGCCTCTCTTATTATTTTTCCTCCTGAGCATGCTGAAAAACCCACGCACAGCGTTGTTGGTGAATGACTGAACCATCGATGTAAATAACTACATCTGTGTCATTGATGTTGTCATTCAAGAAGGCATCAACCTCCACGTTAATTAATAATAATAATAATAATTTCTCTTACCGTTATACGTTACATAGGCCTGCAAGTAATTTCTCCATACCGCTCTATCCTGGGCAACTCGCTCAATCTCCTCCATGGAACTGAGACCGATATGTCTTGCCTCTCTCAGCAAAGTTCGTTTCAGGGTCTCCTTAGGTTCACGTTAATTAGTGATGGATTATTTTGTTCAGTTTTTCTTAATGGATGTAATAACTGTAACAGCAGTCTGAAATTGAGAATGCACAGCAATCCATTCCTCTCCTGGTTCAATCCCAGAAGGTTCAAATATTGTCCGCCGTACTCAGCCATGATCTGCCTCTCTTGAGTCTACACCATTTCTCATGACTTCTTCATGAAGAGGATGTTCCTTGTGACAAACTTTTGTAAACATACAGATAGAAGAGGGCGGGGCGGGGGAACACAGCAGTTGACCACCATAAGAACACTTTTAACGGTAAGTTATAATCATCAAAATAGCGATCGCAAAGAAGAATAAGAAGTGGGAGGAGCTTTCACAAGTTCACACTGTTAAGTCTAACTTGTGATTCTATTTTAGATATGATTAAATATATATTAATGATCACACACACATTTATCACATCAAATAAACAAAGCTACTACGCTACACACACACGTATATATATATATATATTTAAACCTATTGTTTCATGAGAGAAAGGGGTCAATGATGATGATGAATGATATATATATATATTGATTGATTGACTGATAGAACAATCATCATTCTACAACGGTGAAAAACCATATATGTTTCGATCACTTTCCTACACAGGAGGATCTCTCGGTGGCAGTACTCGAACTTCGTAGCATCGGCGATTGTCCCCGATGTAATTGTGAAAATTCTTCAAGATATTTTAATTTTACTTTTTTTAAATGAATTTCACCCTGACAGCGGCTTTGAATCCTGGCAGCGACTTTGAATCCTGGCAGCGACTTTGAATCTTGGCAGCGTCTTTGAATCTTGGCAGCGGCTTTGAATCTTGGCAGCGGCTTTGAATCTTGGCAGCGTCTTTGAATCCTGGCAGCGTCTTTGAATCTTGGCAGCGGCTTTGAATCCTACTATTTTACGTGCTCAACCTACGTTTTATCGTTTGATCCCAATGTTACTAGGAACTTGATTCTATCTAACTTATGGCCAGGAATCACTGGGAAAAAATATCTCGATCTCTAGTCGCGGGTGACTAGCTTTTGTAACAGGAGTGCCATGTTGTACAACAGCACTTACTTCCAGGCTACAGAGATCCAACCTCACATAATATCATTGATATGATATACATATATATATATGTGTGTGTGTGTGTATGTGTGCGTGCGTGTGTGTGTGTGTATGCGTGAGTGTGTGTGTGTGATGTATGTATAAGTAATATTCTCACTAATAATATCGAAATATTGTTTGTGACCAGGTATTCCAAAAACGTTATAATGGAATGGAAAACTTCACCCGTGGCTTTGCTGATTACAACAACGGATTTGGCTCAGTTGAGGCTGAACACTGGCTCGGTAAGTGATACTCTAACTTGTCTGTCTCGGTAAGTGATACACTATCTTGTCTGTCTCGGTAAGTGATACACTATCTTGTCTGTCTCGGTAAGTGATACTCTATCTTGTCTGTCTCGGTAAGTGATACACTATCTTGTCTGTCTCGGTAAGTGATACACTATCTTGTCTGTCTCGTAAGTGAACACAACTTGTCTGTCTCGGTAAGTGAACTCTATCTTGTCTGTCTCGGTAAGTGATACACATCTTGTCTGTCTCGGCAAGTGATACACTAACTTGTCTGTCTCGTAAGGATACTCTAACTTGTCTGTCTCGGCAAGTGATACACATCTGTCTGTCTCGGTAAGTGATACACCATCTTGTCTGTCTCGGAAGTGATACATCTCTATCTTGTCTGTCTCGTGCGTGATACTCTATCTTGTTTGTCTCGAAGTAATACTCTATCTTGTCTGTCTCGGTAAGTGATACTCTATCTTGTCTGTCTCTGTAAGTGATACTCTATCGTGTCTGTCTCGGTCGATACACTATCTTGTCTGTCTCGGTAAGTGATACCTCATCTTGTCTGTCTCTGAAGTATACACATCTTGTCTGTCTCGAAGTGATATCTATCTTGTCTGTCTCGTAAGTGATACTCTAACTTGTCTGTCTCGAACCTCTTTAGCCTGTTACGCCCTTGGCGTTTAGGCAGCAACAAACGCACACCATTCTTCCCTGTTCATGCCTTCCTCTGTATTGTTTCCAGCATGATTCATTTCCTTCAGCTCTTGCTCATCGTTCTCATGTGAGTCAAAATGACTGGTAGCCCTTCATGCCCGTAGATAGGTTGTATGTTTGTTTTTGTTTCCGTAACTTTAATTTTTTTAAAGGATGGGATCGTTAGTCCCAAGCCCAACCTGGAGGACCAGGAGATCATGCTTCGTCTGTCCCCTCTTCAGCGACCTTTCCGGCTTGGGTAACCCTTCCGGGAACATAAGTTCCCGCCGTCCTAGCTCACTGTATCATTGGAGCACGCAAGC